>OY856412.1:73130000-73497500 GCA_963693085.1 Alisma plantago-aquatica | reverse complement strand
TTTATATAAACTATATGGTCCCAAGTATTACTGACTATAATATATTAAACTTAAATATCCTATGATAAGCCTAGTCTAATAGAATGCATACTTGTATGCAAGTTGGGATAATAGGGTACTGTTGTAAAGTGTAATTTATACAAGTAAAATATATGTAATGTAACTATTATCTAATTTTAGAATGCATACTTTAGTTAATTGTACTGCTGTAATGTCTGACTAATTGATGATATGCACATATAACAATAAGTTAGAAAGGTATCCAATAATGAGTCTATTGTTTACTGTATGCAAGTTGGGATAATAGGGTACTGTTGTAAAGTGTAATTTATACAAGTAAAATATATGTAACTATTATCTAATTTTAGAATGCATACTTTAGTTAATTGTACTGCTGTAATGTCTGACTAATTGATGATATGCACATATAACAATAAGTTAGAAAGGTATCCAATAATGAGTCTATTGTTTACTGCTTAACTATGTAAACATGTGATGCAAAAATATTTCTGAATCATGTATGTGGGGTATTTTATCTATGTCAAATCTATTATTTATTATATTATGGCTATAATTATTGTCTTATAGCTATCTTATAAACTAATTGGGTGTTTTTACTGTTGGGTAGAGTGTTTAGAATCTTTAGATATATATAAAAGTTTCAAAGAGTATTAGTATTTATATACATATATATGTAATTTTGTATAAAATTATATAGGAAATTAAAACCCGTTTTTTAAAAAATCGGCCGCTTACCGCTTAACCAGTTACAAGGTGCTGTCCGCACGGTTACCACTTAACGTTTTTTAAAACATTGAGTAGACACCTTTAATTCATACTCTTTATTCTTGCTACCAGTCTTCTGAGTCCACCTCACAACTCTCTCTACTTCCGAAGACTATTAGGGCCACTTCTTGAACTTCCTGAAGACTAGCACCTTGTCTGGAGGTTGTGGGAAAAATCCTTTTGTAGGGGTTGAGGATATCGAGGAACCCTTAGACAATTAAAATGATACCAAAGAGCAAAACAAATCTATTATCAGTTTTAGATGAAGCGTGAAAAGCCAGATTGAATGAATCAAGTAGTTTGTGTTGATAATCATGAGCTACCACATCAAGTGATCCTACAGAGAATAGTACGAGCCTTATTCTCACGAATAAGATGTCCTGTGAAATTCAGGCACAAGCGGCACAACTAATGGAGAATTTGCTTCAGGTATCTTCCTCACTAATATATGTGTGTTTTTGTGGTTCAAAAACTTCCAAACAATTATCAGGGGTGGGCAAATCTGAGTCAAAAGCGCAAAACCAGACTGAACTGTTTAGTTCGGTCTGGTCCTAGAACGTTATGAGTGTGGTCCGGTCCGCAGTCCAGAAATTTTGGAAGTTCGGTCGCAGTCCACTCCAGTCCAGCATCGGCCGCTCCAGTCCGAAACCGGTCAGACCGTGGACCGGACCGAAGACAAATTTATATGCTTAATACCTTTAAATACGAAGTTATATTACGTCGCAAGTAGAAACAAATTACATATATAAATACTAGTATTGTAAATGTTCGATACAGTATTAAACAACTGTTAGAAGTAATTAAGATTATCTAATTTTTACTATTAAATCAGTTTTAGAATACCAAAAAAATCAAATTACGATCTAAATGGTCCGGTCCATGTGCAATCCTACTTTGAAATGGTTGGATCCCGGTACGATCCTACTTTCCAACGGTATGGTCTATAGTCCGTAATTTTTTACAAATTCGGACATCGGTTTTGTCCGGTTTTGAACAGATGCTCACCCCTAACAGTTATTGCATACATGTGCTTCCTTGCATGCCACCTGTAAGCCCTCATTTTCAATATTTTCAATGACTTACACAAATTTATGTTTAGTAGTTAAAACACATTTGAGTGGTGAAAGGGAAGGACATTTTATTTTTTATAATGCACGTTCGATTAGTGCACTGCATACAATCACAATGTGATTTCATCCATATTTATTTCAGTTTTACTAATGGCAATTTAGCCATGCAGTCACAACGTGTCATTCCAAACAAACATCAACCTCATTTTTTCAGCCCAGTCCAACCTTAAAACTCATACAAATGCAGGGCTCACTTAGCTTTTTTGTGCTAATTTACATATAGCTCAAGACGGCTGAACATCGCTTGACCAAGTGAAGCCCCGATTAACCCACTTCACTCAACCTAAAGAAACACCTTAACATCAAATACAAACATGCCCTGAAGGTAGAGGGCATTCGATAACATTATGGTTTGACATGGTTAATTGCCTTTTAAGTGATCCATTATGAAGAAAATACGCCTTTCAAAGAATAGGACTTCAACAACAGGCATTTAAAATATCTTGAAGATCCCTTATATGTGTTATGATATCTCATTGAAGAGATTTCAAGGAAAGCCTTTGGATTTCAAAGTGTTGTTATACATGTACATGAAATTTTCTTATGGACAATCAAGATAGCTTCAAAGACAACTTATCTATAGGTAAACTTGTTATCCATATCAAATTCAATAGATTCAGAAAAAGGTAATGCAATGTCACGAATTTGTGCATCTAAGAATAGGGCCCCTTTTACCATTATATACCCTGAAGTTCCATAGCAATATACAATTCAATTTTTTATGCAAAATAAAGAGAGAATACATACATCAGTAAGAAATGTACTTAAGTGCTTGGAAATGAAAGGCGCTAACTGCACTAGAGGGCTTTCAGGCAATTCCAAAAGGCATGACCATTGTATTTCTAGCTCATTGGTATTGGTGGCAGTAACAATGATGATATTTTTGCATTTTATCTGCAAAGAGAAAAGTGAGTAATATTCGTATAGAGAACAAAAATAAAAGAAGGAATATATTACACATTCAAAAAACATGTGAAATGGTTTCAAAGAAGATATTAATTGCAGCCAGAATTCGCATTACTTTGGGCATGGCATGCATTGCCTTGTTATCAACATACTCACAAGCATGCAAATTTAAGAACAAAATACACAATAACTAAATACTTTATTTGTAAATTGATTTTGAGATAAGTAAGATGGATCAAGCAAGACAATTTTCCAAGCTATTTCAATCAGCTTTCAATTCTAAACACCCAAAATGTCACAAACCCTACAGCTAACTTTAACTATTATAGTTAAAGCACCATGAAATCATAAACAACCTGTTAAAGTGTCTATATTAGTCTATTAGTTAAATAGGCTAATTAGTTTAGTGGGCCTTTATATTCCGGCCCGTCTAGTTTAGATTACTTGGGTCCTAAGTAATAGGGTGTCTCTCCTCCTTCTATATAAAGGAGAGGCTGTCAGTCTTTGTAATCATCTATTCCTATTCAATCAATCTTTTATATTTTAACACAACCAAAGGAAGATGCAAATACATTGCTATAAATATATTTGGTTGACTTAATAGTCCTAGACAAAAACACAATTATAGGACATAATAATAAGAGAAGGAATACCTCAATTTGCATACATATATTTTGATCAAGTTGACCAAGAGTATGTGCCAAATGACAAGATCTTTAGTTAATGTCGGACAACAGTCTCATTTGGCCCTTATTTGGGTCTAGACAAAGCCTTGAGTGATTCTATTTGCAAGTTGTTTTTATTTTAGGACTTCTTTGTAAATTTTCAAGTTTTCATAGTTTGTTTGCAGTTCACATAATTTGTTAGGAGATTCCACGTGATTGCCAAAGTCATTAAGGTTGTTTTATCACAAAATCTAGCTAGGGATGGGGTTTCTGGATAGATGGATTAGATATGAGAAATAAATTCCTTTATTTTTTTTCAAACCTCTCCTTTCTTGTGATATGTGCAGCATCAATTGGAACGACAGCCTAAACCCTAATTCTAATCACGTTTGGTCTTCTCCCCATCTTCTTCTCTCTATTCCCCACCTACATTTGCCCCACCTCGTGTCCTTATCCTAGTCCCCGCAGTTCTAATTTCCTCCATCATGTGTTATATCAATGAGAAAGGACCCGTGCGGCAGACCATAGACGCTATAGAATGAAAAACTTTTTTATTAGATGTGTTAAACAAAATACAATGGACTCTCTTTTATAGGATAAGAGGATAAGCCAGTAACACAGCTGGGCAATATGGGATAAAAGAAAAAGGCTAAAGACAGGACAAGTCTAAAGTCCCATAACAAAATAAATAGCATAACACAATGCAATAAAGCATATATACTAATAATCCCCCTCAAGTTGGAGCATAGATATCAAATTATCAATCATGCCCAGCTTGTCCACCATGGTAGTGAATCTGGCCTTAGGAAGAAGTTTTGCTAAGATATCGGCGACTTGATTTGAAGTGTGAGTATATGGAGTAGAGATATTGCCAGACAAGACAGCCTCTCTGACAAAATGACAATCCACCTCAATATGTTTAGTGCGCTCATGAAATGTTGGATTGCTGACAATGAATATAGCAGCCTTATTGTCGCTAATACATAGGAATAGGATTTGGGTCAGAAATATCAAACTCTTTCAGAAGACCACAGACCCATAACAGTTCACAAGTAGTATGAGCCATAGCTCTATACCCAACTTCAGCACCAGAGCGGGCGAATAGAGCTTGTTTCTTGCTGCGCCAGGTAACAAGATTACCTCCCACAAAGGTACAGTAACCAGAAGTAGATTTGCGGTCTATCTTGTTGCCTGCATAATCTGAATCAGAATACCCTATGATTTTACAGTGCCCATGGTTTATGTAGAATAAGCCTTTACTGGGGAATTTTTTAGATATTTCAAAATATGACACAGCATCCCAGTGGCACTGTCTGGGTTTATCTAGGTATCTACCGACTAAGCCTATTGCAAAAGTTATATCAGCCCTTGTCACTGTCAGATAAATAAGTTTACCAACCAATCGGCGATATTGTTGGTTGTCTGGGTATGGAGGAGAAGCATCATCATCCTAGTTAATAATAGGATCCAAGTGAGTATTAGTGGGTTTTGCTCCAAGCATTCATGTTTCCGACAAAAGATCCAGGACAAATATCCTCTGAGATAAGAAAATACCTGAGGAAGAGCGAGAAACTTCGACACCGAGAAAATATCTCAATTTTCCCAGATCTTTAGTGACAAAGTGTTTTTCCAGATACTCTTTAGCGGCCTAGATGTACGCTTGATCATTTCCAGAGTAATATTATAACATAAACATGAACAATCAGAATTACAAGGCCAGATGAAGTTTTTTTAATGAACACTAAGTGATCAAAATGAGAGCGGCGGCAACTGAATTTGTGAAGAATACTACTCAGTTTGTTAAACCAGGCACGGGGACTCTATTTCAATCCATAGATTTGCACACTTTGGAGCACTCTCCATGAGAAACAAATCCAGGTAGTTGCTCCATGTATACCTCATGCAGATCACCATATAAAAAGGCGTTTTTCACGTCTAATGGAAAGAGAGGCCAATCACAATTTATGGTCACAGATATAAGAACACGAACAGAATTCAGATGTGCAACAGAAGAGAAAGTCTCAAAATAATCCACTCCATATGTTTGAGTATAGCCAAGGAAGAAAATGTCCGATTTCGATGTTGTTTCGGTGGCCACAGAAACAGAAATTTCGACAAATTTCGACAGAAATTTCGATAAATGCGTTCTTGGCATTTCGACGACAAAATAAACGAATTAATTTATGAAATTTTACCAGAATGATCTACTAGTGTAGATCTACTCAAATATGCAATAATATTTCATATTGGATATGTGGGGGTGGGGTCTCGTCATTTTTTAGTGAATGACCTTGAACTATTTCGATGGGGATTTTTTATGTCAATTTTCAATGGCAAAATCAATGAACCAAGTCATTATAGTTTGCAAACACAATATATAGACTTAAAGACACAAAACTGTGCAAAAAAAAATGCTCTAGCTAGTACATATTATATAAAAAGTAATAAAAAAATCCGATGATCTGCCTGTTTCGAGAGTTTCGTCAGTCAATTTCGATGTCCAATTGCCACAGAAAAAGAAATTTTGCCAAAAATTTCAACAATTTCGTCAAAATTTTGAACATTGAGTATAGCCTTTGGCAACAAGTCGACCTTGCAATCATTCAATTGTGCCATCTAGTTGATACTTTACAGTAAAGATCCAGCGACAACCGACAGGCGAGCAATCAGCAAGGGCATCAACCAAGTCCCATGTATGTCGACCAGTAAGAGCCTGCATTTCACTCTCCATAGCCTGGCGCCACGCAGGATGCTGTAAAGCCTGAGCAGCATTCTTAGGAATAGATATAGCAGGTAAGCAGAGGTAAAAGCAAAATTCATGCCCAGGTTAGCAGTTGAACAAAAATTGCCAATAGGATGTTGAGTGCAAGACCTGGTCCCTTTTCTTAGACTAATAAGAACATCTAAATTAGAAAATACCTAAGGTGGAGATGGATCTGCCGACGAGGATTGAGGAATTGAAGATGGAGGGGCCATGGAGGGCGTTGTAGCTCTCGATCGTCGGTGATACACTTTCAGAGGCGGGGATGGTGCAACATCTGAAGGAAGCAGGTCAGTGTCAACCGACACAGGTAAAGGTGTACCAATCAACATACTGATGTTAGAGTAGAACCTGTTGCAGAGTAGTAGGGCATATGCTCAAAGAAGACCACATTAGCACTAACAAACCATTTTTATACAGAGGGATCATAGCACTTGTATCCTTTCTGAGTCCGAAAGTAACCCAAGAAAACACATTTGGTAGATTGGGATCAAGCTTAATCAAACCGTGATGCAGGTTTTTGACGAAGCAAGTGCTTCCAAAAATCTGAGGCACACTAAAAAGTGGGGCATCAGGGTATAGTATTTAACAAGGTACCTAATTGCACGGGACAGAGGAGGGCATGCCATTAATCTGGTAACAAGCAATCGAGATTGCTTCGGGCCAAAAGGTTTGAGGTACATTATAAGTCTAGAAGTTGGCAACGAGATTGCTTATTATTGGATGATCTAAAAAGAATACAATGATCTCTCTTTTATAAGACAAGAGAGTGTACAATATTTAGAGATGAGCAATATGGGATAAAGAGAAGAAGAGAATAAAGAGAAATAAGCAAATACACTAAGTAAAGAAAAGCAGTAAAGTGTATGTACTAATACTCCCCCTCAAGCTGGAGCGTAGATGTCAATCATGCCCAGCTTGGATGTCATAGCAGTGAATCTCGTCTTCGGAAGAATCTTGGTGAAGATGTCAGCCACCTGAACAGAAGTATGTATGTAGGGAGTAGATATCTGGCCAGATAAGACAGCTTCGCGAACAAAATGACAGTCAACCTCAACATGTTTTGTACGCTCATGAAAAGTAGGATTACTGACAATAAAAGTGGCAGCTTTGTTGTCACAGTACATCGGAATAGGAGAAGAGTCAGAAATGCCAAAATCCTTCAGTAGGCTCCGAATCCAGAACAGCTCACAAGTAGTATGTGCCATGGCGTGATATTCTACTTCAGCACTTGAGCGAGCAACCACAGTCTGTTTCTTGCTTCGCCAAGTAACAAGATTTCCTCCTACAAAGGTACAATAGCCAGAGGTGGAGCGTCGGTCGATTTTACTCCCGGCATAGTCAGAGTCAGAATATCCAACAAGCTTACAGTGACCATGTTTTTTATATAGCAAACCTTTCCCAGGAGCACTCTTCACATATTTGAGAATGTGGCAAACGGCATCCCAGTGACATTGACGGGGTTTATCCAGATATCTACTAACAAGCCCAACAGCAGAAGTAATATCAGTACGAGTAACAGTAAGATAAATGAGCTTGCCAACCATGCGGCGATACTAATGATGATCAGGATAGGCAGGAGAGTTCTCATCGTCCCAGTTAGTATTTGGATCTAGAGGAGTACTAGCAAGTTTAGCACCAAGAAGTCCTGTGTCAGAAAGAAGATCCAGAACATATTAACGTTGAGACAAGCATAAACCAAAAGCAGATCTAGAGACTCCAATCCCAAGAAAGTAACGCAAAGTCCCAAGATCTTTGGTGACAAAGTGTTTCTCCAGATAACACTTAGTAGCCTGAATATCGTCAAGATCACTCCCTGAGAGAATAATGTCATCAGCATATACAATCAGAATAACAATGCCAGCAGTAGTGTTTTTAATGAAAACAGAATGATCGGACTGGGAGCGTCGAAAGAGAAACTTCTGAAGAATGGTACTTAGTTTATCAAACCAAGCACGGGGACTCTGTTTTAAACCATAGATAGCTTTCCGCAACCTGCAGACTTTGGAGGACTCCCCCTGAAGCACAAATCCTGGAGGTTGTTGCATATAGACCTCCTCATGTAAATCCCCATACAGAAACACATTTTTCACATCCAGCTGGTACAAGGGCCAATCAGAATTAATAGCAACAGAAATAAGAATGCGTACAGAATTCAACCGAGCCACCTGTGAAAAAGTCTCAAAGTAGTCGACCCCATAAGTCTGCGTGTAGCCCTTGGAAACAAGTCTAGCCTTGAGGCGCTCAACCGTGCCATCCGTTTGATATTTAACAGTAAACACCCAACGACAGCCAACTTGAGAACAATCAGTAGGAGGATCGACTAACTGCCAAGTATTGCGATCAGTAAGAGCTTGCATTTCCACTTCCATGGTCTGACGCCAAGCTGGATGTTTAAGAGCCTGAGAAGCATTTTTAGGAACAGAGACAGTAGAAAGAGCAGCAGTAAATTTTGCAAAATTAGTTCCCAAAAGATCAGAAGTACAGAAATTGCCAATAGGATGTTTAGTACAAGCTCTAGTTCCTTTCCTCAAACTGATAGGAACATCTAAGTCAGAGTATACCTGTGGTGGCGTTTGATCTGGCACGGAGGACAAGGACTCTGGAGGGGCCATAGAGGGAGTTGTTGTCTTCTGTCTTTGTTGATAAACTTTCAGAGGAGGACTTTCAGCAGAAGGAGCAGTATCATCAGTATCATCATAGGTAGAGGTGTCTCCATTAATAAATCCGATGTAAGGGCAGACCCGGCAGATGAGTAGAAAGGCATGTGCTCAAAGAAAACAACATCAGCAGATACAAACCATTTTTTTGACATGGGATCATAACAGCGGTACCCTTTCTGAGTGCGAGAGTACCCTAAAAAGACACACTTTATTGCTCTAGGATCAAGTTTGGTGAGACCAGGACGAAGATTTTTGACAAAACAGGTGCTCCCAAAGATACGAGGAGGAACAGAAAAGAGGGGCGCATCCTGGTACAGGATTTGATAAGGGACTTGATTCCCAAGCACAGAGGACGGCATGCGGTTAATAAGGTAACATGCAGTGGAAACAGCTTCAGGCCAAAAACATTGTGGGACATGGTAATGAAACAGTAAAGTGCGAGCAACTTCAAGGAGGTGTCGATTTTTGCGTTCGGCGACTCCATTTTGCTGTGGAGTGTAGGAACAAAAAGTTTGGTGTATGGTACCCTGTTTGCGACAAAAGTTGCTGACCGAGGCTTGCACGAATTCAAGGGCATTATCAGTGCGAAAAAATTTGATAGGTTTGGCAAACTGGGTACGGATCTCAGCAAAATAAGTAGTAATGGTATCAAGTATAGTAGATCTGTCCTTGAGCAAGAAAATCCAAGTAGTTTTAGAAAAATCATCAATAAAACTCAAAAAGTAGCGAAATCCAGAAATACTGGACACAGAACAAGGACCCCAAACATCAGCATGAATAATATCAAATGGCTGCTTTGAACTAATACATGATTTCTTAGAAAAAGATGCTCGCGTCTGTTTGCCCAATTGGCAAGTCTCACAATGAAAAACAGAATCTAAAACATCAGGAAGTAAATGTTTCAGTTTCGCTGCAGAAGGATGTCCCAGACGGTAGTGCCACTGGATGCCTGTCACAGAGGATGTCAGATATGCTGCGCTCTTTGGAACGTCCAAGTAATATAGCCCATCTGGTCCCTCATGGCCAGAACCAATCATCGTCCTCGTGCGCAGATCCTGAAACACAACACCATCCGGGTCAAAGAGCAACGAAGACTTTTTACAGTTCTATTGATAGATAACAGATTTATAGGAAATTTCGGAATATAAAGAGTAGACCGCAGAGCCAGGCAACCAGGAGTGTAGATATCACCAATGTCAGTAACAGGTGTCTTAGACCCATCAGCCAGTGTAACAGGAGGTATAATAGAAGTATTATGTAAGTTAGAAAATAACGCAGGATTTCCAGAGATATGGGATGTCGCACCCGAATCAATCACCCATGAATTTTTACCAGACTGGGTTAGAAGTGCAGCGCTCCCGTCAGTAGAGGCTTCAGCAGAAGAAGCAAGACGAGCCTGAAGAAGTTTCTCGAACTCCGACCGGATCCAATCAGCAGAAGGAGCAGCGGAGGTAGTGGTAGTCTCAGGTTGATCTGTAGTGACTTGGTTTGCCCAGGTTGGCTTGCCATGCTTGATCCAACAACGATCTTCATTGTGATTCGTACGTTTGCAGAAAGTACAGAAGTGTGGTTCAGTAGTCTTAGTACCAGAGCCACGTCCAGGTGCAGAGGAGCGCCCGTGACCACGGCCCCGTCCTCGACCGCGGCCACGAGAAGAGTCACCCGTGCGAACAGCAAGGGCCGCTCCATCAGAAGTGTCAAGCAAAGACTGAGATACAGAAGGTAGACGTTGAACACGTTTCAGAACATCTCGCAGTGTAGGCAGAGGATCATTTGAGAGAATCTAATCAACAACTCCGGCGAAGGAGGAGGGTAGACCAACGAGGAACTGGACAAGCTGAAGTTCGTTCCGTTGACGCTGGATTTCAGTGATGTCGGCAGAAAGCGGATGGTACACCTGAAATTCATCCCAGAGAGCACAGCAGTTGTTGTAGTAGTCCTCGATAGAATCAATAGTAGAAAACTCTTGCTTGGCCAGCTGCTTGAAGATCTCAAACACCTTCTTTGGATTTTGTTGGTGAGAGTATACGTGGGAGAGTTGGTCCCACATATCCTTTGCAGTCTTCAGACGAAGGAGAGACTGGTTGATCTTCGGTTCGGCGATGTTGACCATCCAGGTCATAACACCAAAGTCCTCCTTGGGCCAGAGATCATAGGCCTGCTTGGTCTTGTCATCAGCATCAGCAGTGGGAGCGTCCGGTTCCTTGGTCGATAGATGAGAATAGCGCCCTTGTGCTTTAACATAGAGTTCAAAGGAAGCTGCCCAAAGGTGATAGTTGAAGCCACCCAACTTCACAGTAGTAACACAGAGTACGCGGAAGATCCGGAGTCGCCATCGGAAGGTGCAGTCAGGGGCAGAAGCACACGCGCAGAGATCAGAAGTAGTCAGTAGTCAGAGGCAGAAGTCCAACACATGGACTAGTAGTAGAAGGTAGAAGATCCACGCATGGATCATAGAAAAACCCACGTAGGGGCAGCAGATTAAAAGAAAAACCTACGCCAACATGGAGGATCAGTCACTCCACCATGAGGCGCAGGCAAACAGAGAGGATGAAGCCCGTTACTCCGTCAACGTGCCAGAACTGGAAAGTTACCGAGGCTGTCCGGAGATTTCGGAAAGAGAAACGGAGCTAGACGGAGGGGCCTGTAGTGGATTAGGCCACAAGGATGGGAGAAGGGAAGGAGGTTGGTGGAGAGATTGGATGGGAGGGCGGCGGTACTATAGCAGTACTGTAGCGACGGAAAAAAAAGGTGGGGGTGGCGGCGGCTAGGGTTGGGGTGAGAGAGGGATTAGGTTTAAGGTGGATCGGCCCGCTCTGATACCATCTAGAAGTTGGCAACGAGATTGCTTATTATTGGATGATCTAAAAAGAATACAATGGTCTCTCTTTTATAAGACAAGAGAGTGTACAATATTTAGAGATGAGCAATATGGGATAAAGAGAAGAAGAGAATAAAGAGAAATAAGAAAATACACTAAGTAAAAAAAAGCAGTGAGTGTATATACTAATAATAAGGAAAAAGAAGGGTGCGGGCAACTTCTAGGAGGTGTTGATTCTTGCGCTCCAGAACCCTATTTTGGTGTGGTGTATGAACATGAAGTTTGATGAATAGTACCATGTTTGCGACAAAACTAGCTGACAGACGGTTGCACAAATTCTAGAGCACTATAAGTGCGAAAAACTTTCATAGGTTTGTCAAACTGGGTACGGATTTCAGCAAAAAAAGGTGATAGTGTCTAGCATGTAGGATCGATCTTTTAATAAAAACAACCATGTAGTTCTAGAAAAGTCATCAATAAAGCTCATAAAGTACCGAAAGCCAGAAATACTTGGAATAGAACAGGGACCCAAAAACATCAGCATGGACAATATCAAAAGGTTGTTTTGACCCAATACAGTTTTTTTAGAGAGTAGCACGAGTTTGTTTGCCCAATTGGCAAGTTTCACAATGAAAAACTGAATCTGAAATAGCAGGAATTAAATGCTTCAATTTGGTAGGAGATGGATGCCCCAGTCTATAATGTCATTGGAGGCTTATCACAGATGCAGTCAGTAGAGCAATTGTCTTCGACGTATCCAAGTAGTATAACTCGTCCAGTCCCTCATGACCCAAACCAATCCTCATCCTCGTGCGCAGATCCTGAAAAACAACATTGTCCAGGTTAAAAGTAATAGAGCACCGTAGGCTCTTCACAGTTCTACTAACAAATAATTGATTCAAAGGAAATTTTAGAATATAAAGAGTTGAACACAATAATAGTTTTCCAGAAGTGATGTATTCCCGATGCCAGAAACAGAACATAAGAAGTTTTATAAAGTTTAGAAAATAAAGCAGAATTGCCAGAGATATGAGAGGTGGCGCCAAAATCAATCACCCATTTATTTTTACCATAAGGTGCAAAGGAAGCAAGAAGAGCAGAATCTCCATCAGTAGAGGCATCAGCAGTGGAGGGAGTGTAACAAGCCTGAAGCAGCTTTTCGAACTCTGAGCGAATCCACTCGACAGAGGGATGAGATAAAGAGGATGGTGCAGAATTAGGTTGATCGGTACTGACTTAATTTGCCCATGCAGGCTTACCATGCTTGATCCAACAACGGTCTTCAGTATGGTTGGTGCATTTATAGAAGTTAAAATAGTGTTGTTTAGAAGGATCGGGACCACACGAAAGATCACGACTAGGTGCAGCAGTAGAGCGACCGCGACCAAGACCTCGGACACGGAAGGAGTCTCCTGAGCGGACAGCTAGAGTAGCATCAGAGTGGTCGGATGACACAGGGGGGACCGACGAGAGTCGTTGAACCCATTTAAGGACGTCATGCAGAGTAGGCAACGAATGGTTGGACAATATCTGATCTACCACTCCAGAGAATGAGTGGGGTAAGCCCACAAGAAATTGCGCCAACTAAAGTTCATTGTTTTGGCACTATATTTCAGTGATATCAGCAGAGAGGGGGTGATAAACCTCAAACTCGTCCCAAACACTTTCTTCGCGTTTTGTTGATGAGAGTAAACATGTGAGAGTTGGTCCCACATGGCTTTGGCAGTCCGCAGGCGAACAAGTGACTAACTGATTTTAGGCTAAGCACTATTGACCATCCAGGTCATGACGTCGGAATCTTCCTTAGACCATAAATCATAAGCTTGTTTGGTTTTATCCTTGGCATTCTCAGCAGGTACAGTCGGACCATCAGAGATAAGATACGAGTAATGACCCTGAGCTTTCATATAGAGCTCGAAGGTCGTAGACCAAGTGTGAAAGTTGGAGCCATCCAACTTCACAGTGGTAACGCATAGTGTCTAAAGCGAGTCAGCAGAAGCCATCAGAAAGATATGTCGGGGACAGATACTGCAGCAAAAAAGAAACCCAACTCCTAGGCAGTAACGAAGAAACCCAACGCAAGGGCAGCAACAATTAGTCAACAAGCAGGAGCAGAAGTAGGAACCCAACTCATGGACAAAAGTGGACTGGGATCAACCGATCGGAAGAAACCTGCTACGGGGCAGTATGCAGCAGCAGATCTGGTTCATCAGAGCTGAGAAATCCACACAGGAGCATAAGAGGATAAAAAGAACTACGCCAACATGGGGAGAGAGTTACTCTACCATGAGATGCAGGCAGGAAACAAACAGAGACCGTTTAGAACGTCAACATACAATTGTTCATATATAAATGTATATATATACATGCATATACATATACATTTATATACATATACATATAAATGTATATATACATATACATACACATATATATACATATACATATAAATGTATATAGATATACATATACATATACATCTATATACATATACATCTATATATATAGAGTCAGGCTAGAATACACTCGAGCAGTGAAATGAAAACCGGGCTGAGCGCCCGATTAAACGACCGTTTAATCGGCCCAATGGCCCAGCCGTTCGATTTTTGGCAAAATCGCCGTTTAGCATTTTTGTAATTAATCGGCCGTTTTTTCCCGTTTTTTCCGTTTTTTTGCCCTTTTTCCCATTTTTTGTCCGTTTTTTTAAAATTTTGCTGTACACCTGTAACTTTATATAAACTATATGGTCCCAAGTATTACTGACTATAATAAATTAAACTTAAATATCCTATGATAAGCCTAGTCTAATAGAATGCATACTTGTATGCAAGTTGGGATAATAGGGTACTGTTGTAAAGTGTAATTTATACAAGTAAAATATATGTAATGTAACTATTATCTAATTTTAGAATGCATACTTTAGTTAATTGTACTGCTGTAATGTCTGACTAATTGATGATATGCACATATAACAATAAGTTAGAAAGGTATCCAATAATGAGTCTATTGTTTACTGTATGCAAGTTGGGATAATAGGGTACTGTTGTAAAGTGTAATTTATACAAGTAAAATATATGTAACTATTATCTAATTTTAGAATGCATACTTTAGTTAATTGTACTGATGTAATGTGTGACTAATTGATGATATGCACATATAACAATAAGTTAGAAAGGTATCCAATAATGAGTCTATTATTTACTGCTTAACTATGTAAACATGTGATGCAAAAATATTTTTGAATCATGTATGTGGGGTATTTTATCTATGTCAAATCTATTATTTATTATATTATGGCTATAATTATTGTCTTATAGCTATCTTATAAACTAATTGGGTGTTTTTACTGTTGGGTAGAGTGTTTAGAATCTTTAGATATATATAAAAGTTTCAAAGAGTATTAGTATTTATATACATATATATGTAATTTTGTATAAAATTATATAGGAAATTAAAACCCGTTTTTTAAAAAATCGGCCGCTTACCGCTTAACCAGTTACAAGGTGCTGTCCGCACGGTTACCGCTTAACGTTTTTTAAAACATTGCACTCGAGTGTATTCGGAGCAGAATACACTCAAGTAGTTTTTCATGATGCAATATTTTTTTTCAAAAATCTAATCCGTTGATCTTCTTAAACATCTTGTGAATAGCTCATACGCAAAATTTGAGCATATTTGAACATTTATAGATCATGTTATAAAGACCGGAAAAATTATGCATTTTAAATTAGTTTCGCGCGTCGATTTTGTTGCCCTTGGATGAGTGACTTACACTCATCCAAATGGGCTCAAAATTTGGATGTAGCCTAGTTATAGTATGATGGTGAAGATCAAATGATCAATGGTTTACATTTTGCCAAAAAATAGTCTTGATATGCAAACACACTTGAGTGTATTCGTGTGATCTGTACACCTCGAGTGTATTCTAGCCTGACTCTATATATATATATATATATATATATATATATTGTGAAAGAATATTGTGTTGAACTGATTCTATTAGATTAGATGAGTACAAGACTGGACACCCCTGTCCTATATATAGGAGCAAGGGAGAAACCCTGAGACTTGTGTCCCAAGTAATTTAAACGGGCCGAGACACTAAAGGCCCACTAACTAATTAACCTATTAACTAAATAGGCTAATATAGACTCTCTAACACTCCCCCTCAAGCTGGAGCATGGGTGAAACACATGTCCAAAGATTGGAGGTTACAAGACTCGATAAAATGATAAGATAAGAAAGATAAAAGATAAATATCACTCCCATACAAAAGATGTTACTCCCCCTTAATCAATACTCCCCCTGAATCATATAGTGATGATGACTCTGCAGGCTGAAAATACTCGAGCTTTGAAGAATGTCTTTCTTTGAAGTGCATCTGAAGAATGGACCTGATACTACAGCAGTAACTCGCCACTTGGAGCAGACGATCATCCATACCACGACCACAGCAACTTCACTGGAATATGTACTTAACGCGGCACGAATGCGGATCTCTCAATGATGATGTAGTAGTAGTGGTGTCTTCAAAGCGTCTGAGAAGACGTGCATAACGTGGCACGAACACGGACGGACGATATGCTGGTGATACGATGCAGGTACCATAACTCTGTAGCGTGAACCTTGAGGGCTTGACAAGAAAGGAGATATCATCCATCAAGGAAAGTCCTAAGAAGATCAGCAACAGGTGATGTCGAAACAGCAGATGCAGCTTGAAGAAGACATGACAAAGCAGCTCGGAAAAGACGTGACGAAGCAGCTCGGTGAAGATAAACTTTGAGCTTCTGAAAATCTGAAGCAGCACTCATCTGTCTCATATGAATGCAGCTGAAGAAATACACCATCAACACCTGACGTACATAACGCGGTACGAACGCGGATACGGTGTCGATGCTGAATGAAGCTGGTTGGAGGTGGAGAACAGACGTGCTGAAGAACGTGAAGCTCCATGAAGATAAATCGCCTGGAACATATATAACCTGAATACATATATCATCATCTCATCTCATACTCTCTCTCTCATACATTTTCTCTCATACTCGCTCATGTTGTCTCTCTCTTCTCATCTCTTCCTCTCCTCTCTATCCCCCCCCGCACACGAAATACAATGAGAGTGAGTGTTTGGTGTGGAGAAATGGATATATGACCCCCCGCACTGTGGAAAGGGATATACAAGATATGGGTGGGTAGGTGGGAAAGGAATTGGTGGATTTGGGAGGATTTTGGGATATGGAGATGTGTAATATGTGGAGAATGAAACTGATAACCGGAGAGAGAAATGCAAAATGGGTCAATGTAAGATCTGGGTAGGAAATTAAATGGATCTAATCCCGACCCAAAAAGGGGATTTGTTGGCCCGATAGGGCAACAAATATGGGGATGAAATCCGATTAGGCTTAAAATTGGATCCGATTAGCAAAAGATAGGACCGATAAGGATCCGAATAGCAAGATGCATATTGTATATGGGGGGCAGTAAAAACAATTTGGAGTTGTTTGGTAGCGGTGGGGAGTGTTGGGTGACCGATTAAGGCGTTGGACAGTAGCGACGAGATGGAGAGCAAGTGTGAAGCAGCGGTAGAGGCGGCGGTAGTTTTTTATGGCCGGCAGCGGTTTTTTTTTTATGTTGTCGGCGGTGGTGGCGTTGTTGTTCAGGCTGATGACAGCTACGACTGGCGACGCTATTGGGGTTCGGTGATGGCTCCGAGTGGAGAGGAGGAGCCTGCTCTTGGCGACAGCTGCTGCGCCTGCCCCGGGCGACGGCTGCGGTGCCTGCCTTGGGCCGCAGCGGCGGCTGGGCCTTGGACTGCTGGCGATAGTTGCGGCGGCTGCTGCGGTGCGCTGGCGGCTGCTGCGGTTGGAGATTGACGACGGACAGAGATTGTCGTGAAGAAAGATCTCTGGCGTATAGAAAGAAAATTGGATCTTTTAAGAACGGAGAATAGATACGACCATGGAGGTCGGGATATGCCTGGCGGGCAGCCGGCCTAAGCCATGGAAATGGCGGCGACCGCCCGCAGGCGGGGGTTCTCCCCCTCGGTTGCTATCTTGGAGAGAGGCGACGGCCGACCTGGGGCTGTATTCTTCGGCGGCTAGGAGAGGAGGGAAGCGAGGGCGGCTAGGGTTCCCTCAAGAGCAAACACACTCTGATACCATGTGAAAGAATATTGTGTTGAACTGATTCTATTAGATTAGATGAGTACAAGACTGGACACCCCTGTCCTATATATAGGAGCAAGGGAGAAACCCTGAGACTTGTGTCCCAAGTAATCTAAACGGGCCAAGACACTAAAGGCCCACTAACCAGTGTTCAGAAAATCGGCCTAATCGGCCGAATAATCGGTTTTGGGGGTCTACCGCTCCGAATATGAATAATCGGCTTATAATCGGTCCAGGACCGATTAATCGGCCATTCGGGGGAATAATCGGTCGATTAATCGGCGATTTTCAAAATCAAATGCTAGTAATAATTTTTTTTACATTAATTTTTTCTAATACTACTATTGGTCATTACAATTACATTTTCTTCTTCCACTTTACATATTTGATTTTCTCCTCATATTTTCTCAATAAGTTTATAGTTAATGTTTATTGAACTGATCCTTATCGTTGATGTTTTCTTCTCTAATTTCATCAATGTTTCTAATTACTTCTTAATGCAATATTAGTCTATGACTTATCAATGTTTCTAATTACTTATCAATGTTTCTTCTCTAATTTCATCAATGTTTCAAGTTACTTATTAATGCAATATTAGTCTATTACTTATCAATGTTTCTAATTACTTATTAATGCAATATTAGTCTATGACTTATCAATGTTTCTAATTACTTATTAATGCAATATTAGTCTATTATTTATCAATGTTTATAATTACTTATTAATGTGATATTAGTCTATGACTTATCAATGTTTGTAATTACTTATCAATGTTTTCTTCTCTAATTTCATCAATGTTTCTAACTACTTATGAATTCAATATTAGTCTATTACTTATAAATGTTTCTAATTACTTATCATTGTCATTATTATATGGTCAATATATAATTTACATATATTTATGATTAATATTTAAAAAAAATCAAAACCGATTAAAACCGAATATTCTCCCGCTTATACTCCCGCATACCGTATATACTCTATTCGGTACCCTCTCCGCCCGTACATCGATTACCGCTTTTCAGAACAATGCCACTAACTAATTAACCTATTAACTAAATAGGCTAATATAGACTCTAACATTATATATATATATATATATATATATATATACCTTCGGTTCAGAGCTGCACAAACTACAGAGGTATCAAGTTGATGAGTCACATAATGAAGCTTTGGGAGAGGATTATTGAGCAGAGGCTAAGATCTATAACGCAGATATCAAACAACCAATTTGGTTTCATGCCTGGTAGATCAACAACAGATGCTATTTTTCTAATAAGGAGGCTTATGGAGAAGTATAGGGAAAGAAAAAGAGATCTTCACATGGTTTTTATCGATTTGAAAAAGGCTTATGATCGAGTACCCAGAGAAGTGTTGTGGATGGTTTTGAGGAAAAAGGGTGTGCCAATCCAATACATTGACTTGATTAAAGACATTTATGGTAGCTCTACTGCAAGTGTGAAGACTCATGGAGGAGAGACACCAACATTTCCCATCACAGTTGGGGTACACCAAGGATCCACACTCAGCCCATATATGTTCGTTCTTGTTATGGATGAGTTGGCAAAGAATGTTCAGGATGATGTTCCTTGGTATATGTTATTTGCTGATGATATTGTATTGATTGACGAAACTAAAGATGGTTTGAACTTTGAATGATAAAGTTGAACTTTGGAGTAAGGCATTGGAATCAAATGGATTGATGATTAGTAGGAGCAAAACTGAGTATATGCATTGCAATTTTAGCCAAACTCGCAGTGTGAATGGTGGAGCCAAGTTGGACGGAGTAGATATACCAAAATGTGATAAATTTCGTTACTTGGGCTCTATCATTCAAACAGATGGCGATGTCCAAAATGACGTTTGTCATAGGTTCACTACAGGATGGTTGAAATGGAGGAGTGCAACTGGAGTATTATGTGATCGGAAGATCCCTCTCAGACTAAAAAGCAAGTTTTATAAAATTGCTATACGGGCAGCCATGCTCTATGGGATATATATATATATATATATATATATATATATATATATATATATATATATATATATATATATATATATATATATATATATATGTGTGTGTGTGTGTGTGTGTGTGTGTGTGTGTTATATGTGTATATATATATATATATATATATATATATATATATATATATATGTGTGTGTGTGTGTGTGTGTGTCTTATATACATATATATGTTACAAATATACATATATATGTGTGTGTGTGTCATATATGTATATATATATGTGTGTGTGTGTTATATACATATATATGTTACAAATATACATATATATACACACATACACATATATACATATATATGTATATGTATGTATATGTATATATACATATATATGTGTGTGTGTATATATATAGAGAGAGAGAGAGTCAGGCTAGAATACACTCGAGTGTATCCGGAGCAGAATACACTCAGGTAGATTTCCATGATGCAAAAAAAAAATTCAAATCTAATCCGTTGATCTTCTTTAACATCATGTGAATAGCTCATATATAAAATTTGAGCCCATTTGGACATTTATAGGTCATGTTATGAAGACCACAAAAATTATGCATTTCAAATTAGTTTTGTGCATCAATTTTGTTGCCCTCGGATGAGTGACTTATACTCATCCAAATGAGCTCAAAATTTGCATGTAGCTTAATTATAGTACAACAATGAAGATCAATGGTTTACATTTTACAAAAAAATAGTCTTAATATGTAAACACCACTTGAGTGTAGCGTGCGATCTGTACACTCGAGTGTATTCCAGCCTGACTCTCTCTCTCTATATATATATAGGGAGAAATCTCTCTCTTAATTCCATATATATATAGGGAGAGGTTAAGAAGTGTGCAGCAGCCAGTTAATGTAACTTACGTGTACCTGCTATTGAAACAGCACATTTGGGGTATGTTAATACAATCCAACAATATGCATTGATTCCACACTATAGATTAGATGTCAAAAAAAATCATAACCATATCTCATATAGATCATGAGATATAGCAATATATCATCCAATGACTTCTATAATATAACACATCCATAAGGTTGGATTGTTCATTACAATTTTACAATCATCATAAATGGAGCTGGGTACATGTAAGCTATATGTACTCAGGTACACGATTCTTTTAGCTATATAGCGAGCAAGCGAGCATGCGTGCGTGCGTCGTGTGTGTGTGTGTGTGTATGTGTGTGTGTTGTTAAAGAGTATATATTAGGCTATTTAGTTAATAGGTTAATTAGTTAGTGGGCCTTTAGTGTCTCGGCCCGTTTAGATTACTTGGGACACAAGTCTCGGGGTTTCTCCCTTGCTCCTATATATATAGGACAGGGCTGTACCTCTTTTAATCATCTAATCGAATGTGTTCAATACAATATTCTTTCACATATGCATCATGTATTATACACTATCTATCATGTTATCAACATAAGTGATCATTCTTGTCATTGTTGTTCTTGGGTCATAACCATCAGAATTCATCATTGCAGTGTTTGATTGCATATTGCAAATGGGTTGTGGTTTATTATACTCCATTAATAATGTTTGATTTCATAGTGTGAACATATGTGGTTTCATCATCCATATATAATGTTTGATTTCATATCTTAAACAAACTTTGGATCTTATTATGTATTTTTTTTGTGCTTGCTTCTAATAACTCCATATTATAAATCACTATAATGCCTTTTTAGATTCTTTCGTTATATATATCGTGTATGTGTTATGTATTCTTAAAATTCATTTATCATGTTTACGTGTATGTGCCATTCGTCATGTTTGTGCATCCTAGGTTTGGTTGTCGCAGGGAATGGCATGAGCTTTAGCATTGTCAATTGCTGCTTCGTTAAGTTGACGACTTGGCTTTCAGGTGTGGGTTGACCATAGATGCCTCTCATAGGATCACAAAAAAGTGGATGAAATGGACGGGTGCAGCCACAGTGTTATGTGACTGACAATACAATCAGATTGAAAGGTAAGCATTATAGAACAACAATACCCCAACTATCGCGTTGCAAAGAAACACAGCTTTAAAGATCAATGAACCACAACGAAAATGTTAAGAATGTACTAGAGGTAGGCCTAAGCTGGGAATAGCTAAGTAGGAGAAAATTAAATTTGTTACGTCTCATTGGGAATATTATGCAATACTAAACTGAATGGAAAAGAAGGATTCATGTAGATGACGACAATGACGAAGCTAATGACGACAACATTGTTTTAGTTAAGATAATCTTAGCTTTTTTTTACCAACCAAAAGTATAGGATAGATGGATAACAAAATCTCGGCAGCACATATCAAAGAAATATTCTAGTTACTTACCAGTGGAACTTGCAGCTTTTCATGGTGCAGCAACTCTGTCATACCCTCTGGCAACAGAGCCATCTGAGAAAGTAAATAATCATTCTTTATAATTTGTCATTGCCAAAGCGCGGCGTCAACGAAATGATAGGCCAAATTTAGTTAGTGTACAATGTATGCTAAAGAAACAAGACAACATCTAACCCTCAAACCCAACCATGTTGGTGTAACGTCTGCAATATATTTTAATAGATGCTAAAGTGGTTGGTTGGTTTGTATCCATCAGAAAACAAATTAGTTGTAATTCAGAAGTATTCTGAAAGCTAGGAAGCACGGACACTTCTAGACAGCCCCCATGTCCGTGTTGGATACGTTTTAGACACGGACACAGCCCAAAACATTCTGGACACGGTTGGGACGTGTCAGTTCAATTTGGTCTCTTTCTACAATATGGACACAACTGGACACAGCTCAGACGCTTCCTGGACACATCAGTGCAGCAGCTGCTGCTGCAATGGCCTATTTCAGAGTGCCATCTTTGAATATACAGCTACTGTTTATCTTGTCATTGAGAAAATGCAGCATAGAGCTAAGATCTAATTAAAGTTGCAAATAAATCTGTTAAAAAGAATCAATATGTAAAATCTGAGCTGAATTAGGAATTATAAATCACATTATAGTCTCATAAATTGATTAAATGAGTAATAAGAAGTCATTAGTATATTATGTAATCTACTAAATTTACAGAAGAAGCACATCTTTTGTTTTCTACTTTGGACTGTTTCAACTACACACACAAAGACACACATAAAAATATGTATATATGATTATACATACATAGATACATTCATCTGGACAAAATTAAAATAAATTCAAATCTATACACCATAAACCCACATGTATGTTTATACTAAAAAAAGCCCCTCACATCAGACCACATATGGTCTAGATGGACCGCAATTCGGCATGCAATCCCAATGAATATAGGCTCCTTGACTTAATACGTAGGGCTGTCAACTTAAAATACCTCCACAAAATGAATTACTGAGAAGAAATATAAATAATATTCATAGCTAAACAGTACTCTATCTTTCACTAATCCATTTATCAGGCTAGCAGGAACACAATGAGAGGTTATAACCAGTTCATTTGCCAAGAGAGTGGAATATAATCTGTTATAAGGCTTTAAAGACAAAGAATTAGAGATATTTTTGATATTTCATCTCTGTCATTATTGCCGACCCAAAAGATGGTTCACAAGACCAAAATATTATTTCAGCCACTGATTCTTTGCATGCAGATCTGACTTGTATTCTCTTGGTCTGCCTGGGATATGGGGCCACATAATAATTAGTATGGTCTTGGAGAATAATCATGTAAATATATTGATGCCCTAGGACCCCGCTTTGACAATAACAGCATAGATTGGTAGCTCAAGGATTTTGGATCGATATGTTCATAACTTAATCTTCTTACATTTCTAGTTCTAGATTATTACTTGGGTGATCACACAGACCATCTCCTTGTCCTATGTTTCTTGTCAATTGTTCAGCCATTACTCCTACATTCCGAAAGGTTTAACTATGATACAATAACTCCCCATTGTCAACAAAATTATTTCATTATTGTTTTTGTAATTTCAGGTTATTTGCATCTCTGTTGCACTGTTGAATTGGATTTACCATGTTTCTCTGTTTCTCTATGTTTGTGTCAGCCTTCTACAATAGAAATTAGTTTCTCTATCTCCAAATGGTATCAAAGCAGGCCATTCTAAAACCTTACAATGCACCGCTCTCTACTGTTTTTCTTCTCTCCGTCACCCCTCTTTCCCAGCCTCGTGTATGCTATTGTCTAGGAAAGATACCGCCTTCATTGCAAGGAGCAATTACCAGTGCTGCCAGCACCTCCACTACCACAAAAACAGACACCGCCGTTGCCCCTAAGAGCAACACCATGTGGTGATGTCAACAGCGCCACCAGCAACATCCTCTAGTTCGCAACCAGTGTTTTAAAAAGCATAAAGCGGTAAGCGTGGGGATGGCACCTTGTAACTGCTTAAGCGCTAGGCGGGCGCTTAAGCGGGTGATTTTTTGAAAAAGTGGTTTTGAATTTCTTATAAACCTATATGTAAAATTACATACATATGTATATAAATACTATATTTTTGGAACTATTATACTTATCTAAACATTGTACACAACAAGATAAAACACCCAAATAATTTATAACACAACTATAAAACAATGATTATAGTTATCCAATATCGTAAACAATATACTTGTCATAGATAAAGCACCCTACAAAACTATAAAATAATAAGTGCATATACATGATACAACAACAATTTTGTATCACACGTTTACATATCTAAACAGTTAACAATAGACATATCACAGATACCTTACAAACATATTCTTACATTTGCATATCATCAATTAATCATACATTACAGCAGTACATTTACTAAAAGTATGCATTCAAAATTTGATAATAGTTACATATAATTTATTTGGATATATTACATCAGTACTCTAATATAGGATAATAAGAGGATTTGTATTAAGTGAGTAAAAAGGAGTACAATACATTCTCTTATATAGGATAAGAGAGGAGACACAAAACAGAGATGAGAAATATGGAACAAAACAACACAAGTAATATGTAAGTGAAGCACATGCAAGGCACATGACACTAACTGGAATATAAGCATATCTCTATACTCCCCCTCAAGCTGGAGTGTAGATGTCAAACATGCCCAGCTTGTCCACTAGAATCTTGAAGCGAGCCTTTGGAAGAATCTTGGTGAAGATGTCTGCTATTTGTTGCTCAATGATGAGTACAAATGCGGCCAGAAAGAACAGACTCTCAAAAAAAGTGACAGTCGACCTCTATATGTTTTGTCCTTTCATGAAATGTCGGTTGCTTGCAATAAAGATAGAAGCCTTGTTGTCACGGAACATCGGTATAGGACTCGAGTTTGATATGTCAAATTCTTTGAGAAGGCTCTGGCCCCACAGAAGTTCACATGCAGTGTGAGCCATGGCTCTATATTCTGCCTCGGCACTTGACCTACCACAGTCTGCTTTTTGCTACACCAGGTAACTAGGTTGCCACCCACAAAGGTGCAATAACCAGATGTAGATTTACGATCACATCGACTCCCTGCATAGTCAGAATCTGAAAAGCCCGAGAAATTGCAATGGCCATGCTTCTTACGTAATAGACCTTTTCTTGGAGAGCTTTTGAGATATCTCAGAATGTGACAGACAGTGTCCCAATGGCACTGTCGAGGTTTGTCAAGATACCTTCTTATGAATCTGACAGCAGCAGTATGATCATCTCTCGTAGAGATAAATAAGCTTACCAATCAATCATCTGAATTGGTGGTGATCAGCATAAGGTGGAGAGGTTTCATCGTCCTTGTCAATGTTTGGATCTAGAGGGGTGTTCACTGGTTTGCAGCCAAGCATACCAGTTCCCTGCAAGAGATCAAGAACATATTTTTGCTGGGAAAGACACAATCCTGCAGATGATCCGGATACCTCAATGCCTAAAAAATATCTCAGCTTTCCGAGATCCTTGGTGACAAAATGCTTTTCCAAGTAAGTTTTAGTAGCCAGAATTCCCAAGGTATCAATATCATCAACATAGATGATAAGAATGACTAGCCCTGACGCGGTTTTCCTGATAAACACAGAATGATCTGAATGGGAATGGTGAAAGCCAAATATTATCAAAATCTGACTAAGCTTTTCGAACCAGGCATGAGGACTTTGTTTTAGGTTGTAGATGGCTTTTTGTAGTTTACAAACTCGGGAGGAAGACTCCCCCTGAGCTACAAATTCCGGTGGTTGCTCCATGTAAACTTCTTCCTACAAGTCTCCATACAGAAAGGCATTCCTGACATCTAACTGAAATAGAGGTCAATCTTTATTTACATCAACAAAAATAAGAACTCGAACATAATTTAGTCTTGCTACAAGAGAGAACGTTTCAATAACAGTCCACACCATACGTTTGTGTATAACCGTTTGCTACTAGTCGAGCTTTCAGTCACTCAATCGTGTCATCTGGTTGATATTTAATAGTGAAGATCCAGCGACAGCCAACAGTAAAGCAGGCAACAGGACGATCCACAAGATCCCATGTCTGGCGATCAGAAAGTTCTTGCATTTCAGCCTCCATAGCTCGTCTCCATGCAGGAGTTTGAAGTGCCTCTGTAGCAGATTTTGGAATGGACACAGCAGAAAGTGCACCAGTAAAGCAAGCAAAGTTGGTACCCAGATTAGTAGAGGAACAGAAACTGTTAATCGGATGTTTAGTACAAGAGCGAGCACCTTTCCGGACACTAATAGGAAGGTGTAAGTCAGAGTGTACCTGAGGTGGGTTGTGATCATCCGTCGAAGGAGGAGTTGGTTGTGGAGGGGCCATGGAGGGAACTGGTAGCTTGGGTCTTCGCTTATAGACTTGCAGCGGTCGTTCTTCAGTTGTGAGTTCAAAGGGTGGATCAATATTCACAATGTCAGGTAAAGGAGTTGAAGCCAAAATATCACAAGATAACAACACCCCTTTATCAGAAAAAAATGGCATGTGTTCAAAGAATACTACATTTGCACTAACATGCCATTGTCACAGGATGGGATCGTAGTATCGATACCCTTTTTGGGTTCTGGAGTACCTCAGGAAGATACATTTGGTGGAGTGTGGGTCAAGTTTTGTCATCCCGGGACGATGGTTCTTAACAAAGCAAAAGCACCCAAAGATGTGTGGTGGGACCCTAAAAAGCGGCGCATCAGGAAAAAGTATGCCATATGGAATCTGCTTTTTGAAAATAGAAGATGGCATACAATTACTAAGGTAGCAAGCCGTAGAAACTGCCTCGGGCCAAAAACGGTGAGCAACGTGATAATGAAGAAGAATAGTGCGAGCAGCCTCTAAATGATGTCCTTTTTTCGTTCGGCAATTCCATTTTGTTGTGGGGTGTAGGGCAAGAGGTTTGATGGATTGTGCCACGGGATGAACAAAAATAAGTGACAGATTTTTGTATGAACTCAAGAGCATTGTCAGTCTGAATGATTTTGACGGTTTTATTGAATCGAGTTTGAATCTCAGAAAAAAAAATGTAGTAATGGTATCAAGGACGATGTTGCGATCCTTTAGTAAAAATAGCCATGTGGCTCTAGAAAAAACATCTATGAAAATCATTAAATATTTCACTCCAGAATGACTAGCAACTGAACAGGGTCCCCAGATATCCGCATGAACAATATCAAAAGTGTTTTTAGAACCAATTTCTTTTTTAGTAGGAAAAGTAGATCGAGTTTGCTTGCCATATTGGCATGATTCACATAAAAAAGTTTTATCTACTAGAGCAGGAAATAAATGTTTCAATTTAGCAGCTGAAGGGTGGCCGAGGCGGTAGTGCCACCTTATCCCAGTCACAGAAGTTGAGAGCATGGCAGTTGCAGACGTCCGTCCATCCAAATAGTGGAGTCCATCCGGTCCCTCATGGCCCGAACCAATCCTTGTCTTCGTGCGGAGATCCTGAAAGACACATCCCGAAGGGTCAAATGTAATGGAGCACTGAAGGTTCTTCACAGTCTTGTTAACAAATAGTAGATTAACAAGAAATTTTGGAACATATAAGACAAATTTCATATGCATATTTTTAGATAATTCAACTGTCCCAGTGACACGGACAGCTGTCTTAGTCATCAACAACTGTAACTAGGGGTAGATGAGTTGATTTGGTTAAGGCAGAAATTAAATCAGAGTTACGGGCCATATGGACTGAAGCACCATAATCAATACACCACTTGTTTTTACCAGTAGATGGCACAGCAAGCATAGCAGAAGAACAGTTCTCCGAAGTGGATGGCAGGTGGGACATACGTTCTTAGAAGACCTTCTCAAACTCAGATCGAATCCAGGCAGAAGAGGGTTGTGCAGGGGTGTTATCAGAAGCAGACTCGTCGCCCATATCTAAAGTAACTTGATTAGCCCAAGCCGGCTTTCCATGTTTGATCCAGCATCTGTCTTTATTATGATCATCTCGGCCGTTGAAATTGTAGAAGTGTGAAGCAACAAACTGATTGTGTCCTTATGCAGAAGATGAACTGCGGCCCGAGATAGGGGGTGACGGCTGTGACTACTATCAGCAGATCTGACAGCAAGGGCAAGATTCTCAACAGCAAGAACAGAAGTAACGGATGGCAAACGTTTAACACGTTTAAGCACATCCCTCAGAGTGGGCAGAGGATCACTTGAAAGAATCTGGCAGGTAGTGCGGCAAGAAACTGGACAAGTTGAAGCTCATTGCGTTGTCGTTGAACTTCTTTAATATCAGCAGACAAGGGATGGTAGATCTCGTACTCATTCAAGAGAGCACAGCATTGATTATAGAAGTCTTCAATAGATGCCTCAGACGCAAATTCCTTCTTGGCCAGGCTCTTAAAAATCTCGAATACTTTTTTAGGATTTTTTTGATGGGAGTAAACATGGGAAAGTTGATCCCACATGGCCTTCGCATCATGAAGGCAGAGAAGGGATTGACTGGTCCGCGGTTCGGTGTTATTGACAATCCATGACATAACACCCGAGTCATCTTTGCTCTATTGGACAGAAGTTTGCTTGAGTTTTTCATCTGTCGAGGCATCAGGAACATGTAGAGGGTCGGTGGTGATATGAGAATAACGACCTTGCGCTTTCACTATAGAATAAAAGATGTCGACCAAAGGTGATAGTTGGAGCCATCAAGCTCCACGATGGTGATACACATGGAATGGGGGGGCTCAATGGATGCCATAATAGCAATAGACAAAGCAGATTGCAGCAGTGAAAGCAGAATGTAGTAGATGACCGCAGCACAAATCTAGAACAGACGACGGCCAGAACTAGTAGATCTGAGACGACCCGCAGCGGGGCAGAGAAGAATAATAGTAGATTTGATGCATCAGATCCAAAGACACCACATGACGAGGCGGAAAAGATACGAAAAAAGACCTACGCCACCATAGATAGAGAACTACTCCACCATGGGGCGTAGGCAGACAAGGGATGGAACCGGATTAGACTTTCAACATGTTTATCTTGAAGGGCTAGCGGGAGATGGGGGAGAGACAAGGTGTAGGAAATGATGGAGGAAGGGCAAGGAAGGTAATGGGGGGAGGCGGGTTAGGGTAGAAAGGTGGCGCGGCAAGTGGTTAGCGGATGGTGGATGGTACGGAGTAGGGTTTGGGTGTGGTGACAGCTTGAGGAGTGGTGGTGGGTTAGGGTTAGGGTGGTGGTGAGGGAGGGTGGTGGTGGAGGAGGTAACGGCGGCTGTGGTGGCGAAGGGGGCTGGCGGTGGCTTTGGTCAGGGAGGTGGCGGCGCCTGTGGGCAGGGAGGGGGTTGGCGGCAGCAAGGGGTAGGAGAGGAGGGGGTGGGTTGGCGGCATGTAGAGGGTTAGGGTTGGGGCGATTGGGGTGGGGAGAGGAAGAGGAGGAGAGGATGGTTGGGGGTGGCGGGTAGGCTAGGTTAGAAGAGGCATTAGGAATGGGTGGGATCACAGGGGATCTTGATGCTCTGATACCATATAGGATAATAAGAGGATTTGTATTGAGTGAGTAAAAAGGAGTACAATACATTCTCTTATATAGGATAAAAGAGGAGACCCAAAACAGAGATCAGCAATATGGGACAAAACAACACACGTAATATGTAAGTGAAGCACATGCAAGACACATGACACTAAGTGAAATATAAGCATATCGCTATACCTGATATTACAGCTTATCTACAAACTATGCGTTCTAAATTAGAGTAAGGTACATCCTAAATATTTAATGTATACAAGTTTATTATACTATAGTCAATATTACTTGGACAATATAATTTAATTAATATTACATGCTTACAGCCATATTTAAAAAAAGGCAAAAAAAAGGAAAAAAATTGGGTAAAAGCAGTTGATTTTCTTCAAACAGCTTAATTGGCGATTGGGGGTTGATTTAAGTGGTTGAGGGGCATGGCCGCTTTTTAATACAGTATTCGCAATTGTCTTCATACCAACATGAAGAGTCGTACCGCGTCCATGTCTCCTGAGTGGTACCCAACCATTATAGTTGTCCCAACCTCCTTAGCATTATTAGTATCCCTCCTCCTATTAGATGTTTCTACCATGTAACCCCCCCAACACCTTGTGATCTACATCTTTGTAGTTTTGAGGGGTTACCAAGCGATTCCCTCCTCTCTTATGTGTGACTGAGGGACTATAGGCCCACTTGCTTGTGATTACATGCCTGCCTTTTGAGTCTTTGCATGCATCGTGTTGGCTTCATCATTTTTTGCTTCCGTGAATGACACATTTTCGCCTATAAGCAATTAATCTCTCAGATTTGAAGGCTATTATACCTTGTGTAGCCCCGGTCCTTTAAAATCTAGTCAACCACTAAAGGACACCTAGCTCAGACTTACTATCCTAGGTCCTATTTAGATGAGAGGTACCACAGCAAGCTACAGACTTGACAATAGCGGTCTCAGCAAATGCTTGCTTGGCTCATTAGCAATATGGATTGGAGATCAGCAAAAATATTGTATAATTGTCTACTGCCAAAGAACTATGCATCATTGGCATAATTATGATCACTAATGACTATTTCACCGGTCACCGGCATCTGCAAGTGTCACACACGCATACTACGGTTGGTTGGCGTACATATTTGAACAGTCTGTGACATGTTCCTGCGTTGATACACAATAAGCAGAGGAGAAGCAGTTTCAGCAGGTGAAGTATCAGATATGCAATCACTGATGACTGGTAATGGTGATGTTATTATATCTGAACTCAGGGTATCTCCTTTAAAAGAATAAAAAGGTGTATCCTCAAAGAAGACCACATCACTACTCGTGAACCATTTTTTATTAGTAGGACTATAGCATCGATACCCTTTTTGAGTACGTGAATAACCCAAGAAAATGCATTTTTCTGTTCTATGAGATAATTTGTCATAATCCGGTCCAAGTAAGCGCACAAAGCAGGTAGATTCAAACATCCGTAGAGGTACAGAAAAAAGAGGCACAGTAGGTTGTAGAACCTGTACAGGAATCTTGTTACCAATCACAGAAGAAGGCAGTCGATTAATTAGAAAGCAGGCAGTCAGGATGGCTTTTGGCCAAAAATGTCTAGGAACATTAGAATGTAGCATGATGGTTCTAGCAACCTCAAGTAAATGTCTATTTTTTCTCTCTGCGACTCCATTTTGTTGAGGTGTATAGGCACATGTTGTTTGATGAATAGTACCAACAGAACGACAAAACAGCTCAACTTCTTTCTAAACAAATTCCAAAGCATTATCTGTTCTAGACTGTTTTCCTAACTGACATGACTCGCACTGAAAACTGTGTTCCTACACCAGAAATGACATGTTTTATTTTCTCAGATGACGGATGTCCAAGTCTGTAATGCCACTGCAACGCTGAAACTGACGATGATAGTGCTGAAGCTAGAGCCAGGGTACCGATATTTTTCAATTCATCCAGTTAAGAGAGGCCACAGGTCCTTCATGCCCCCCACCAATCTTCATCCTCGTGCGAAGGTCCTGAAAAGTACAAGTACCAGGAACAAAGGTGAGACTGCAGTTCAGGCTACGCACAATTTTGCTAACAGATAGTAAGTTTAGTGGAAAACGAGGCACATATAGAGCAGATTTCAACAGAAATTGAAAACAATGTCTCAAATCCCAGATACAACAGATTTTGAGCCATCAGTAAGCATAACAGACGATTTAGAAATCGGTTTAGATAAATTTGAGAAAAGGGACTGATTTCCAGAAATATGAGAAGAAGCACCCGAATCAATCACCCATTTCGTATTACCAGTACTAGACGAGGGTGCACTTAGAAAGGCAGAATCACAACCAGAGTAGGTTGCGGCATGAGCTCTAGTAGTAGCAGTAGATAACGATCTTGCACACTCGAGCAGTAGGCGTTCCACCTCAGAATGCATGAAGTCAGCAGTAGTAGAGCTGGACGCATCAGTAGCTTGGGGTTGGGTAGCCATCTCAAAGATAGCATTGGCATCAGTAGCAACATTAGCCCAGGCAGGTTTGCCATACTTCTCCCAACACTTTTCTTCAACGTGGTTAGACCGACCACAAAAATTGCAAAATGTTGACCAAACTGAGGACGAGAAGCATTGGGAGGGCCAGAGGACGCACCACGTCCAAACAAACCACGCCCCCTTCCAGCTCCAAGAGGAGGGCGGTTCTCCTGAAAGCGACCACGGTCGCGGCCACAACCACAGCCTGATATAGCAACTAGGGCAGTAGTATCTCCAGTCTCAGTAGGTAACTCAGAAGATGAAGCAGGCAGTCGTTGAAGGCGCTAAAAAGCACTCTGCAACGTAGGCATTGGATCACTGGCAAGGATCTTATCCACAACTCCAGCATAAGATTCAGGCAGGCCACACAAAAACTGGACTACCTGTAACTCCTGTCGTTGACATTGCATGGCAGCCAAGTCAGTGGATAGAGGGTGGTAGGTCTCCAAATCACCTCAGAGTCCCTTGAAGGCAGAGAAGTAATCAGTAAGGTCAAGTCCCGAGAATTGTAGACGAGTCAGCTGCTTATTTATATCAAACACCTTCTTAGGATTTTTGCTGTGAGAATAAGTGCTAGCCAGTTGATCCCACATCTCCTTCGTTGTAGGTAGACGTAGTAAGGTAACACTGATTTTTGTCTCACTGTTGTTGAGAATCCATGTCATCACAGTCGAGTCGTCTTTGAACCGGTCATCATAGGCCTTGATATCCTTGGAGTCGGCATTAGGAGCAGGCGCAGGAGGTGGATCGCGCGTCAGATGAGAATGTTTCCCCTGAGATTTAGCATAAATCTCCATGGAACAGACCCAATGTTGGTAGCTACGCCCATCCAGCTTGACAGTAGTAACCTGACGGCGATGATCGTCATGTGAGGAAGCCATGACACAAAGGGCAGAGCACCAACACCCAACGTGAGAAGTAGAAGGCAGGTACAGGCAACAGATGACCGCCTAGATCCTCAATTAGGCGGCAGCAGGCACAGTAGAAACAACTAGATGGACCAGTTACATACGGGCTATGCCTAGGCGCAGCAAAAGACTCGGCGGCTCAAAGGCCTACACGGGCAGGCAGTAGACGGAGCCGAAAAACAACTCACACCAGTAGTGCCCGGGAGTTGTGGGCGGCTCGGAGGAGATAGCTGCTAGGAGGAACCGGCGAGGCGGGTGGACGGCTGCGGCGGGATCAAGCCAGTCGTGCGGCGGCGCGCCCAGCAGTGGTTGCGGCCTGCTGGTCGGCCAGCCGGGGGGGCGGCGGGTGGGAGAGAGAGAGGGTGAGGGAGGGAGGGGAAGAGAGAGAGAGAGAGGCAGCGCCTGGATCAAGCCTGCTCTGGTACCATGAGAAAAGCAAAGTGAGAAACCGTAGGGTTACACAATGTGTGTACCCAATATACATATATATATATATAAGTAGAACAATTACAAGTAGGTCCATATAGAAAAGTAAAATAGAAAACAGAATAAATAAAGACATTATTTAACATTTATAATCATAATTCCACCAAGCAACGCATGCCGATCTCTCTTCCTATTTTTATTGGCTCCTAATTCTGCCTCAACGTGATATATTGGTGGTCGCAGCATTTGTTGCTACCTTTTCTTTTTCACGTTGCTTTTGATCCATCCACCTTTTACTGCTGGTCTCAAAGATTGGAATTCACTAGTGGGCTTTTTGTCATGTCCTTCCTCCCATGACTCCTACCACCTATTGATATTGCTTGTCCATTTATTTAAATGAACTGTGGTTTCTGCTCTAAACTTTTTAGAATATTGCCTTCGTTGTCCACCCTAATTACTCTAAGATTCTTTCCATAGTTGGTGTGAAGGGGAGAAATAGAGGAGAGATGAGACGAAGAGAGGGAAATTAAATTTGCTTCTATCTATGAGGAGTTGTTGCTGCTCTATATATATTTGTGGATCTTTATGCACTTTTTGGAGAACTTGTTGACTTCTACTATTGATATTTGAATATGAAAGTCTTTTACTGTTATATGCTTCTTGAAGAGCTTCCTATGTGGAGCTTCATGTCTACTACTTGTTTTTTCAAGTTGATGGTCTTCTATCCGGCTACATCGACTCTACTTTCTACTTTTCATATGTGCTTTAATTGCATGTTGATATGGTTCGTGCCTTGCGCACGTTGACTTTTCTATTGAGAACCAGCACTATCTGGACTTTTCTACTGTGCACCAGCACTCTTTGGACTTTTCTATTGTGAACTAGCACTTTCTGCACTTTACTATGACAATAGCGATTGCGATGAAGACTCTGACGCCTTCTTGCTTTTGTTTACTACTACCGCAGATGTTACATCCTTTCGATCAAGATGCTTTTGCTACCTATTTGTGACATGCACCTACGACCTGTGACCCGCGACATGCTTGCATACCTGCTTCGGCTATCTACTTGAGGAGAGTATTTGAGTGATGAGTGTTTTATTTTAATCTTGAAGGGGGAGAAATATTCTTGCACGGGCTTGGCTTATCTTTGCTTCTTAGTTTCTTAGTTTGTCTCTCTGTTTGCAAGATGACTTGGGATTCTCCCAAGCTTCAGCTTGAGGGGGAGTATTAAAGAGTGGTTAATTTAGTTAATTAAGTTATTTGAGTTTAATCGTATATGGGCCCAACTGTGTCTTGGCCCATTAGGGTTTAGGATAAAGTCGGTATGCTTCCCTCTTCTCCTATATAAAGGAGGGGGATTCCTCTTACGAATATATCGCATAGCCTTTTTTACTAAGGCCAACTAAATAATGGTGTGAGAATATATGTGCTCGTATATAGAGGCGGAGCCTGTCCTACAACACCTTTCTTTGAGAGCAATTAAAAACTAAAGACCTAGGCATCTAAAGTTATCTCTTATAATTGAAGCTACTAAGACTAGGAGTGAGATTGTCTTCACGCAACAAAAGTATATTTTTATAGTTGAAGAAATAAGAATGCTACGAACAAAACTAGCAGACACTCGCATTGATCTGAAAATCAAGTTATGTAGAGACGAGCAATCTTCTTGAGGATCCATAAAGGTATGGGGCTTGTTAGGATGTTGAACTACCTGACAATGACTAAGCCTGACATTGCCTTTGCCACTAGTATTGTAGTCAATTTATATTGCCTTTGCCACTAGTATTGTAGTCAATTTATATTGCCTTTGTCACTAGTGTTGCCAGTCAATTTATGGAAAAACCTTGTACGGGTCATGTTGACTTGTAATCTGCACTCTGAGGTATCTATACAGAGCATCCTTAAAAGGATCTATTGTATTAAAATCAGATTCAATTAAAGATATAGGGGTTCTCTAATGCATACTGAGTAGGTTTCAACCATAGTTATTAAGGCCTCCGCCTAGGCTCTGAATGAGGTGTCCAAGTTTGGGTGCCTAGGTCCCCAACATGGTTGTATAGGCGGTTGGGCGACCAGGCATTGCCTGGGGACGCCCAGGTGGAAGCCCAGGCGTTTTGTTATATACATTATTTTCGTGGATATATGTTCAATTTATGAATTAATATGATCCCTACATATATGATTATACACTATAAATACAAAATAGATAAATAAATACATATCAGTAAATAAATAAATACAAATCAGTAGATTAAAATGTACAAATCGGTAGATACATAAATACAAACCAGTACTCAGTAGATAAATAAATACAAAACAGTAGATAAATAAATACAAATCAGTATATAAATAAATACAAACGGTAGACAAATAAATATAAATCAGTAGATAAATAAATAATTTCAAAATCAGTAGAGAAATAATATTGGATACAGATCCAAAATTTCAAATAAATAGATGAGGCAACAACAATAGTTGATGAATGGTTGTTGAGGGTGGGTTAGATTAGGGATATCATAAATGAATATACATTATAAATACAAAATAGTGGATAAATAAATACAAATCAGTGAATAAATAAATACAAATCAGTAGATAAATAAATACAAACCGGTATATAAATAAATACAAATTGGTAGAAAAATAAATATAAATCAGTAGAGAAACAAATATTGAATACAAATCCCAAATTTCAAATAAATAGATGAGGCAACAGCAATAGTTGATGAATAGTTTTTGAGGGTGGGTTAGATCGGGGATGTCATATATGAATATACATTATAAATACAAAATAGTGGATAAATAAATACAAATCAGTAAATAAATAAATACAAATCAGTAGATAAATAAATACAAGTTGGTAGATAAATAAATACAAACCAGTACTCAGTACATAAATAGATACAAAACAGTAGATAACTAAATACAATCAGTATATAAATAAATACAAATCGGTAGACAAATAAATATAAATCAGTAGATGAATATATAATTTCAAAATCAGTAGACAAATAAATATTGAATACAAATCTCAAATTTCAAATAAATAGATGAGGCAGCAGCAATAGTTGATGAATAGTTGTTGAGGGTGGGTTAGATTAGGGATTTTATATAGAGGTTTAGGATTAATAGGATTCATATTTAAGTTTTAGAGTAGGATTTAATGTGATATTATACTAATAGGAATCATATTTACTATTAGGAATTATATAATTAATAGGATTTAATAAAAAATATCTTAATGGGTCTGATTAAGTGGCCCAATCCGCCTGGGCGGGTCGCCCAGTCCGCTTGGGCGGACGCCTAGGCCGCCTAACCCGCCTGGGTACACTAACCGCCTGGTGCCTGGGCGCGCGCCCGTACAACACAAGTCCCCAGTGGACTGGGTGGGCGCCTAGGGCCTTTTAGGCCCAACTCAGATCATTTTGGCACCAAATTTGGTCAAATGAAGTCTAAACTCAATCAAACTAGGTTATGTAAGGTTAGTTTAGTGCTAAATTAGGTTAGTCGTTTTAATTCTGGTCAATTTAGATTGGATCCGATAAATTAGGTCCAATTTAGGTCAAAATAGAGTAATTTGGATCTAACTTAGGTAAAATTAGGATGGATTAAGTTTAGGAAACCAATACATTATGCTTAATAAAATACACATATAAACAATTTATTTTATATTATAAATAGTTATAAAAGTATAAAGTTATTAGATCGTCTAGGCAACCTAGGCTACTAGGCTCCCAAGTCCTTTACGTCACCGCCTATCCGCCTAGAAAACAATGGATTAACCAATGTTTTAAAGTAAAGCGGTAAGCGTGTGGACGGCACCTTATAACTGCTTAAGCGCCAGGCGGGCGCTTAAGCGGGTGATTTTTTAAAAAGGGGGTTTTAATATCTTATAGACTTTTATGCAAAATTATATACATATGTATATAAATACTATATTTTTGGAACTTTATACTTATCTAAAATTGTACACAACTATATAAAACACCCAAATAGTTTATAACACAACTATAAAACAATGACTATAGCTATATAATATATTAAACAATATACTTGTCATAGATAAAGAACCTTACACAAGTATAAAATTATAAGCGTATATACATGATACAACAACAACTTTGTATCACATGTTTACATAACTAACCAGTAAACAATAGACTTATCATGGATACCATACAAACATATCCTTACATTTGCATATCATCAATGAGTCATACATTACAGCAATACATTTAATCAAAGTATGCATTCTAAATTTGATAATAGTTACATATAATTTACTTGGATAAATCACAGCAGTACCCTATTACTATAGCTTACATACAAAGTATGCATTCTAAATTAGAGCTAGGTATATCATAGAACATTCAATGTATATAATTTTAATATACTACAGTCAATACTACTTGGACCATATATTTTATTAATGTTACATGCTTACAGGAGTATTTTAAAAAAAGGGACAAAAAGCGGGAAAAAAGAAGGCAAAAAGCGGCCGATTTTCTTCAAACCACTTAGTTGGCGCTTAGGGGGTGATTTAAGAGGTTGAGGGGCTTGGCCGCTCAGACCGCTTTTTAATACAGTGATTTCAACATTGAGGGCATCTATTACTGGCTACTGTGTTTTTGTGGTTGATAACGTAGTATCGTGGAAAATTAAGCAGACAGTTTTAGTCAAGAGCCATGACACTTGCAACCTATGAGCAAGGAATAAGGTATTGGCGAAACCATCAAAATTTCGCCCCAAAATACCGATTTCGGCAGCACCTGATACGAAACCATGCAACCATACCGCTATGTCGAAATTGTCAAAAAAAATTGCCCAAAATTCGAAATTTTCTCAGGGAGCAGGAAAATCTCCTTTCCTCCCACATGAAGGAACCCCCACATATCCCCATATCAAATTGTATTGCATAAATCGATGCATTTAGGTGTAAAGATCATGCCTGTGAAATTTCATGGCTTAATTCCTTGATTTTGGCGTCGAAACGGGCACTGTTGAATTTATCGAAATTTCTGTCGAAATTTCAGTAAATTTCGATTTCCATGCTGTCAAAACGGCATCGAAATCGGATACCTTATTCCTTGCCTATGAGTAGCTATGGATCAGACATCTTCTAGAAAAACGAGGTTGTTAGCATGTCGACCCAATGTAGTTAAGGTGGGAACCAAGTTGATCATCACAAATCCGTCTTTCATTAACAAATGAAGCATATAGAGGTAGACTATCATCTTCTTAAAGAAAAACTTCCATACGGACTGATTCTGAGTCATTAATCAGGTGTTAAAATCAGTTAGCAAACTTATTCATTAAGTCATTGAATGGGTGTCAGGTCCAGCTTTTTGTAACAAGCTGAGCACATGATATATATGCTACAGATTGAAGGGATGTTGATATAATATGCAAATCTATGATTCCATGTACATAGTTGTGCTTGTGTGTGACGGTTCATGAGAAAGTTGTCCACTTGTAAATTTTTATATTTTATGAAGCAAGTCGAGCTGGAGCGAATACGTTGGTAGTTTCTCCCTTAGAAGTCATGAATACATAGATATATTAAGCTTACTAGTTGGAAAAAGTCTAAGTTCATGCTTAAGGTGCTACAGAATAATCAGTAAACAATTTATAATTTAGCTTTACAGAATGCATTATCAAACTACTACATAACCATTAGGCCCTCGTAAAATGGTAATAAATAGACATTTATAGCATACCATGAATACTAAGCAGAGATTAAGAGAAAGACAGCATGTATATAATGGCAAGGATTAGTGGGAGTGATAATATACAAACTTTATATACATGATCGAGGGTACCTCGTTCTTGTCACCAGTGATCTGATAACCTACAAGATGTCGAAGATACTCTTCAAATTCTTCATCAGGCGCCTAGAAAATGAGAGTTTAAACGATTTACAAAATTTAAAATAACAAAAGATAGAAATTATATCACATTCATAGAACATGTCAAACTGGAATATCACAAAGAAAACCTGAAAATGATATTCAGAAGCACTTAAAGAATCCTATTTGGAAATGTTATAACCTATAACATTTAAGGACAAAGCATGAATATACCTGACCCTGTAAAGAACCCAGTCCTACTAAAGAAGAAGAAAAGATGAATTGATAAAATCTATGGAGGAAATAACATACTAGGCGAACTCCCAATGCTTTGGCAACACCAGCAACAGAAACATCAGAAGGTAAGGGACCAATTCCTCCATATAAGAAAACCTATAAATGGTATCTATTCCGTCAAACAATCAATCAGAAAAACCTAGCCATGAATATGGTAATAGCACTTATGAAATGGTTCCCTCAACCAAAGGAAACTCTTACAAGATCACTTGAACGTTTTCTTTGTCCAACTTCATCAGCTACAGAATCAACCTGCATTCACATGAGTTATTTGTGTTATCACATTGACAGTTACTGACTAAACAATTGAGATTTGAGTTTCTGTTGAGCTGCAAAATCAAATGAACGTAAGACTTAACTATGAGACAATCCTTAATCTAAGCAGTTAGGATGAAATTAAGGTTTCTTTTGCAAGAGCACTAACTTCTCCCAAATGTGTCAAAATGTCGCATTGTGAAGGATAATTAGTTAAAAGGAATGGAGTTTGTGCTTCAAATCTCTGTTTTCAATACAATGGAATGGGAAAACATTTTTTAGGATCAGACATCATGTATGGTCTTGGTCTAGGAAAGTGCTTCAGAAACACCTCATGAACTTTAGCACCATATAACATTAGGCAACATAGAATTGTCAACACCATTGGGTCATTACATATCAATTCTATCACATAAACTTAATTCATTACAGCAAACATATACATTCACATATCATCACCAATCTGTACCCAATTTAATGATCTCATTAAAGTTATCCTGTAAAAGACAATGAGATTTGGAGAGCATAGGGTTGCACAATGTGTGCACCCTTATATTTATAGTAATGTGACAATTACAAAGAAGTCCAAATATAATGTAAAATAACAAAATAAAAATAACAGAACATATATATTAACACTCCCCCTCAAGTTGGAGCATAGATGTCAATCATGCCCAACTTGTCCACAAGTGTGCAGAACTGCTTCTTAGCCAGCAACTTGGTGAAGATATCAACAACCTGGTCTTCAGGAGCGAGTAAAAGGAGTGTAAATTTTGCCAGTCAGGATAAATTCCCGAATGAAATGACAGTCAACCTCGATATGCTTGGTGCGCTCATGATAAACAGGATTGTTTGCAATGAAGATAGCAGCTTTATTATCGCAGTGCATGGGTATAGCAGAAGAGGACTCAACCCCAAAGTCTTTTAGGAGAGAACACACCCACAGGAGCTCACAGGCAGTATGGGCCATGGCCCTATATTCAGCTTCAGCACTAGATCTGGCAACCACATTTTGTTTCTTGCTTCTCCATGTGACCAGATTACCTCCAACATAGGTACAATAGCCAGAAGTTGATTTCCTGTCAATTTTGCTCCCTGCATAGTCAGCATCAGAATAACCCTCAAGAGAACAGTGTCCATTTTTCCTGTAGTGAAGTCCCTTGCCAGGAGAATTTTTTAGATATCGCAGAATATGACAGAGTGCATCCCAGTGACACTGTCTGGGTTTATCTAAATACCTGCTAAGAAGACCCACAGCAGTAGCTATGTCAGCTCTAGTCACAGTCAGATATATCATTTTACCGATCAGCCTCCTGTATTTTTTATTATCAGCAAAGAGTGGAGAAGACTCATCATCCCAAGTCACATTGGGATCCAGAGGAGTATCAGCAGGTCTAGCTCCAAGCATACCAGTCTCCTGCAGAAGATCTAAGACATATTTTCTCTGAGATAGCACAAGAGCATTAGAAGTTCTAGATACCTCTATGCCCAAAAAATACCGCAGTTTACCCAAATCTTTAGTAGCAAAGTGTTTGCAGAGATGAGCTTTAGTAGCCTGAATAGCCATAGAGTCACTGCCAGAAAGTATAATATCATCCACATACACAATCAGAATCACAATACCAGCAGCAGTCTTCTTAGTAAAGACAAAATGATCCACCTGAGATCTCAGAAAACCAAAGTCAATCAGAATATTGCTCAATTTATCAAACCAGGCACAAGGACTCTGTTTGAGCCCATAAATTGACTTCTTTAGCCTGCAGACTTTATGTGACTCCCCCTGAGCAACAAATCTGGGAGGTTGCTCCATATAGACCTCCTCTTGCAGATCACCATATAAGAAAGCATTTTTAACATCTAGTTGTACTAGAGGCCAGTCAAGATTAACAGCAACAGATAAGAGAACTCTGACAGAATTAAGACGGGCAACAGGTGAAAAAGTTTCAAAGTAGTCAATACCATAGGTCTGTGTATAACCTTTAGCAACAAGACGTGCCTTCAGACGTTCTACAGTACCATCTGGTTGATACTTGACAGCATACACCCATCTGCAGCCTACAGGCTTACACTGAGGAGGTGGATCCACCAACTCCCAAGTTTGTCTGTCAGAAAGAGCAAGCATTTCTTCCTTCATAGCAGTCGTCCAAGTTGTACTTTGCAAGGCATCCTGTACAGTCTTTGGGATGGCAACAGTAGATAAAGCAGTGACAAAGTTGTTAACATGAACACTTAAATGATCAGTTGATACATAGTTAGCAATATTGTGAATAGTACAGGAACGAGTGCCCTTCCTAAGAGCAATAGGCACATCAAGGGCAGATATTACCTCAGGTGATGCAGAACCTTCTGGAGGAGAAAATTGGCTTGGTTAGGGGGGATCTTGTGTAGGTTGAGCTCTGTTCCTGCGTTGATAAACAATAAGAGGAGGTGTCGGTTGTACAGAAGTAGTGGCATCAGAAACACAGTCACTAGTAATAGGTAGTGGAGAAGTAATAAGCTCAAACTGAAGATTATCTCCTTGAGTAGAGTAGTATGGTGTACCCTCAAAAAAGACAACATCACTGCTAGTGAACCATCTCTTCGTAGTTGGGCTATAGCATCTGTACCCTTTCTGTGTACGAGAGTACCCCAAAAAAATACATTTTTCAGCACGTGGAGATAGATTATCATGCATTGGGCCAAGCAACTTTACAAAGCATGTAGAGCCAAAAATGCGAGGGGGTACAGTAAATAAAGGTTTATCAGGATTCAGAATTTGCACAGGTATTTTATTTCCAATTACCGAAGAAGGCATCCGATTTATTAGAAAACAAGCAGTCAAGATGGCTTCTGGCCAGAATCCCTGGGGTACATTAGCATGCAACATAACAGTTCTGGCAACCTCTAGTAAGTGTCTATTCTTTCTTTCTGCAATGCCATTTTGCTGAGGTGTGTATGCACACGAAGTCTGGTGGATAGTGCCAATGGATTTACAAAACAACTCAACATCTTTTTGAACATATTCAAGTGCATTATCCGTTCTAAAAAATTTAACAGGCATAGAATATTGTGTTTTCATCTCAGCAAAAAAGAATTAAATAGTGGATAATACTTCAGATCTACTCTTCAAAAGAAATAACCATGTGGCTCGAGAAAAATCATCAATGAATAGAATAAAATATTTGTTTCCTGATAGACTAGGGACATGACAAGGGCCCCATACATCAGCATGAACAAGATCAAAAACATTTTTACTGCTAATCTGAGAACGTTTAGGATAAACAGCCCTAGTCTGTTTGCCTAACTGACACGATTCACATTGAAACACATTTGTTCCTACATCAGGTACAATATGGTGCAATTTCTCAGATGATGGGTGCCCAAGTCTGTAATGCCACTGTAGAGCCGATACTGACGAAGATACTGCATAAGCCAGAGCCACATTGTCCACTTTTTTTAGATAGTCCAGGTAGTACGAGCCATCAGAGCCTTCATGCCCCCCACCAAACTTCATCCTCGTGCAAAAGTCTTGAAAAACACATGAACCCGGTACTAAAGTCAGGCTACAGTTCAAGTTTTGCAAAGTTTTGCTAACTGATAATAAATTCAACGGAAAATGAGGCACATATAGAGCAGATTTCAGCACAATATCAGACACAATGTCTCTCATTCCGGAAACGGTAGACTTGGAGCCATCAGCAAGCATAACAGAGGAATTAGTAGTCGGTCTAGATAATTTTCTGAACAATGACCGATTCCCAGAAATATGAGAAGATGCGCCCGAATCTATGACCCATTTCGTATTACCAGTAGTAGATGGTGCAGAAAGAAAGGCAGTGTCACAACCAGAGTATGTCGCAGCATGTGCTCCCGTGGTGGTGGAAGTAGACGAAGAGCCAGTACGCTCCAGTAGCAGGCGCTCGACCTCGGCACGAATGAAGTCAGCAGTAGAAGTATCTGGGGCATCGGGCTGGGTAGACGTCTCAGAAGATGTAGTAGCATCAGTGCCCGCATTAGCCCAAGTTGGTTTGCCGTATTTTTCCCAGCACTTGTCTTCAACATGATTAGACCGGCCACGGAAGTTGCAGAAGCGTTGGCCAGTCTGAGGACGAGCAGTAGCAGTAGTAGGTCCAGAGGATGCTCCACGACCTGAAGAATTCCTCCCCCGGCCAGTACCAAGAGGAGGACGAGCATCATATGAGCGACCGCATCCACGGCCACGGCCACGGCCACGACCAGACATCGCAGCAAAAGCATTCGAATCCCCTGTATCAGTAGGAGTCTCAGATGACGATGCAGGCAAGCGTTGTAGTCTCTGAAAGGCAGTCTGTAGAGTAGGCAGCGGATCACTAGCGAGAATCTGATCGACCACCCCTGCATAGGAATCAGGTAGGCCACAAAGGAACTGGACTACTTGCAACTCATGTCGTTGTCGTTGCATAGTAGCCAAATCAGTAGACAAGGGATGGTAGGGTTCCAATTCCCCCCACAGTCCCTTGAAAGCAGAAAAGTAATCCGTCAGATCGGATCCAGAGAAACGCAGGCGGCTAAGCTGCTTGTTGATGTCAAACACCTTCTTGGGATTCTGACTGTGTGAATAAGTGCTGGCAAGTTGATCCCACATTTGTTTCGCCGTTTGCAGGTATAATAAGGTGACGCTAATCTTGGTCTCACTACTATTCAGAATCCATGTCATGACTGTGGAGTCATCCTTCACCCAATCATCATAGGCTTTCACATCCTTCGAATCGGCTGTTGCATGAGGCACGGGTGGTCGATCTCGTGTCAGGTGCGACATTTTTCCTTGTGATTTAACATATATCTGCATAGAGCACACCCAGTGCTGGTAGTTTTGCCCATCCAGCTTCACAGTTGTCACCTGACGTCGCAGATCTTCATGAGTAGACGCCATCAGGAAGAAACAGATGCAGACGTAGAGTTACAGACAGGCAGCAGCAGTCAGGCACAGGCAGTAGAAGACTTCCTATAGATCCAGGTAGGCAGCTGCAGGCACAGCAGTAGTAGTCAGCAGTCAGAGCAGAAGTCCAACACATGGACTAGTAGTAGAAGGTAGAAGATCCACGCATGGATCTTAAAAAAAAAACACGTAGGGGCAGCAGATGAAGAGAAAAAACCTACGCCAATATGGAGGATCAGTCACTCCACCATGAGGCGCAGGCAAACAGAGAGGATGAAGCCCGTTACGCCGTCAACGTGCCAGAACTGAAAAGTTACCGAGGCTGTCCGAAGATTTCGGAAAGAGAAACGGAGCTAGATAGAGGGGCCTGTGGTGGATTAGGCCACAAGGATGGAGGTTATTAGGGGATTAGAGGTGGATGGAGGGTTGTGGAGGGGTGGACGGCGTTACTGTAGCGGCGGCGCTACTGTAGCAGTATTGTAGCGGCGGATAAAAGGAGATTTCGGAGTGTGGCGGCGGCTAGGGTTGGTGGAGAGAGAGAGGGATTAGGTTTAAGGTGGATCGGCCCGCTCTGATACCATGTGAAAGACAATGAGATTTGGAGAGCATAGGGTTGCACAATGTGTGCACCCTTATATTTATAGTAATGTGACAATTACAAAGAAGTCCAAATATAATGTAAAATAACAAAATAAAAATAACAGAACATATATATTAACATATCCAAAGGGTGTGATCAGCCCAGATACTTGTATTTCAGGTTCCTCGCCTTTCTTCTTCACTTTCACCATCTTCAAGACTTTGATTGCCTAGTTTAGTACAAATACAATAGAAGGGCTTAGATTAGGTTAATGACCATCTCTACATATATTTCATTAAGGTTTGAATTTTACTATCTTCCGTATATTTCATTTACAAAAATTTCTGTCGAAATTTCAATAAATTTCGGTTTACAATGCTGTCGAAACGGCATCGAAATTGGATACCTTGTTCCTTGACTCCATTGACTATAGTTTTTCTTGTTAAGTTTATGGTTAGTGATGATCTGATTGGAGATAGTGACGGTAGATTGTTGCATAGTATGCACATATTCTTTCGTCTTTGTCATGGTTATAGTCGAAGTGAGTCGCGCCCTAAGAAGGGAGGAAAATCTTGGAGATATCCAGGGAAGAAAGAGATCCGCAAAGAGAAAGCAGCAAACAACAAAAGAAACAAACGGGCCTTCCAGTGTGAACAGTATTTCTGACAAAACAGAATTTCCGTCATGAACAATATTTCCAATGTGAGCTGTACTTCCCGAGTGAGTAGTGCTTCCAGTGTGGAGTACTTCATTTGCAAAAAAGTACTATTGCCACTAATGATTACTAAATCCTAAGACTGGGAGAGAGAAAGAGAGGAGTCGATGATTGCCTCTACTCTTAGACTAACTCTCCTAGGATTTCCAACCATGTGGCTTTGATACAACATCAAAAATGTGAGTGGGAAAGGAGACACCTAGTCCATCACCTGTTTCATGTATATAGGACAGAAAATAGATAATAGTTTACACGTAGATCCTTGGCCATTTAAATATAAGTCCTTGTACACTATTAGTCAAAAACAAAGTGTAATAACTAACAAAATGAGAATATTTCAGCTACATTATTTGCATTTTTGGTACTATAAAACAGAAGGCTCTATCAATAGTTATGATTGAAGTGCTATAAACAGTAAGGATCAAGGCATACGTTGTTTTTTACAGTAGCAGTATGCTCCACATTCCAACCTACTGAGTATAGTTTTCTGCATAATGTCGCCGCTAAGTCATCCTGGAATGTTCCAAATCTGAAGTATCAAAAAAATGGATGAGAATACCTAAAAAGAGAATGAAACTAAATTAGATTAGGGAAGTAAAGAAAATCATATGTTTAACAAAAGCTGGAACATGTAGATTTGTGGGGATTGACTACAAGAATTTTGACATACCAAACAAGGAGGGTTGGATCATTCAAGAGTCAGTTTTGTATTTAGCTATAAGTAGGTCCACAGTGCGAGAGGCATGTTCAGGCATTTTCATTTCTACCCAGGGAAGCCATATTTGTGTCTACAAAGGTGTGTGTAACCAGGGCACGTCAAAATATGTTTATCGGCCATCCCAGGTACAAAAATATACAAGGAGGGTTTACTAGATAAACATATTTTATTCTCCCATTATGTCTTCCTGCATCATTGAATCACATGATGCAGAAAAATGATAGTAGAATAATGGAGGGAGGTATTAAATAAAGAAAATGAGTACTTACAAATAATTCGCAGTATTTGTAAAGCTTTGTACATTAACTGTGAGTCTGTGAGTAACGGTTTATAAGCACGTGTGTAAATCCTGACTTCCTTGGTTCAATGTGTAGTTCAAATAAAAGTGTGTTAGCATATAGTTCATGGCTTTTTTCTGAATTGTCATGAGCTGTGGGGTTCTCATTTGTGCCATGATTACAGCATCTGAGAGACCAAGAAGCTTCTAATGAAAGCAAAATGATGAAACGTTTACCAAAGTAGAAAACTCAGGTTTGTCAATATGTTTAGCCCTTGTTGGAATACATAAGAAATCTGTTCCCAGATATGTCAAAACAGTGGGAAAAAATGTTTGGCTAACAGAAACTTGAATTTTAGAGTTGAAACAAGTCATTCCAAAAACCAAGTGAACATCACTTGCTACTATTCTATTTACTAAGACTCCTTCCCAGCTATTCCCATAATGGCACCTGCATTTAGGCCAGTCTTTTCCTGCTAGGTCGAAATACCTCTTTCCTAATTCATCTGAAGTTTTTTAGGAGTCAGTCCCATCCGGTTGGACCATTGACTGTAAATCGAAGAAATGATAAGAAAAGAATTACAGGTCAGTACTTTCTCACAAGCTGGAGCACAAAAATCTAACATGCCTAACCTAGATTATTTACCACATCATGTATCTGGATTTTGCATTCTTCGCATATGCATATAAATAAGTGTGTCTTCATTTTTACCTCTCTACACTAACCATAATATTTTAGGCTTATCATCAAATCAATTTCAGATCTGTTTAGGAATGACTCAGAAAATAGCGGAACAAACTAGAATTTGTCCTTTGGTGCCCTCGATCCTTGGGAATCAAAATACCTTGATAAGTTATGAATTCGAGACTAGACATCCATTTGAATGTATGAAATGCAGTTTTAATTTATATTTAATATTTATAAATATAATGCAACCAAAATCTATCAAAACTTCCCTGAAATTTAGAAAAAAGACAATTTTGGTATATTTCCCTCAGGTTTCCAACTTTCCATATAATGTTTTTGGGGTTTACTAAAAGATGGTTAAAATCTGAATATTGTCATTGTATAAATGATGCCTATTCCCAAATTCCAAGAAGAGCCCATGTTTCACAACTTGCCAATTTTGTGGTACAGGGTTTATGCTCAGCAGATAAAAATTAAAAAGAAAGATATTCAATAATAGAAGGTTCTCAGTCTATTTGGCGGCATATTCGCTAGAGATAAAAAGCAAAAGAAACTGTATGGGCGTATTTGACTAACTGATGGATGTTCACTTCTGTTTATAATATTATTCAATCAAAAAAAATCGTCATCATATCAATCGATGGCAACAAGTGAAATGACAAAGTGTAATATATTCAATGAAATAAGAATAAATTAGATGCATTAAGATCCCCTCCAACAACAACAACAAAAAATGCATCAATATTCTTAAGCAGTAAAAGCATCTGATCTGGTTAGCATAATCTATTTCAAGGAATTGAGATGCTTCTTGAAAGATGCCATTAAATGTGTTCCATATATAGGGATGTGCAACTTACAGAATCTCATCACCTACAGCAATAACTGAGGCGACAAGACAGTCATTCCGTTGTGAGCCAGCGATACCTTGACCATTGCAGAGAATGGGAACACCATCAAATTTTAAGGGGGACCTTTTCACTCTTCCAGCCCTTTCTAGCCTCCCATCAGAAAGCAAATATGCTGGTTTGAAATGCTCTTTTTTGCTGATAGTATCAGTCACAGAAAGTAACTGATTCGGAACTGTATCATATATGCTCCCGATAGATGTGTATCTATAGTTCAGAAGTCATACAATCAATTTACAAGTTGGAAAGAAAACAAAATAAATGCTTAGTTATAGTGTGATCCAGTCCTTTTCAACATGGCATGCAACAGGAGCAATCAGATATAGTTTCTTTGTTTGACCGATACTGATGCTGAGGAATTTTGACATAAGAAGGAATGCACAACTAGTTGTTGCCAATATAATTATGAACGATGAAAAACATGTTATTTTTCATGTGGATGTATATATGCATATATATGTGTGTGTGTGTGTGTGTGTGTGTGTGTGTGTGTGCATATTTCTAGCATGTACCGATCAAAAAATAATTCTAGTATGTATTCAGTCACACGAAATGTACGGATACAATTAGCTTCACAGGCAATCGTGTTCATATGTAAGCAAGCAAATGAGCACCCTTGAAATTTGTTATAATTGTGTGCAATACAGATATCTATGTGGTTAGAATATTCCAATTTTGAAGAAAAAACCATATGACATCTTTTTTATACTCAAGCTAAAAAGTGAGCGCTTATTTCCCTTTTAAATAGTTGCACTCGTTGACCTGTGGAATCTACTGTCAAGGGTATAGTGAAATAATCTGGTGAAAAGTGGATGCTTCTGCCTGCTTTGATCCCACTTCGTCCTGATTTAGAAGCCCGCTTAAGCAGACGCTTATTCCCAATTTATTTTATTGCACAACATTGCCGGTATCCAACATATAGTTGCCTAAAAAACAAGTGGTCTATTTATACATATATAGAACAATCCCTCATAAAAAGGTAAAATAGTTACATGGACTTTCCCTACACCCCTGTGAGCATCAACGGTGAGTCGGTGATCAAGACATCAAGTACAATGTACATCAATATCGATGTCAGAATCCAGTCAATATCTATGTTTGAACTCACTCAATCACTGCATCACAGTGATAATTGTATAATCGTAGTATCATACTATTATTACTTATTAGTGTTGCTTATTTATGTTAATGCCTGTATGGTAGGTTGGTATTACAATTCATAACTTCATACCATCATATTGAATGACATCATCATTAGTCAACCATATTGGTATCAGTCATCATAGATGTATGTATTAATTACTACTGTTGTTACAAAAATGCTCTATTACAATTAACTTCATACCATCATATTGAATGACATCATCATTAGTCAACCATATTGGTATCAGTCATCATAGATGTATGTATTAATTACTACTGTTGTTACAAAAATGCTCTATTACAATTAACATCCTTTTTAAAATAGCAGTAGATCATCAAATGAAGTTGATGAGTTACTTCAGTGGAAATGTATTGATCGTCTACTTAAGTAATTATTATATGAACTTGGTTTATTGTATATATGTATTACAAATTTTCCTTATATGTGAAAGTTATATAGAAAAGGATTATCTGCCTTTTCAAAAAGTGAATGCTTGATGCCAGCCTCACACTTAAGCGGTTTGCTAAGCCTTTCCGCTCGCTTCATACTTTCCAAAACCTTAGTATCGATGCCATGTGGATTTGTGAAGGACGATGCTCTCTGATCTCAAGCATATAAACCAGTACATCTGTTATCTAAACCTTTCATGACATGTGAAGAAGCTCTGAGCTGGATGATTGAGAGATAATTATTCAGTCATCAGTAAGTTTCTTATCAAAATGAATTCTGCTTGTTAGTAAGTACCAAAAGAACCCAATTGGCTTACATGACTTAAAACATAAGTTGGATGTCAAAGTGGAAACAAAGATCTCAACCGATTGCTATTTGCATCATCATCATCACCTAAGCCTCAATCCCAGCCATGTTGGGTTCGGCTACATGGATCCTTCTTTCTTAATCAGCTTTGTTATGGGTCATATTCTGACTGAGATGTAAAGATTCAAAATCTCTTTTTATAAGCTCTTCCCAGATTAATTTATGCATGCCAATTCTTCTTTCAATAGTGTTTCTCAATAGCAGAGCTTTGTATAGGTGCAATAGTCAGTTTGTGTTGCACATGTCCGTACAGTCCCAGTCAGCCCTCGCGCAACTTATCATCAATGCACGCCACCAGTGTTTTACAAACCGGTCCGTGCGGGCGCATACAAGGTTCAGACCATCTACCGAACCGCATATTATGCGACCGCATACGAGGTTCAGACCACCTACCGAACCGCATATTGGAAATCCCTCCCAAAAGCGGACCAAGCTGCATAATCGGCCGCACGGGCGCATTTAACGTCAATTGAACCCCAATTTTTAGATAGACAAATTCTTTTCTTCTTTTAGACATTTACATTCATCTATGTTTGTTTAGATTTAGATCATAGTGCAAGTTTGTATTTATTTAAGCATATATGCATGATTGCATCTGTTATTCTAGTACTTGTATTATTTAGATACACAATTGTACAAATTAAATATGTAAATTCATGGTTAATATATATATATATATATATATATACTGTGAAGAAGTGTATACGTGTGTTCTTATATTGATATGTACACTCCTGTCCTATATATAGGAAAGGAGGCTATTACAAGGAAGCACAAAGGAAACGGACTAACCCTAATGGGCCATGGGCAACAGGCCCATGTAGACAATAGACTAATAACTTATTAACTAAATAGGCTATATTTTAACACTCCCCCTAAAGTTGGAGCATGGGTGAACGCATGTCCAAGCTTGGAGTTACATGACTCGATTGAACGATAAGAAATAAACGACAAATGAAAGATAGATATGTCACTCCCCATACAAAAGTTGTTACTCCCCCTTAAACAAAACTTCCTTACTGAAAATGTATGATGATGACGCCTCTTTGAGATGTGCTCTACAGGTTGGAGAAGCTCGAGCTTTGAAGAAGGTCTTTCTCTTGAAGTGCATCTGGAACGAAGAACATGTGAAGCAGACAATCATAAATATCACGACTACGCCATCTTCACTGAAGAGGAATGTGGAGTGGAAGAAGTGCACTTAACACATCTCACGTACATAACACGGCACGAACGCGGAGGCACAGTGTCGATGTAGTAGTGCAGATGTCTCTGAATTGTCTGACAAGTGTAGCCAACTGGAATTAGCAGATGACCACCGACATGCATAGCGTGGCACGAACACGCTGGGCGAGGTGTTGAGGTGTCATCTCAGCACGTAGAAGTAGCAGATGCAACTCGAAGAAGATGTGATGAAATAGCTCGGTGAAGATCACTCTGGATGAATCCTTGCAGATACAATTTTGGCACAGGCTTGAAGATGATGAGCTTCAGAAATGAAGAAGCAACCATCCGGAACAGCTTCAACGCAGCATGGATGATCATCTGGAACGTCATCAACACCAAACGGACTAGAGGCTGGAATATGTGCAGCAAGCTCTTATCCTGACGTACATAATGCGGTACGAATGCGAAAGTCTTGGTGTCAATGTCGCAACTGTAAGATCCTTCAATGTTGTCTGAAAAGTAATGTGATGCTAAGTGGGAATGACGCGCCACAAAGACATCAGGAAACCAGATGTGCTGAAGAACATGAAGCTCCATGAAGATAGCCTGGAATATCATCTCATCTCATGTCTCTCTCCTCATATCCTCTCCTCATATTCTCTCTCTCATTTTCTCCTCATACCCTCCTCTCTATCTCTCTTTCTCTCCTCTATTCCCCCTCCCCCCCAGCACACCAAATACGACGAGAGTGAGTAGATGGTGTGAAAAAAAGGGAAATATGACCCCCCCCCGCATATGGAAAGACATGCACATAGGGTGGAAAGGTGGGAAAGGAAAACGTTAAATGAGAGGTGTACTATGGAGAGAAAAACAAAAAAAAGACTACCGGAATGGAAGCATGGGTAGAAAGAAGGGATACACTACCAGAATTTTGCTCGGTAGGGGAAGAAGTGGCACTACCGGAATGGTTTCTCGGCATGAAAATCGATAACCGGAATCAATATGCAAAAACAACCCGATTAAGATCCGGATAGAGGAAAAAAATTGATCTTTTCTTGACCCGAAAAGGACATTGGTACGGCCCTTAGGCTGACAAATGTGGGCTTGGGGGGCTGAGGCCCCGAAAAAAATTGTTGGGTCAAAAAATAGGAATAGGATCTGATTATCATCAAATATTGGAGGAGAGATGGACCTTTGGAGGACGTCAAACTAGAACTGGAAGTGTTCTGACTGCTTCAGACACGCCGTGTCTATGATTGGACATGTCGTGTAGATTGTCGGGGTGAGAGGCAGACTCCTGATGACATGTCGTGTAGGATTGTTGACACGCCATGTAGGATTGTTGACACGCCATGTAGCTCCTTCACTGAAAACTGACTGACTCCTAGCAACACGTTGTGTGAAAATGTGACACGCCGTGTCCAATGTCCGATGCGTGAACTGGATCTTCGGGGACACGCCGTGTTCCAAGTGGACACGCTGTATCTGAAATCGGAGGCGTAACTCTGTTGTCCGTCGACACGCCGTGTTCCAAAGATGGCATGTCGTGTTTGTTGCGATCTGCACCGTCAGGAAGATTTTTGGCATCAAAACGGCGTGTGTTTTGAGCGACACGCCATGTCTTTTGCTTTGTGGACGAAACTCTACGCCGTCAAGGTGATTTTTGGAGTGCGACACGCCGTGTTGCTTGGACAACACGTCGTGCCGGCGGCGGCTGATGCACGATCTCGACGGGAATTTGCGACGTCAAGGAGACAAGTACCTCCGGAATTAGCACCATGGGTCGATGAGAATTAGTGCCATCTTTTGTACTCCTTTGATCATGAACATAGGTGATTTCTCGCTTGACCACGGCCGAATCTGGACGGGAATTAGCGTCGTCCAGGGTCCCGAGAGGTAGTGTACTGGTGGAGTGATGGAGCGGAAGGTGGCTGGATGCGAAGACGATGGATGGTGCGGCGACTCGACGCAGAGACGGCAGGGCAACGAGGCGGTGAAGACAACGGTGACGGTTGTTGGAGCGGAAGGCATATCTGCTTTGGTGTGGCTGCTTCAATGGCGGCGGCTGGATACGGAGTTGTTTGATGAACAGATCTCGGGGAAGGTGACGACGATGGATAGATCTGGACGAGAAATAGTGTAGTCTAAAGACTTTGACTGGATAGTGTCTCGAGAAGGATGGCGTCGGCTCATAGATAAAATCTATGTGAAAAGGGAAGAAGATGCGACCATGACGGTCGGGATATGCCTAGCAGGCAGCCGGCCTAAGCCATGGAAGGAGGCGGCAGCCGCCCACAGGCGAGCTGTCACCCGGTTGTTCTCTCTAGGAGAGAAAGGGGCGGCGGCTGCTAGGGTTGGATTGGGCGTCAGAGAGAGAAGAGGGAAGGAGGGAAGACGGCTAGGGTTCTCTCCTCAAGGCTACTGCTCTAATACCATGTGAAGAAATGTATACGACAACGTTGTGTTGTTATATTAATATATACACTCATGTCCTATATATAGAAAGGAGGCTATTACAAGGAAGCACAAAGGAAGTGGACTAACCCTAATGGGCCATGGACAACAGGCCCATGTAGACAATAGACTAATAACTATTAACTAAATAGGCTATATTCTAACATATACATATAATAATTAATAAATAAAAAAATCCAAAACCGCATATACTCCCGCATACTGCATATACTCTACAAGGTGACCTCTCTGAACGCATAATGCATACCGCATTTTAAAACACTGCACGTCACCCCCACTTTGTTCCTATTATAGTGATTTTTCAAGGATATTTTCTTGTATTCCGCACACATCCATCTCAGCATACGCATTTAGGCCACATTCATCTTTTCAGACCTTGTCTCTTCACCAACCAACATTCACTCCCATATAGCATGGTTATTCGTTTAGTTGTTCAGTTGTTCTATCAAAATTACTTTTTAATCTGAGAGGGATCTTCCAACCACATAATACTCCAGTTGTAGTCCTCCATTTCAACCATCCTACAGTGACAAACATCAATTTGAACATCCCCATCTAATTGAATAATAGAGCCCAAAGTAACAAATTTGTCAAATTTTGGTGCATCCACTCCGTCCAACTTGGCCCTACCATTCATATTTCTAGATTGGCTGAAATTGCAATGGATATACATAGTTTTGCTCCAACTCTAGGTTTTGGAAAGCGCAATGTAAGTGGCTAGACCTCCTTGGGCACTTGAGCGGGAAGCGAGTTTTGAAGCGGACGCTTTTCAGAAAAGTGGCCATCTTACTGGAAACACCATATAAATCGGTACAGACTAGCAAATTATGTTTGATATAAGCTATTAGCAACTTCATCCTCTACGTATTGCTATAAAATATGCATTCATATAGCAATTAATATATATTCTCATATAAAAGCTAATAGGATGATTATGCAGCAGTAATAAATGTGCAAATATTGTCATACAAGGTGACGTAGCAATGGGTTTACATCATGCCATCATGCAATCGATTGAAAGAGATGTGACATTATGAGAAGAAGAGAGGTTTTATATGCATGTATAGATTACCAAGTAAGCAATATAGCAATTACCGACAGTAGTTATGTACAGGCCGTTTCAGATTAATCACTTTATTAGATAGATCCGGAAACACTAATTGGACCAAGATGGTGAACGTCCTAAACATTGCAGCAGTAATCAAGCAAGAGTAGGCAACACTTTTTGCATTTTTGCTTACTGAAACAGCAGCTTATAAGAAGGTAAGCACACTACCACAATAATTGCTACAGTAGGATTCCTTTGTGAGATTATAAGGCACAAGAAAACATTTAGCTTTAGCAAGCATAACAACTACTAATAGTTATCTGTAAGGATATATAAATATGTAGTAGCCACCTAGCTGTTTACTATAGAAAAATAACACACTGTCGGCTGATATAACCCATGTAGACACTTGGTAACAAAGTCTAGATCTCTAATGCAGCCTCTAATGCCAGGATAAGTAGCAGGCAACCCTGTCTAAGTAGTTATATGCACCAAAAAACCCAGCCACGAAGAGATTAATCTCTCCTTCACTAGAACATAACACAGCAGGTTCAAAACCCCACATGTAGACATGTAGTCCTTGATTTGAGGACCATGGGTTGCCCCTTCCCTTTATAGAGGGGATGAGGCACAAGGCCATGGGGAAGGAGTACAAGTCCCAATAGGAACCATTAGAAGAGTCATTAGTTGGTTGGGAGAAATTCTGTTGTCAGTGGCCTTAATTGGCTGGAACTGGAAGGGGGTCGTGCATGACTTTGCCCTTTTACTTTGTTTATTTCAATTAACAAGTTATTTGGGTCAGCCAACATTTGATCCTCACTGAAGCGCCCTATTCAGCCATCTAAGTGGTCCTGCTTAAGCGGCTCAAAGCAGGGAAAAGCAGACTTAGGTGCTCACTTCAGAACCAAAACGCTCAGCAGGCTGTCTAACTGCTAATTCCTACGGTTGGCTGGGTTGGCCGCTTAAGCATGAAGCGGCCACTCCTACTAATCATCAATCCATTTGATTCCAACGCATTTTTCCAAAGTTCAATGTTATCATTCAATCCATCTTTAGCTTCGTCACCAACACAATATCGTCAGCAAATAACATGCACCAAGGTATATCATAACATGCTTTGTCAACTCGTCCATAACAAGAACGAACAAATATGGGTTGAGTGATGATCTTTGACATACCCTAATTGTGATAGGAAATGTTGGTATCTCTCCTCCATGAGTCTTCACACTTGCAATTGAGCTATCACACATGTCTATAATCAAGTCAATGTTTTGGATTGGCATACCCTTTTTCTCCAAAACCATCCACAACACTTCCATGGGCACTCGATCATAAGCATTTTCCAAATCGATATAAACCATATGAAGATCGTTTTTACTTTCTCTATACTCTACAAAAGCCTCCTTATCAGACAGATATCATATGTTGTTACTCTTCCAGGCATGAAATCAAGTTGGTCGTCGGATATCTGTTTTATAGATAAGCCTTTGGTTAATAATCCTCTCCAAAAGTTTCATAGTGTGACTCATCAACTTGATACCTATGTAAGATGGAGACCATAGTATTATTTCTCCACTTACCCGGCATCTTCTTGGTCTTCATAAGACATTTTATGTGATTTAAAGCACTTAGTGTCGGAGTTTATTTGATGTGAAATAACCTTCCAAGTAGGAAAGCACCTTGGTGTCCGCACCCTAAACAGCCTTCCAATTAGGTATTTCGCAAAAGGCATAACTATCTACCTCAAATAAATGGTACTAGATTGGCTGAAGCTTACAGTTATTACCTCCACAATAGTCAGTTAATACTTAAGTCAATAGTGTTAATATATCTCTTTATTTACTATTATGTTTATGAAATTACGTCGATACTTCCACATATTACGGGTAACGTAATTTACATTTCTATTTGGACCTACATGTAATTGTTACACTAATATATATATGAGGGTACACACATTGTGTAACTCTACGCTTCCCAAATCTATTTTGTCTCATGGTACCAGAGCAGGCTTAGATCCGGGAGCCGCTCTTCCCCTTCCCTCCCTCCCTTCTCTCTCTCTCTCTCACCAGCCGTCTGCCGCCCCCCCTCCCCCCCCATAGCTGCCCACCCGCCCTCCCGCCCGCCGCCGCCCAGCCGCCCCAACTGCCGGCTGCTGCCGCATCGGGCCGTCGAGCAGCCAGCCGCCGCCGGGCCAGGCCCTGCACGCGGTTCTCGTCGCCGCTTGCTCTGGTGGCTTGATCTCCTCCTGAAGGACCGTCTTTGGTCTGCTTCCTGCCTGTCCGTGTAGGCCTTTGAGCCACTGGGTTCTCTATTGCGCCCCGGCGTAGCCCGTATGTAACTGGTTCGTCCAGCCATTTCACTGTGCCCGCCTAGCTGAGGAACTAGGCGGTTGTGTTCTGCTTGTGCCTGCTTGTTCTTCTCACTATCGGCGATTGGTGCTCTGCCTGACATGGCATCTTCGCATGAGGATCTGCGTCGCCAGGTTACTACTGTTAAATTGGATAGGAGAAACTACCAGCACTGGGTTTGTTCCATGCAGACTTATGTTAAATCTCAAGGGAAACTGACACATTTGACATGTGATCCGCCTCCTGTGCCTGCTGCCACCGCCGACTCCAAGGATGTCAAAGTATATGATGACTGGGTTAAAGATGATTCTACTATTATGACTTGGATTCTGAATAGCAGTGAGACAAAAATTAGTGTCACTTTATTATACCTGCAGACAGCCAAGCAGATGTAGGATCAACTTGCTAGTACATACTCTCACAACCAGAATCCGAAGAAAGTCTTTGATATCAACAAGCAACTCAGTTGTCTACACTTCTCGGGATCTGATCTTACTGACTACTTTTATGCCTTCAAGGGACTTTGGGGGGAATTGGAGGCCTACCATCCCTTATCTACTGACTTGGCTACCATGCAACGTCAACGCCAGGAGTTGCAAGTAGTCCAGTTCCTTTGTGGCTTACCTGACTCATATGCTGGGGTTGTGGATCAGATTCTAACCAATGATCCACTACCTACTCTACAATGTGTTTTTCAGCGTCTACAGCGTCTGTCGTCATCCTCATCTGAGTCACCTTCTGATACTGGTGATACCACTGCTCTTGCTGTTATGTCTGGCCGTGGTCGTGGCCGTGGCCGTGGTCGTACTCATGAACCTCGTCCTCCTCTTGATACTGGGAGGGGGAGGAGTTCTTCTGGACGTGGAGCACCTTCTGGCCCTCCTAATGCTGCCCGCCCTCAGACTGGCCAACGGTTCTGCAGCTTCTGTGGCCGGTCTAATCATGTTGAAGAAAAATGTTGGGAGAAATATGGAAAGCCCGCCTGGGCTAATGCAGCTTCCGATACCCATGCTACGACTAAGGTAGTGTCCCAGCCTACTGCTACTGATGCATCCAGTTCTACTACTACCGACTTCATCCGTGCTGAGGTGGAGCGTCTACTAATTGAGCGTACTGGGTCATCCTCTGGAGCTCATGTTGCTACATATTTTGGTTGTGATTCTGCTTTCATCAGTGCTCCCTCGCCTAGTACTGGTAATAAAAAATGGCTGATTGATTCGGGTGCATCGTGTCATATATCTGGAAATCAGTCGTTGTTTAAAACCTTATCTAAACCAGTTTCTAATTCTTCTGTTATGTTGGCTGATGGCTCCAAGACTGCTGTAGCCGGGGTTAGAGACATAATTTCTCAATTTTTGTTAAAGTCTGCTCTATATGTGCCTCGATTTCCGTTGAACTTATTATCTGTTAGCAAAATTGTGCGTAGCCTGAACTGCAGTCTCACATTCATTCCTGATACTTGTACTTTTCAGGACCTTCGCACGAGGATGAAGATTGGTGGGGGGCATGAAGGACCTGATGGCCTATACTATCTGGATGAATTAAAAAAGATTGACAACTTGGCGCTATCTTCTGCTCTATCTTCATCAGTTTCAGCTCAGCAGTGGCACTACATACTAGGACATCCATCTTCTGAAAAATTAAAGCATGTTATCTCAGGTGTAGGGACGCACAGTTTTCAGTGTGAATCATGTCAGTTAGGGAAACAGTCTAGAACTGTATTTCTTAAAAGGTCCCAGATTAGCAGTAAAAACATTTTTGATATTGTTCATTCAGATGTATGGGGTCTATGTCATGTGCCAAGTTTGTCTGGCAATAAATACTTTATTCTATTTATTGATGATTTCTCTCGTGCAACCTGGTTGTTTATGTTGAAAAATCGGTCTCAAGTGCTATCTACAATAAAGTTCTTTTTTGCTGAAATAAAAACCCAATATTTTGTGCTTTTTAAAATTCTGAGAACCGATAATGCTTTGGAGTTTGTTCAAAAAAAAGTTGATTTGTTTTGTCGATCTGTGGGTACTATTCATCAGACATCTTGTGCTTATACACCTCAACAAAATGGAGTTGCAGAAAGAAAAAATAGACATTTACTTGAGGTTGCTAGAACCATAATGTTGCATTCTAATGTATCTAAACATTTTTGGCCAGAAGCTATCCTGACGGTCTGTTTTCTGATTAATAGAATGTCGTCGTCTGTTATTGGCAATAAGATACATGTTCAGGTTCTCCAGCCTGATGTAACCCTATTTTCTGTACCTCCACGGATATTTGGGTCTACTTGTTTTGTGCGGTTACTTGGACCAAACTATGATAAATTATCTCCTAGAGAAGAAAAATGTATTTTTCTGGGTTATTCTCGTACTCAAAAAGGGTACCAGTGCTATAGTCCTACTGGGAAAAAATGGTTCACAAGTAGTGATGTTGTCTTTTTTGAGGATACACCTTTTTATTCTACTAAAGGAGATACTCTGGATTCTGATATAATCACAGCATCATTACCTGTCATGAGTGATTGCACCTCTGACACTTCACCTGCAGAAACTACTACTCCTCCACTTATTGTGTATGAACGCAGGAACAGGTCCCAAAGTACTCAAGACCCCCCCCATGCAGCACCAATCTTCTCCTCAAGAAGGTCCCACTCCTGCTAAGGTACATTCTGACTTAGATCTGCCTATTGCTCTCAGAAAAGGCATTCGTTCTTGTACTTCTCATAATATTACTAATCATGTTTCTACTGCACATCTGAGTGTTCATGCTAGCAACTTTGTGGCTGCTCTATCTACTATTGTTGTTCCTAAGACTATCCATGATGCCTTACAAAGCTCAGCCTGGATGACTGCCATGAAAGAAGAGATGATTGCTCTTACTGACAGAGGAACTTGGGAGTTGGTGGATCCACCTCCTGAGTGCAAACTTGTTGGCTGCAGATGGGTCTATGCTATCAAGTATCAACCTGATGGAACGGTGGAACGTCTACAGGCTCGACTGGTTGCAAAAGGGTATACTCAAAATTATGGAATTACTATTTTGAGACGTTTTCTCCTGTTGCCAGACTTAACTCTGTCAGAATTCTTCTTTCTGTTGCTATTAACCTTAATTAGCCTCTTATTCAACTGGATGTTAAAAATGCCTTCCTGTATGGGGATCTTCAAGAAGAGGTTTATATGGAGCAACCTCCTGGGTTTGTTGCTCAGGGGGGGTCACATAAAGTTTGCAGGTTAAAAAAATCTATTTATGGACTCCAGCAGAGTCCTCGGGCATGGTTTGATATGCTGAGTAAAATTCTGACTGCTTTTGGTTTTCTGAGGTCACAGGTTGATCATTCTGTCTTTAGAAAAAAGACTTCTTCTGGTATTGTCATTGTGATTGTTTATGTTGATGATATTGTTCTATCTGGTAGCGATCATTCTGAGATACATGCCACTATAGCACACTTGTGCAAACATTTTGCTACTAAAGATCTAGGGAAGTTACGATATTTTATGGGCATTGAGGTGTCTAGGACCTCTAATGCTCTTGTATTATCTCAGAGGAAGTATGTTCTTGACCTGTTACAGGAGAGTGGGATGCTTGGTGCACGTCCTGCTGATACTCCACTGGATCCCAATATTAATTGGGATGATGACTCTTCTCCTACGTTTCCAGACAGTAAAAAATATAGGAGACTGATTGGTAAGATGATCTATCTGACTGTTACTAGGGCCGATATTTCTACTGCAGTTGGCCTTCTTAGCAGATACCTGGATAAGCCTAGACAGTGTCACTGGGATGTCCTCTGTAATATTCTGAGATATCTTAAGAAATCACCTGGCAAAGGCCTCTACTATAGAAAGCATGGACATTGTTCTCTGGAAGGCTACTCTGATTCTGATTATGCAGAGAGAACCTACTTCAGGCTACTGTACTTATGTTGGCGGTAATCTGGTGACTTGGAGAAGCAAAAAGCAAAATGTTGTTGCCAGATCTAGTGCTGAAGCTGAATACAGGGCGATGGCCCACACCGCTTGTGAGCTCCTATGGGTACAATCTCTTCTGAAAGACTTCGGGATTGAATCTTCTGCTGCTATCCCTATGCACTGTGACAATAAAGCTGCTATCTTCATTGCTAATAATCATGTATATCATGAGCGCGCAAAGCATATTGAAGTCGATTGTCATTTCATTCGAGAGACTATCTTATCTGGCAAGATAGACCAAGTTGCTGATATGTTTACCAAGTTGCTGGCCAAGAAGCATTTCAACTCGCTTGTGGACAAGTTGGGCATGATTGATATCTATGCTCCAACTTGAGGGGGAGTGTTAATATATGTCTTTATTTATTGTTCTGTTAATTTACATTTCTATTTGGACCTACATGTAATTGTTACACTAATATATATATATGAGGGTACACACATTGTGTAACCCTACGCTTTCCAAATCTGTTTTGTCTCAAATAGCTTAAAGGAAAGTATATAATCCACCTTTCTATATGTATATGTCTCATTATTCATTAATATAGTCACAATTCACCGATGGGAATATCATAAACTAAGTTGACATGGAAATGGCATTCATGATTCAGGGGGCTATGGGAAACTAAGAAACTTTTATTTAGTTGCTTCCAGACTAGTTGGTAGATTTTGTAAACGTAACCAGTAATCGTAGAGTTCAAGTTCTAGAAATTGGGTTAAAGTTATTCATATATGTGGAAATCAGAAGTTGGTGATCAAGGAGCCTGAAAAGAATTATTATCCATTCAAAGGGTTTATCATGAGCACGCATTGTTATACCATCCAGCATAATCCAATTGTGCATGTTACAATTGGTCTATATAAGATGCAGTTCCAGGTATCTTGCAACTGTCTATCTTACAAATAGTGATATTCTCTCTTACGGGTAACACGCAGGAACCTCAGCAAACTGAAACAGCACTATGTTATGTTTTTTTTTTAAAAGAGGTCATTCAATTCATCCCATGGCGTGGGTCGAACATGAGACCTCTTGGTAAAACTAAGCATCTTAATCAACTGGCTTTCCTCTCTTGGACAGCACTAATGTTATGTGTTGATAGGTTTCGGAAATTTCACACAAAATAGCTCTTCAATACAGATATGGCATTTTCTTATAAGCAATCAAAAACAAAAGAAACAGAATAAAAAGCAAAAGTTGGAAGTACCCCTGGTCATAGAGGCTGCAGTAGGGAACCTTGCATGTCAAAATAAATGCCCAGACATCCCTGTAACAAGGAATATGAATTCAGGTTTGTATGAATACTTACAAAGAACATTACATAAAAAGAACAGCATAGCATGCAAACAGTATTTTGTGCACATAAGATGAAAAAATATTGCACTTCAATGCATTGGCTTTGTCCCAAAAAACAAAAAGACAACCTGTAAGACCAATCCAGAATTGGATTCACTCGCATGAAAGGAGGCCATCCAGTAGAACTGGGAGAGAATTGTTCCTGACCAACCTGCATAACATTTATTACAGGTTCGCTTAAATATTCTTCTAATACAAGACATAAACAACTCTTATTTTGGTGTGTGAACGGGTGTGTTTTGAGAAGGAAAGTAGCCTTATTTACCGCATTAGGATCGCCGATCCTGGTGCCAAGGAATATAGCTTTAATAGGTTTTTCCCTTATCAGATCTTCTAACCCACTCTTGAAATCAGAACGGATAGTTTCCATTTGTAAGTCATAGCTGCTCAGTAGGTAAGAAAAGAACTTGAATAAAATCCAATAGTTACACTCTCAAATTTTGAAAACGTCCGAAAATGCTACAAAAAACTCAGCAAAAGAATTGCAAGAGAACGACTTTGAACAAATCTAAAATGAAAAAGAATTCATGCATGCTTACGTTGAGGCCATATTGTATGTAAATGAGTTAATCTCAGTAAATGTTGAGGGTGTCTCAAAATAGATCGTCCTTATTGGGCCCCTTTTCTCACAGCCTGCTAGACTCCCACCTTCGTTCAGTTCCTCCCTATTCAAATCAAAACCAGCTCGGAGCAGATGTAATAAAACCTGTGACAACACAGATTAGTTCAGAGAAAGAAAAACAGTTGGGCCATTCAGCAACAGGAATAGGAGCTCACCGTTGAATCTTTACCCCCATTGAAGCTAAAGGCAACTTCGTCAAACCTGTTCAGTAAACCAAATAGCACATTTAATGGTTAAAGCCGGTTAATAAAAATAGTATTTAAATCAGCATAAAATGTATCAGGTATTCATTGAATGATACCTTATTATGGAGATAAGATGTTAGTTAGCAGAAAGATAACAAGGCATTGTAATTTTCTCTTTTTTGTGATGAGTTGGGATCCAAAGGAAGCGCAAAAGAAAATGGAATGCAAAGTAGCAGCATAGACAACTCACGACGTCCAAAGCATACTTGGCTACATAATTCTCCAGGAAATTCAAAGGATCTGACCTTCGAAGAACATAAAATTTTGATATTCACTCACAAGACTATAAGCACCAATCCCACCTTAAACAAGCAGGGGAACCACCTTATCTACCGGTTAGTACTTACGAGTACAACGCGAAGGTCCTCCGGATGACATAGATGGCGTTATTGTACTTGGTCTGAAGCCTCCGGTCGTTGCACTCCCTCACGGCCTTGTCGATCTCCATCAGGATACAGACCACCCAAAGTTACTGACGGCGATAAGGACGGTCTAGCAGCAGCCGATCACAGGACAGTCATGGGCCTCACTCCCGGCGCTCTAACTGGACAGTAATTGGAAGGAGCTAAACGGAACGAGAAGTCGAAATGGGGACCAACACGGGGACTAGGAATCAGAGTCGCCCTTGCGGTGAGGACGGGAAAAGACCAAAGCTTGGGATCTTCCCTGACGGTAGAATAGAACGTGAATGTGGTGGACTTCGCTTCCTCTCCGGTTCTGGCTGCCTAGCCAAAACCGAACGGCCCATCTTATTTCTGCACTCCGATAAACCTTTTGCACAATGTTACTGCTGTATGGCGTATAGGTTTAACACGCCTCTCCTGAGACTGGTTTGTTGGAAGTTATTGTGACAAGAACAATTTATTTTACAATCTCCAGGAATTCCAATTTTGTTCTCGAATCGTTGGTTTAGATTATTTGCATGGACTGGTCAATTGTAACTATTAAATGTTGGAGTTGCCAAGATATACAAAGAAAAGAATCGTATTTTCCTTGTTTTAGCAGGGAACATTAAATTTGAATTAATATATTTGTGAATATCTTAAGTGAAAAAATAGTTTCGGCCTTACACGACAAGTTGCAAATCATAAGAAAGAATGTAGCGAAACCAAATTCTAGCTTTTCTGAGCTACTTAAGACGATTTGACGGGAAAGAAGTGAATATTGTCATGGCACTACTCCTTGAGAAAGTAAAGTCATCATTATAGTAGAAAAAAATACAAAAAAGGCATGATCGTGAAAATGAAAATCTATGGCTGCCCATAACTAAATAAACCAAATGACTTTGATTATGTGTTCACTTACATGGGGTATAACTTTTTCCAAAAAAAAAATGAGTGGTGACTAAAATCTCATATTTCATGTGGCTCCTTCTAATTTACTAGTATTTGCATCACTAGAGTGTTAATAAATAATTCAAAGGATTGGAAGCACAATCATATAAAATGAAGATGTTAAAACTAAAGGGACATAAGTAATCTTTTTTTGGTGTCTAATACTTATTCGCTTGAAGTCTAATTTAAACTTTTACAACTCGCCATCATCGTGATTGTCATTTATGCCCCAGTCAACCATGTGATAGATGGTTACATGTTCTAACATGTTTAGCTCGTGTGACGAGATATGACGGTTATATGGTCGATCTTAATTATTGTATAGGACCCTTCATTGTCTGAGTGTGGGACTGATCACAAGTTACCAACTATGCACATAATAGTCTATTCTTAACTATTCCAATCAGTTACTTTCAGGTATTCCAAAACCTCCCATCAGTTTTTGACTATGCATGCCTGATGAATTATTTTTTAAAAGAGAAATATTTTGTTTTATTTTTTCTTTATGCTTCAAGTTATTTCATTTCAAAAATCAAAATATGTGTTAGTCTCTATCTTCTTTTGCATTCTTGGTTGTCATCAAAATACAGTTGTTGTCCCTCCCAATTGTCGTACTAGATTGTCATCAAAATATAATTATTGACCCACTTGACTGTCTATTGATTTCATTTTTGTCTAGTCATTTACTTTCTCAATGACATTGTTGTATTTGGTCATTGTGGATGGATATAGGAGATGTTTGTTGCCTATGTACACGTATAGTATCTTGTGTCTACTCAATTTTTTTGGATGTAGTGTGGCGGCTTTATGACTCTTAGAAGTTGAAGACGCCAAGCCATATGGTGACCAATCTCTTGGACGTCTCATATTCCCTATAAAAGACAATACCTCCTTGCCTTTTGAGACACACATCTGACATATGATAGAGAATTGTAGTGTATGGGTTGTCTTTCTCCAACATCTATCCCACCTCTCTTTTACTGAGATAATTGCTTCTTTGTGTTGTGAATGTGGAGTTTTTCAATTGACTAGTTTTCTACTATGACATTTGGGCCAACAAAAGAGGTAAACAAATTCCTCTTGTTGACACTAGCATTTGTATCAAGAGTTAGGGAAATTAAATCTTGCACATCAAATTGCCTTAGACTTATGTACATGAGCAGCAAAGTAAATATCCAAGATAATAACTAAACAATGCATTTTTCCTAGAATTGTTGTTTTTGAACCTTTGGCTTTATGCGTTTTTATTATCTTAAAGTGATGGTTTCTTGCAAATAGACATCACTTTATAGTGTTAGCACATACTTTTTCTATCTATGCTTTGCTAATCAATGAGTTTCCACCCATATTGAAGACAGATCCCTTTTGTTAATTAGGATTAATGTTTATAAATGTTAGCATGTAGTTTTCTAGTTGAAAACAAAATTCCCTCTTAATTATGTTTAATCACTTATATTGCAAATTTTATGTACATCTAGGGAACACAAAATTATTAGTTGTTTCCATCTTACCTCTTTATGGTTAGTTGTTGCTATCTTTGAGAGTAGAAAATCATTTAAAAACTCTATTCCCATATCTTTTGGTAATCTTGTAAAAGTATCATGATCCTACTTATCCACAGAATTTTCTAACTTGTATCTTGACTAAAGAGACATATTACCTTAGCCATGGTCGTTTCCTAACTGTCTTGATGGATGAGATATTGATAACATCAATTTTCATGTATATTTCATGTTTCTTTTATTCTAGAAATTCAGCTTCATATGCAAATAGTGATCATAAAATCCTTCACTTTGCACTTAGTCATCAATAATTTGTTCTTATTACCTTTAAAAAATAGAGAAAATTGAAATCTAAGTCATGAGCTTGATTGACAAGCTATCGACCTCCAAGGTTGATTATCAAGCATGAAGAAGATATTCAGTAAGGGAAGGTAATTACCTTAATCAACCTCTAAAGGTTGATCAAGGGAGCACACTTAGATAGCTCAATAGCCAATCCATCGAGTTTTTATATCAAGAACAACACCAATTGACCTCCAAGTGGATTGATTCACCAGAATTCAAGAGTCAGTCAAAGGTATCAACCATTAGGTCAAGGACCATGCACTAAGCTCAACCAAGTACAAATTTTGATCAAGCTATTGAGCTTTCAATCTTGATAATAGACTCGTTGAGCTAAAGAACCTAAGTCATTCATTGACCTTCAGGTCACTCAGTCCCAAAGCAGCCAATTGAGCTTGAAGCAATGACCAAAGCTTGACCAGCTCTGGCAATCAATCTCTCAAGAAAGTTTGGTTTAAGTTCGACATAATATCTATCGAGCAAGGAACCCATTGAGTTCTCAATCTCAATCGTCGGAAGCCTAGGGGCAATGCCACTACTACAGAACCTACCTTTAGTGTCGGTTATTTAAGGCCTTTAGTGTCGGTTTCTAAGCGACACCTATGTGGGAGACACTAAAAGCTCAACCATTACGCGTCGGTTCCAAAACCGACGCCCAAACTCTTCGCACGCCACCGAAAACGCGCCATCAGGGGACTATAGGCGTCGGTTATTAGATAAGAAACTGACACCATACACCTTTGTGCCACAGAAAGGGCGCCATCTTGGGCACTATCAGCGTTGGTTATTAGATAAGAAACTGACGCCATATATCTTCGCGCCACAGGTAATAGGTGTCGGTTATTTATATAAAACTGACACTATAACTTTGTGTGTCGGTGTTATACAAATAACCGATGCCTATTGTTTTTTTCTTTTTCTGTTAGTCTACAGACCTATTGTGGCTGGTCGCAGGATAAGAAACCTGCAGTTAACTGCAGGTTTTACGACACCCATTGATATCAGCCAACAACAGGCCACAAACCTGCAAAATTAACAACAAAAATATTCACACATGCATTTAGCAATGCAACCTGCAGTTCCATTTTATTTTCACACATTTAGAAACATTCATGTAGCTAGCAATCTGTAGTTCCATTCATTCACATTCACACATGTAGAAACATTCATATAGCAACCAACACTTTCATTCATTTTCACTCAGACACATGTAGAAACATCCAAACATGTAGAAACATTCACACATATATTATAATTCAGAAATTCATTTACAAAATATCATTCTTTAGTCATTATTCGCTATCAACATCCCAATTATATTTTAAAAACCCCCACTGTTTGTATGATTGTTGCCCATTCTTCTCTTACTTCATTTAATTCTCCCATCGTATAGGGAGCATGTACATCTGGTAAGTCCGTTCCTGTAGTGGGCTCAGCTTTAAACACCTGTAAAGAGAATGATGTCTATATATAATTAATGAGCTATAAATAAGATTGATATATTTCATATTATCTAATGAGACTATATAATACCTGAGCAATACAATCGATGTCCAGTACGGCATGTTTGATAATCATGTGCATATATCGCATCACATAGTATCCACATGCCCATCAGTTGTCTTGTGTAGCATACTATAAATTCAAACATACAAAATATTAAAAAATACAACTAATTAAGTATTGTTCACATAAATAATATATACATATATTGCAGTTAGGAACTTACTTTCACGTTCTTCCAAATTATTGGCTGGTTCTTTTTCGTGGAGACCTTTCCTCTAGCCTTTTTGAACTCATCAAAACCCCTACATGTTAATGTAACATAGAACATTGCAATTAAATAGTAATGTAATAACATATGTTAACGGATATGAAAATGAAATATTTCTCACCGGAATAATGCCATTTTCATTATGTGTCCAAATCTTGTATTCAATTTACTCCCCTTATGATCAAGATAATAGACAGCGAACGTCTCGGGGACAATAACCAGTAACTCCCAATGCCTATCACTAGAGGTAAAAAAGTTAAAAATTAATAACTCAAAATCCACAATAAAAATGTAATTTTCTTAAGTCCAAATTATAATAAGCAAAGTAAACTTACTCTACATTGAATGGAGCCATTATCACCGTCTTCTTATTTGGAGCTAAATTTATAAAAGCCTCACAGCAGTATTGTTGAACTGACGTAGGGTCTTTAGCTACTAGACTAATCAAAGATGGAATCAAAAATCCTACATGTTCGAATCCAAAATCTGCACATAACTTGTCTAAGTAGTTGCAAAATATGTATTAATTACACATGCATTAATAAATAAGAAACCAGATCACCAGATCATACACAAGGTATATGGATGTATAAAGAAGATCTCACCTTATCCATAGCTCTATCACAGATGTATTTAGCCAATCATATTGAAACAACTCCAAAATATCTTGTATAAATAGTTTGCTTTTGTATGACTGACCTACAGAATCTGGATCTAAAGAAGCAGTTATAGGGCAATTTATATCATGTTCGCCTAACCATACTGCCATACCCCTACAGTTAGGACCTAACGGGACAGGTAGCACCTGTGGAACCCAACTGGGTAATGTAGGAGGTGAAAGTGGAGGCCTAGATGTTGTGGGTGTCTTCTTTTTAACCTGTATATATATATAATTTCAGATCAACTGACATCATATACACACACTAACAATTTAACGTAATGTAAATTTATCATACAGTTTCAGTAAAGAGGACATCCGCTTTTCGCCACAATATCACTCCGCCTTCTGCCTCACCAAGCGTTTCACAATCTGGGTGGGCATATGGCAATGGAAGATCCACCCATCCTTGCAATATATGTACCGGGCTCACACGAATCCAACCAGCTGGTAATGGAGACCCATGAAACACGTCCCCTGGTAGGGATGGGTAAGCCAACACCTCTGTAACGACATATTCATTACTTTTTAGACAGCATGGCTTCAACCCCTACAAATTTTTGTGTAAAGAATGTTATATACATATATACATATCATCTTTTTTTGAAACGACTACAATTTCATATATACATATCATCTTGAAAACATATCATCTTGAATTAAAAAACTAGTTACTATGTCATAAAAATACTTATAGCGGATGTCCTAGGTGGTGGTTCTACAGGATTACTCCCAACCTCTACAGTAGGAGTAGAGCCTGCAGTAGGTATTATCTGGTAAGTGGCAGTCTGAGATGCTTGCCACTTTTTCATTGCTTCTTCGAGTTTCCTATCAAATAGCTTATCTACCTATACATGGATAAAAGAAACGTCAAATTCTAATTATTGAATTCTCTTTTACAGTAACATTATAAAGAAAGAATATGTTACCTCTTCTTGTGAAAGTCCCACTTTTGGGACATGTTTGCGCTGGGATGGCCCAAAAAAATCTTTGATGCCCACACCAGCGCCTGCAGCCCTAACACGTCCAGGATGCTCTGGGTTACCCAGAGCAACTGTCAATTCATCCCTTGTTCCCTCAGGTATGAACTTGCCTTGTTTCCTCAGCTCGTGTAGCTCCCGCTAATCGCCAAAACAAAAATTTGTAATTAAGTAAACAACACAAATAATCAATATTCGAATGATTGTTGTACGAGTTGTATTTTACCATTTTTACAGCCGTCTCAGCAGTTGCGGCCTTTGTTATTTCTCCCTTTTTATTTTGCCTCCCAGCTATCCAGACATCATGGCGAGGTAGAGGTGTGCTACCTATGGTAGAGGACTCCTGAGTAGCAGCAGACTGAGCAGTAGCCTCAGACTGTAGTCTTTGGCAAATGCCTGCATACCCCTTTGGACCCATTGTGTGGTCATGCACATTCAGTGCACGCCTTGATTTTTGTGCCTCACTGAGGGCCTAGTTAGTATGTACATTAATGATTTGGTTAGTAACACTAAATGTTAATCTTGAATAAGTGAATATAACATATATTAATTAATGAGATTGATACTGACGCCTAATACCTTGAATTCATCAGTTTGTCTTGAAGCGACAAACGCGTCCCATTCTTCTTTGTCCAGGAAGTTCCACTGTTTAGTGGTTGTCTTCTTCCTCTTGTCAGCTTCTTTTATGTATTCTCGGGTGAGATTTGTCCTATAGTTCCTTAGGACTCTCCCACAGCGTTGCATCACGCATTTACGATGCAGCTTTTCATCCAATTCAAATATACTCTGCAAAATAGAATTGCTATTAACTAGTATCCAAAAGTTTAGTAATCTACAAAATAGAATTGCAAATTAATAATAACTCACGCATAAATCCCTCCATATTAAGTCTTTCTTCTCCTTAGAAACTTTATGCCAAGAATCTATCTTACAACCGTAATGGCTACGAGTAACATACCCAAGATATGAAACAAATGAATTGTGATTCACACCAGATGCATTTCCTGCATTATCAAAATCCACAACAAGTTTGGGTCCATTGCCCTTTTGCGCTATTAACTTCTTCATCATAGTGATGCCCCTTCTCTTGTCAACTTTTTGGTGATGCTGATCAAGTGCCTCAAGTGCTTCAGATGGTACCTGTGCATCATCAACCTAAAATTTGACAAAATAAACACATTTACAAGATATAACTATAAATGGACATATAGATATAAATATATGATATATTTTTAAAACTTACATTGTGAGGCGGCGCATTGATGTCCTCACCCTCACGGTAATCATCAGCACGGTCATCAATAGAATGCTCAGCCATCTGAAAATTCACATTCAAATTGTAAAGTTCACATTGTAAAGTAATTCAAATTGTAAAGCTCACATTGTAAAGCTCACATTATTACAACAAAGTATATATTACAACAAAATTGTAAAGCTCTATGATCAAAGAGAAAACAAGTATATATTACAACAAGATTAGGGTCTAGGGTTAACAAATACATGTGATGTCATTCTTATATATAATAAATGTACATGTACCACCTATCCCATCCTTGAACACCTAATCTCACTAGTAAGTGTATAATGTGTATTGGGTTTTCAAGAAAATTTCGGCAACATTTCCCCGCTGTTCTCCAAGTACATATGTACTTAGAGAACAAACAGGGAAATGCTGCCGAAATTTTCTTGAAAACCCAATACACATTATACACTTACATCCTAAGCGAGATTAGGTGTTCAAGAACAGTCCCAAACCGGGGACTATCCAAGATTTACTCCTAATGAGTAAATCTTGGACGGGTTTCTAGGCCAACAAATAATGTGTTGTCATTCTTATACCTAAAATTCTAGTTCTTCAAGTTAGGGTGATTATTGATGTCTTTAAAAGCATGATTGGCAATTTAGGGAAAAGTTCATCATTTACATTCCAAGCATGTCACATGTGTGCATTAAAGTTCACATATTCAGAAAAATAAAAACGTATAAAATAAAACATACCTCTAATATTGCTATTTTTTATCAATTAACAATCCTTCATTGTGATCTCCGCGCACATACAAGTCATCATTAGCTTCAATATTTGCTGGTGTTGGCAACCAAACTGAGAATGGAATGGAGTCATCATACTTATCATAGTACTGTTCTTCATCTATAGGATCTTCAATGAACTGTCTTTTACCATGAAGAACAACCGACCATTTATCATTTGCAGGATCATCGATATAAAATACTTGTTTCGCATGTGATGTCAATATGAATGGTTCACCCTTCTCGCCAATCTTTTCAAAGTTCACTAAAGTGAAACCCAATTCATCCACTATAACTCCTTTGGTGTTATCAACCCAATTACATTTGAAGAGCGGAATTCTGAAATCTATGTAGTCAAATTCCCATATGTCTTCAATGACACCGTAATATGACATTTTAGCTTCACGTGGACTCTTATCCTTTGCACTTGCAAAAAACATAGTCGATGCTTGAAGGGTGACCCCACTATTTTGGACGACACTCTTATCATCTTGGCGCTTTGTGTAATATGTGAATCCATTAATGTCATACCCTTCATAAGACATAACAGTCAATTTTGGTTTAAAGGTGAGGCATTTGATAGGTACAGTAATATCATCTGGTGTTTGAGATAGTTGATGTAAGACTTTATCTTCAAACCACTTAATAAATGTCTTGTTATGCTCTCTAGCAAGCCACATTGTATTGGCTCGAGGATATTGTCTTTTGATGAAATTGGTATGTTCCTCGATATAAACATTCACTTCGTCCATGTTGTGTAAAATATACAAGTGACCTTGTTCCAACTGCTCACGGCTGATTACTTTCACACGTGATCCCAAAATTCCTTTGCCAAATAGCTCATCAATATTCTTGTCATTATCAGGAGTGTCATTACCACTGAGAAAGTCATTGCGAAAATCCATAACCTCTCTCGCCACATAACCTTCAATAATACTCCCTTCAGGCCGATAACGGTTTCAGACATCACCTTTAAAAACGCTCATGTATCGTTCAAAGGGATACATCCAATGCAAGAAAATTGGTCCCAACATTTTCACTTCCCTAGTCAAGTGGAGAACAAGATGTACCATGATATCAAAGAACGAAGGAGGGAAATACATCTCAAGCTGACATGGGTAACAACCACTTCTCTTTGCAAATTATCGAGAGTATCAGGGTCAACAACTTTGCTGCAGAGACTGTTGAAAAAGAAACAAAGTCTGGTGATTGCAAACCTTACATGCTTCGGCAATATAGATCGAATTGCCACGGGTAATATTTGTTGCATTAGAGTGTGACAATCATGAGACTAAAGACCTATCAACTTCAGATCTTTCATTGATACCAATCTACAGATGTTGGATGAGTAACCATGTGGCACCTTAACATTTACCAAGCATTCACAAAAAGCTTTCTTCTCCTTTCCAGACAACATGTAACAAGCGGGAGGTAAGTATGTTCTTTTATTACCCATTTCACGTAATTCTATTAATTCTGACCTTATTCCCATTTCACATAGGTCCAGTCTGGATTTTATCCCATCTTTAGTCTTACCTGGTATATTTAACAGAGTACCAATGATGCTATCACAGACATTTTTCTCAACGTGCATTACATCGATACAATGCCTGACTGTCAAAGAACTCCAATAAGAAAGATCCCAAAATATTGACTTCTTCTTGAATGAAGAATTGTCACTCTGTGTGGCCATAGTACATTGTGATCTCTTACCAAATTCATTGACAAAGTCTTTTACTCTTTCATAAACAACCTCCCCTGGTATAGGTTTAGGTGCACTCCGTTCCTCATTCAATCCATTGAATGCTTTGTGCTTCCTACGATACGGATGGAATTTTGGAAGAAACCTTCGATGACCGAGATATACAGTCTTACCGCCATGTTTTAGTCTTGTTGAATCAGTGTTCTCTTCACATATAGGACACGCTTTAGCTCCTTTGACACTATATCCAGACAAATTCCCATATGTTGGAAAGTCATTAATAGTGCAAAACAACATAGCATGCAAACAAAATGTCTCTCTTCGTGAAGCATCATAGGTCATCACACCTTCACCCCAGAGTTTATTTAAGTCATCAATCAGAGGTTCAACATAAACATCGATGTCATTTCCAGGTTGTTTAGGGCCCGATATCAACAACGACAGCATTGCGTACTTATTTTTCATACACAGCCAGGGAGGAAGATTGTATATAACAAGCATGACTGGCCAAGTGCTATGTTGGCTGCTCAATGTCCTGTACAGATTCATCTCGTCTGTACAAAGCCCAAGTCTTAGATTCCTGACTTCTTCACCAAATTCAGGGTACAATAGATCAATCTTCTTCCACTGTGGGGAATCAGACGCATGTCGTAGGATCCCATCATTATTTTTCTTAACATCTGCATGCCACCTCAAATTCTTCGCATCTATCGGATTGGCAAACAAGCGTTGAAACCGTGATATTATAGGTAGATACCACATCACCTTGGCAGGAGAACCAGTTTTGGACTCCCCCGAAGTCATCAATTTATACCGTGACGCACCACATTTTGGATAATCTTTCAAATCTGCATAGTCCTTTTGGAATAATACACAATCATTCAGGCATGCGTGTATCTTCTTGGCATCCATTCCCATTGGGCACAACAATTTCTTTACCTGGTATGTTGAGATTGGCAACTCGTTTCCTTCAGGAAGCATTTCTTTCAACAAAGGCAACAGTGACGTGAAGCTTTTGTCGCTCCATCTATTGTTAGCTTTCAGCTTATACAATCTCAACACAACACTAAGCTTTGTAAACTTAGTACAACCTGTGTATAACGGTATCTCAGCATCATGCACAATGTTTCTAAAAATGGGAGGTGGATCGGTGTGCTCTACCCCACAACTATCCAGCATTGCATCAACAATGTCTACTGGAACTGGTTCATTCACATCTACGTCATCGTAGGCAATTTCTTCTTCCACACAAGCACTGCTATCGACATCTACTGGTTTCGGGTTTGAAATCTCTCCTTGCCAGTGCCATTCTGTATAGCCTTGTATAATCTCGTTGCACATGACATGACTTTTGATTTCGTCACCAGTGTTGACTTTCAAGTTGTTACCGCAATGCCTACATGGACAGTAGAACCTATCTCCAGGTTGTTTCCTATGTTCCTCGGCAAATCTAATAAACTGGTCAAGACCAGAAATAAACTCTGGGGTGCAGCAATTGCGAATGGACATCCATGATCTATCCATTCTATGATCAAAGAGAAAACAAGTATATATTACAATAAGATTAGGGTATACACTTACATCCTATCCAAGATTGTTCACTTTCTAGACCTTGAAAAGTGACTTTATAAGCCAAACCGGGGACTATCCAAGATTTACTCCTAATGAGTAAATCTTGGACGGGTTTCTAGGCCAACAAATACATGTGCTGTCATTCTTATATACAATAAATGTGTACCACCTATCCCATTCTTGAACACCTAATCTTACTAGTAAGTGTATAATGTGTATTGGGTTTTCAAGAAAATTTTGGCAGCATTTCCCCACTGTTCTCCAAGTACATATGTACTTAGAGAACAAATGGGGAAATGCTACTGAAATTTTCTTGAAAACCCAATACACATTATACACTTACATCCTAAGTGAGATTAGGTGTTCAAGAACAGTCCCAAACCGGGGACTATCCAAGATTTCCTCCTAATGAGTAAATCTTGGATGGGTTTCTAGGCTAATGAGTACAGATCCACTACATGTATTTGCTCACTTACATTGCATCACTCACAATTAGAGCATTATTAAATAATAAATCAAGAATTCAATAGTTTCAAACATGCAATAATTCACAATTAGAGTGATAAGATTCACTTTGTACAAACATACATGGCATAATTCAGGCACAATAGCAGGTGTGGTCATTGACCCGATTCAACAATATAAGAATAATTTTAGAAGAGTAATAACCAACATCAACCACGGTCGTGTGGGCTGGCACGGCCATGGCTGTGTTGGCGGACCACACGGCCGTGTTGGGTAGCACGGCCGTGTGGTCGGCCAACACAGCCACGGCCATGCCAGCCCACACGGTCGTGGTTGCTGTTGGTAAGGAGAGGGAGAAGGAAGAAGAAGAAGAAAGGAGGCCTACTGTTGGTAGCAGTGTGGAGACGGAGGCAGCGGTGAGCACACCAGTGGCAGGAGACGGCGCGGAGGCAGGCGAGCAGAGAAGGAGAGGCGCCGGCGTCGAGCAGAGAAGGAGAGGGCACCGGCAGAGAAGGAGAGGCGCCGGCGTCGAGCAGAGAAGGAGAGGGCACCGACGGCGAGCAGAGAATGAGCGGAGGTGGCGAGCAACTGCAGCAGCATGCGGCGAGCGGCGCCGACGAGGAGCGGCGGCGGAAGGGAGAGCAGCAGGCGAGGAGCGGCACCGGCAGAAGAGAAATCACCAGAGGACCAAACCCTGAGCACGAGAATGAATGAAACAGAGAAAGGGGAAGAGTCGGGCTCGCTTGCGCGATTTAAGTTAACATTCAGTGTCGGTTTTTAAAAAACCGACACTTGAGGTTTTTATTGTCAGTTTTCAACAAACCACCGAAACTAAAGGGAGGTGAAAATTTTCGCGGTTAATCGCGTGAAAACACAACGACGTCAGTTTTTGTCACAAAACCGACGACTAAAATTGTGCAAATTTCTGTCTCGCGGAAAAGCTTTAGTTGTCGGTTCCTCCATTAAAAACCGACGTTGTATGTCAATTTTTGGAGGCAATTTTTTTCGTTGGAAATTTTGTTTTTGGCGGTTACTTTTAGGCGTCAGTTTTTTATTCAGTAACCGACACTGAATAAAAGTGGTACCCGTGTCTGGTCGCCCTTCATAGGTTGGATGTCGGTTTATGTTATCAACTGATGTTGTAGAGTTTAGTTGTCAGTGTATTTATACAACCGACACCTTAGAAAGTGATGTTATAAGCTATTTCTGTAGTAGTGTGCCATGTGGACCAATCATAGGTCGACATGCGGCCGATTAAACCCTATAAATAGGAACCCAAGGCATCACTTACAGTTTATCTTTGTCTTCTACAAAAAGGGAGAAATGTTATCATATAGCACAAGGACCAAAGTCAAGAGCTATTGACCCCACAAGAGTGATTGACATTTGACTTTTCCACCAATCACTTCCACCATCGAGCTCGATAAATCCATCTTGATTCAAGTACCACAACAACCAAAGTGAAGACTATTGACCTTCAAGGTTAATAGGGTAGATCTATCGACCTCTCAGTCTTCCCTTTTCCTTACTATTTCATTATCTTTGTTTAAGAACTATGATTTGTTCAAGTTATAATTTGTTTTTCTTGCATTGTGAGTGGATAAACTCATTAACATAGGCTGGGAGCAGCCATCGTGATCCCCCAACAATGTAATCTTTCCTTCTTACAATTAATACAAGTATTCTCGCATATCTATTATCGTACTCCTCATTAAATGCATTTCTTGTTTGATTAGCTACCTTCTTGGGACGTCTTATATAAATTAATTTGAGAGAACAAGTTCAGCAAGTTTTAGGGCTCAATTAGTGATGATCCACGAGAGTGAGGAATTTTATAGCAAAGAGACATACATTTACGATTGAGTCTATAGGTTATCATCTTAAGAACGAGAGGTGCCTTTAAATGAAAATTACCATGAACTCAAGAGAATGAGGTGTTAGATATCTTCTGTGTTTGCTTACAAAATATTTGAGAATGTACAGAAATATGGTGACAGAGATGGCAGTGGAAACAAAAATAATCTTACCATATTCCCCACAAACAACATATCACGTCAACAACTAAGGATTGGGACTGAAGGTTTGCAAGGAATATACCTGGTCCTGGAGCAAGTCCAACGACTATCAATGCAGCGGCGTGCTTCTTTTGCAAGCAACACTCAGACAGTTGGCAACGGCCTCTTGGTGTAGCACCACGGATGGCAGTTGACGATGTCCTCCCAACATGTGGCAACAACCTCCACGCTTCTACGTAGTCCACACGGGCCACTAGAAACTCATGTCGTTCTTTTGGAATTGACAGGAAGGAGTTTTCCCTTTGATGTCAACGTGCTAGTGTTGACTTGGTTTCCATTGTTGTCTCTCCCTTTGATGGGTAGACTTGCTTGGGTTCTTAAGTTACCACAACTGTGAGAGAACAACAATTATTAAAGCTTATTATTATGTCTCTTGAAAGTCTTGACAGCCCCTCTATTTGTAGGAGGGCTAGGGTTAGGGTTCCAGATCAAGTGGGAATCGAAGAGATGGAATTTCATGAATTTTCTGAAATATGTGAACCAAAAACCGACTGATTTACTACTGAATGGGTTGGTTCACACATGAAATGGTCAATTCAACACTTGAATCAGTCATTTCACATTATTTCCTATTTTCAAATATATTGGCTTTAATGTGACGATTAATGCACAACATGATGTCAGCATCAATCCTTGATCCAATCTTATTGATCATTGAACTGGTTGATTCAGAAAATAAACCAGTTGATTCATATTCTGAACCAATCATTTCATTTTGCAGTTTACCTAATTTTCAGCCAATTTTATTTAAATTAATACCTAAACCCTTAATGATTAAGTTAAACCTTATTCATCAGTAAACTCCTATTCCATGTGTATCCTATGTGTGTGACCCTATAGGTCTCAAATTACGTTGGCGGTGAATGTCCATAACTAATTTATGATATCACAACCAATAAGCGGTATATAGCAACACATCATTGCTACCCAAGTAATTAGAAAGTTGGAGAATAACTTCAACCTTCAATGCATGATTAGTGTCATAGTGATTGTATAGTTCCTTTATCTCTGATGGCCAAATTGAACTCAAGGCATGAGAATCATCATCCTCTCAACATTCTAACCATGTTCCCTGAACTAGAGCAGACTGCCTGAGATGCATGTGAGCTCACATGTCATATATTGATTCACATGAGTATGGACATACATTTCTCAGTCTTACTTATCAAGTGGCAAGTATATCAACTCCATTAGGAGGGACAAATTCCTTATACATCACTCACAGACATTCCCCAAGCGTCACAACATATTTGAGCATCACATTTATGGAAACCCTTATTCAAATCACATTGGATGGTGTCAAAATACATTGAATGACATGTGATGAGTGTAGTAATTTTATGTCTAAGAACCACAATCACCACTATTATGATGAGAGCTAATTCTAAATACCATTCAATGGTCTTCATGCATCACTCTCAAGGTGGGTCTGTCTAATACACTATTCTTTAACAAGTACTTATGTGTTTGGTTTGATACCACATATCATGACTAATGCGATTCTATCTATTAGCTTCCACAATAACATCAGACTAGGGACATAACAAGAATGTATGTACTCTTATCATACATATGATCTCATTATTCAGGTCTTCAACCTGAAGACATACGTCATTGAGTAACACAATTTTTAGACGTCTATAATTGGCTCATAATTGAGCAAACATATAAACATATATTGCCTTTATTATTAAACAAACCATTTACAATATATACCATTACAATAATCATATGATTGGCTCTTTAGGCATGCATACCAATAGAGAATGTGAGAACTCGTTGCACTATAAAGCCCCTAAACTTGCTTAATGAGTTACATCAGCTTAATTATCATATTATAATTCTAATAACCCTAATATAACCTTTTGATATGCTTTGAAATCATAATACAAGCTTAATTTTCAAATTTGGTCCAATTTGGACACTGTTTGAGCAAGTTATGCAATTTTATGCACATTTTGGACTTTTCTGTAATTTATCCAATTGAGAGGTTTTCTTTGCAATTTATCACTTGAATTATGTTCCTTGGATATTCTCTCATCATTATTGATCTTTTTGAACCATGGGGCGCCCATTTACTCCTTTGTTTGTAGGTGCTTTCTCCAAGGGTATTTTAGGATTTACCCCTTCATGGATGAGCTACCTTTAGTAGCTATCAACTAATGAGTTATTTGTTTTAATTGGAAATTCAAGAAATGAGGGATGAGCATGTCTCTATGGAAATTGGGAGATATGCTTGTGTATGTGCTTGTATATTCTTAATAGTTTAAGGCCATGGACACTTGGAATAATACTAGAACTTCAACTTTTTCTTTTTCTTTTTCTTTATCTTAAAGTTTCATATGCTTATCCCTAAGCACAAAAGTGAGCCATTTTCTCTCCACCAATTCCCTCCTTCTACAAACCTCGTCCTCCCTCTATTCTGCTGCAAATTTCCTATCCAAGGAAGAAGAAAGAGGGGAGCTTCTTGGAAAAAGAATCTAGGGTTGCAATTGACTTCCATTTAGGGTTTGAAAAGCTTCTTTCTAGTGATCTTGACCTAAAAGAGTAAGAATTCCCTTCTTTCCTCCATTTATTTCTTTTTTATCCTTCCTCCTAGATTTCTCCAGGTTGAAACCTTGCTGTTCCATGGTATAAATTTCTCTAAAGCTCTAAAACCCTACCTTTCTTGCTCCTTATGCTTAGGGTTTGCTCATTTGATGAAGAAAGGTGCTAGACGAACAAGCTCATAGATTATGCTTGGATTTTCTACCCTACCTGCTCAAGTTTTCTTCTGTTTGGGATTTCATCTTCTCATTAGAGGCAAGTTTTATAACTTTCTCCACATTTATTGCTTACCATAAGCTTGCTAGCTCATGTTCTTGCTTGAAAATGATGATTCATGCACTAAAAAGCTATGCTTGACTTGGATTTCGATTTTTATAATGTTCCCTATTCTGATTTCAGTTCTAGATGAACCTTTTATCATGTGTATGTTATTCCTAAGGTATAATATGACTTGGATCAGGTTGGTTTGACAACCTATGGTGCTAAGCACCTATCAACCAATAGTTAATTTTAGGGTTTAATGTTGATTTCTTCTATAAACCCATGACCCGATGATGGTACCATTGAAACAACCATATGGTGTTGTCTTCATGATAACTGATGGTCAAGATCAAAGATGTCATATGATGGTGACAACATATGGTCACCCCCTTAGGTCAGGTTTTGGATCTTTTAGAAGTTTAATGATCAACCATTAAGAACCCTAATAATGTTATCAATCAATGATGGCATTATCTTAATAATTGATGTTGATTAATGAATATAGTTCTAATATAACAACCTATGGTGACTTAATGGTCACTAATGATAGTGGATCAGGTCTCCACAACCTATGGTGAGTTAATCATATAGTTGTAGCATCAATTAAGCCTTAGACCAATGGTTTCTTAGGTCACTTGATGCAATGATTGGACCTATACTAAAATTGATGGTTTTAACATATGAACTTGACCCAGTGGTCAAGATCTAATATTTATTCCTCCAATAAAGTGTAATGATGGCTAATGTAATATGTTGGTCCTAATAATGTGATTTATAGGGTTTCCTTTATATGGTCAACTTGTAGGAGCTTACTTGTTGACAATGGATGGCTTGTTTTAAATGAACAGTCGATTGTGGGTTTTACCCTACTCTCAATCGAACTTTTTATGTTGTTAATCAAGGGATGTCTAGTGTTAGATGGTGACTCTTTCTAGATAATAAATCAAGGACTTCATTGGTGGTTTATCCAAGGTGTTTACTTATGTAAACAACTAATGGTCTTACTTTTAAACATCCAATGGTTCTAGGTGACATAGTGGTATGGAGATATGGATGATGATGGAATAAATGGAGGGTTACCCTTAATAAGGTAGTCTTATCTATTCACTCATATGAATATAAGGAATTATAATCATATTGTGTTGATATGTAACCTTAATGAGGTATATCTTATTATACCTAGATTTAATATAACTAAATGATGGTAATTGGACATGAATAGTCCTTGAATGACTAATACAATTATGGAGTACTCTATTACTATTGTTGAAACCCTAGTATGCTATAACCTGATGGTTACACCTTGATTTATGTGTGGGTTCATACTTGAGAATGGTATGGAATGTGATGGTGATGTTTCACCTTATGCATCCATGATCCAATAGGGATGTCGTGAGTTAGGGTTTGGGGTATAAGTGTTGATTAGTAACATTAATATGATTTATCTTGTTGAACCTAACTCTAATGAAAATAGATAAAGATGTGTATTCATGTTTATGTTGGGTTTTAGGGGAGGCAGAGAAGGTAGCAGAAACAAAAATTTTCTCCCCCAAACCCAGAACAAGGAAACACGTCAACATCTATATAATAGGAAAGGATGGTTTGTGGAATCATACCTTATCCCGAGGCTTGCTCGGAGACAATACCTCGCGCCTTGCGCGGTCTTCACCTCCGGTCTTGGACGGTGTCTATGCAGCTCCTGGTCGCACCGGGACTGACTCCTCCTCCTCTCACCGGACTGTCGGGATTGACAGTTGTCCTCCTGAGCGGCAGAAACCTCCCGACTCTGAAGTAGTCCACACGGACCACCTGGAACTCCACACTCCTTGTCCCACAAGGAAGTGGAAGGAGTCGCACCCTCCTATTGACGTACTAGTCGCCAACACACTCTCCTGCCTCCAGTTGCAACTGCAGTTGTCCTTCCCTTGCTGCACCTCCCTTTGCGGGAAGCACTTGCTCGAGCTCTCTCTCGGTTACCGAAACCAGAGAGAACGACAACTTTGCAGAGCAATTGGTTAAACTGAGTTATACTTTGAGAAGCCCCCAATACCCCTATATATATAGGAGGGTCATGGGACAGGGTTCTCCATCCCGGGCAATGCGGGACTAAAAGCAGGAGTAGAAGGGTTCGAGATTTTCCACAAAAGCAACCAACTCGCAACCTGAACCGATCAGTTCACAAGTGAACCGGTCGGTTGGGGACCTGAACCGGTCAGTTGGAACATCAACCGATCGGTTGGGACCCATGAGCAGATCGATTCACTTCTAAACCGGTCGGTTTGTGGTCCTGATCAGTTCCCGATTGACATTCCTTCTTTTGTTTCTAATTGGTATTGAATACTAATCCTTGTTCCAATCAAATTGGGCAAGTGAAACGCAAGGAAAATTCTCACCGACCTGACTTTCCCAACTTGCTCAGTTGCACCAGTTGAACCGATCGGTTCAACACTTGAACCGCTCGTTTCACTCTGTACATGAGCCGATCGGTTCAACACTTGAGCTGACCGGTTCAGTAACCTCAGCCGACCGGTTCAACACTTGAGCCGATCGGTTGGGAGTGCAGGTTGTGCAGAATCAGTCAATTGCGATTTCAATCAATCTGATACTCCAATCAATGCGTCCAACACCTTGAACCATATGATATTGAGCTATCGACTGATTGAGTGTTTAATTGAACTACTAAACTCCTTTAGTAATCAATCTAAATACTGCTTTGTGGAAAAAACTCCTCTTCCAGGTTAAATCCTATGTGTGTGACCTTGCAGGTCCATTTCACGTTGGCAGTGAAAGTCCATAACACTTATGACTTCACAAGCAAAGAGAGGTGCCTAGTCACACATCAGTGCTACCCAAGTGAAAGTAGAAAGTTGGAGAACAACTTTCAATCCTACAATCCGTGAATGGTGTTACAGTGAATGTATAATTCCTTTATCACTGATATCCCGAATGAACTCGAGGCATGGAATAGTCATCCTGTCAACGTTCATTCACTTTCTTGATCTCAGAGTAGATTGAATGAGATATGTATGACATCAATATCACATACTGATTCACACATACGTGCGCACACCTATCTCAATCCTACTCATCAAGTGTCCATTGATATCAAACTCCCTTAGGAGGGACAAATCCCATATCTATCACTCACCCCTCAAAAGCCCCATGTGTCAAATCCACCCAATCATCACCTTTATAACAACCCATGTTTCAGGACTGCGTTTGATGATGTCAAAGTGTGCCCAACGACATGTGTTGAGTGCAGTGATTTCAGGTCTAAGAATCACACTCACCACCATCACTGTGAGTACTGACTGTGACTACCATGTCATGGTTCCATGTGTCAAACTCACAGTGGGTCTGTCCGGTACACTTGTTCTCTAACAAGTACCTATGTGTTTGGTTTGATATCTCTATATCATGACTAATGAGATTCTGTCATCAACCAACACCACAATCTAGTCTTGTGTGTCATTGTTGTCTATCTACCTTCCACAATGACATCCGACTAGGGACATAACAAGAATGTACAAACTCTTAGCATCTGTATGATCTCATCGTTCAGGTCATGAACCTGAAGGCATACGTCATTGAGTATTGTCATTCTCTAGACATTCAATCTGTTCTATCACTATCTCATATGACTGAACCGGAAAGAATTGGAAGCTTGCCTTTGATGTTTATCAAATCAATCTTAATGTATCCCACCAATCATCCCATGATTGGCTCTCAGGGCATACATACCAACAGACTCCCACTTGCACTGCGAGCCAATCACCCATGAATCATATTCATAGTGATCTTCATACATGTCCCACATGTTACTGTGCTCTAGTGTCAACATAGTGAGTAATGGCAACACCTTGCCAAAGTCAGTATAAATTGCATGTCTCACATCTCTTCGTTGTACATCATACGTATGAGATGGAGTTGTCGTAATATGCGGTCTAGTATTCCTTTGCTAACTTTTAGCCACATTGCATGATCAAGAATTACATACTTGTCATCAATGAGCGGAATATCTCTAAGTTCATCTCATGAACTTCCAGATCCATATAGTATCTAATGCTGTTCTCTAACGCATAGATACTCGACATTTCCTTTTAAATGGTTTTATTGGAACACTTCCAATTATCAACAAACTTTCACTTTAATATATCCTATATATATGTTTTGCGATTAATTTTCTGTCTTTTCGGAAGTTCGCATCAATGTAACTCTTTACATCGAACTCTTCCTTATCTCCATGGAACCAGTACTTCACAAGTACATATCAAGTTCTCATGGTATTCCAGTAACCCTTACTGGAAGTAGACAGACATCCACTCGTCATGTCCCACATACGAGTTATCAGGATGAGCACATCATATTGTCATGTCATACATACAAAATGATGAATGCATTTTATTCTTGCCATGTCTATACATGCAAGATAATGGGATGATTACATACATGATAGATCCTTATCTATTCTTAGTGTTGCCATTCTTCATAAGAATTGGACACTTGGCCTTGGGATACTAACTCCATGTAACATGGACAAGTTTTCTCCCACTGAATCTGTGCATACTAAATACTTCAGTACAGATTGCCAATGTATGCTCTCTCTTTTCAGGTCAAGAGATTTTTTGAGAACTATCTCTATAGATCTCTATTCCTATCACATAGGAAATATCTCTATCTTCCTTAAAGACAATTTCCACTTTTGGATTTCCATTTTAGAACATTTCCATTTCACATTAATATGTGCAATGTGAACACGCTCCCACTAAATCACAGATCCCTTCTTTATCTTTGACATATCAGTCAAACCCTTTGACTATATCATCAAAGTAAAGATCCAATTCTGAGTTGCTTGTACTCAATCAATCACATTGATTGGTCCATTGTAACTTATAGACTTAATTTTGCATTAGTGGATTCATAAACCTTATAGGTTGTGTCACATACACATCCTTGTTTTATTCCTCATAGGAATGCGGTTTTAGTATCCATATGCCAAATGTCTCAGTCATTAAGTTGTAATCAACAAGCATCATCCTTCTCAAAATGTTATCCATGTGTCTTAACATTTAAGACTTATTTGCACTTATGGATTTCATCCAATGAGTGCTACCATCAAGGTCATACCTTATGGTTTACATGGATGTCATTTAGGATGTAATGGTCATAAACCATAAATTAAAATTTGATTCCTCATATTCATCTAGATAGTTGACTCATCATATGAACAACTCATCACATAGATAATTGAGGTGTATCTGTCAAGGATATAAGAACTCACAACTCCTTGTGATTCTCAATGTCCTTTATTAGTGTGGGGTATTCATTTATTAAGAAGAATTCAGTTATTTGATAATCATTCTCTAACTTCTTAGAGTATGATTCCTTCTTGATTTAGACATCACCATGCCTTAATCATGAGTTCACTATGATACACTATCATAATCACTCATAAGGATCTCAAACATTTGGTCCAAGTATTTCATTCATTGATCTCATCAAGAATTAACACTTTACCAAATTTGTACTTCATCTATGATAATATTGAACACTTCAAGATATTCATATTGGTATTTCTCTAAACACCTTTTGAAGTATTAGCATTTACTCCAATAGGTATGTAAATACATTACATGTATTATACCTAATAGGACAATCATTCTCCCACTACCATTAGTGAAGATTGATTAATCATGTACAAGAGATTCATGTCTCTTACTAGTTCTCTAACCAAAAGAGTCTAGATTTATCCATCATATGGAAGCTTGAAATGAATTTCTCATGATTGATGCTAATTTGATTGTTTGAGTTATCAATAACTTTAGGTATCATTTTATCTTATGCATACCATGTATCACAAGATAAGCAAGGCATTGCCATAAAGATCATATCTTTAAGATTGAAACATCAACTTTATTAATTGCCATCATTGTCATACAATATGCAAAAATAAAGTGTTTCTATCTATTGGCAATATATGAAATAGCAGTTCTCAACTCTATTTCGTGCCCTTTAGGCTGAAATGAACTGAAAGGTACTCCTATCTATGGCAGCAACACTTGCTCCAATGATGGGTACTTCTTTCTTGGTCCTTTCACAAAGGCCATCACTTCTTTGCAGATATTGCATATCATATATGACATATCCATATCTTGGTATCATATACCTCGGATAAAGAAGCAGTTCATTTCATGATACCTTAGGTGGAGATCTCCATCCCCTCCTTCATCTTCTTTTGTTCTTCCAGATATAGAGGGCAATCCCTCATACACCCTTTCCCCATGTGCCTTGAGGCTGAAGACGGCTTGGATTGCTGGCTAGCATCAGAACACTTCTTTACTTTGCCCTTATCCTTGCCCTTAAGAATTACCTTTCTCTTTGATCACATCAAAGATTATGGTTTGTCTTTCTTCATCTTTGCCTTTACTATCCTCAACATGTCCAACAACACTGTCAACGCTTGTCAAAGTTGTTCATGTTGTAGCTTATCATGAATTGTATGATCCTCGCAACATTTGCAATATCATACCAATAGGCAACTCTTGGCTCAGAGGGAATCCTTCTTAGTTAGGTTTTCCACATACCCAATCACATTGAGTGTGTGAATACCTTACTGGATCTCCTTCTGTCATGACATACTAGGACAATGTCCTTGAGACATCATATGTCTCATGTTGTCTCTGCAACATCATCAAGCACTCCTCATCAATGCCATCCTCAGTATGCTTCCATAAGCATACCTTCTGCCATTGATGTGGTGGGATTGAGTTTATCTGGTCTTGGTAGGACTTGGAGCTTTCACTTCTTTGAGAACACTTCTCATCATCCTAACCAGTCGTGGAATTATTCCCATTTAATTTGTTGGTCTCAAAGACCGATCGCAAATAAAGTGATTATTGTTGATTAACCATTTATTTTAACAAAAGGAAATATATGCAATTTTAGTCCAAAACTCTTTTGACTTGTTTGATTGATTTGAAAAGTTGACGATAAAATTAGGCCTTTAATTAATTATCGCTCCCACTATTTTAATTCAAATTGATAGCCCTCACCATGAATTCGAAAGATTGCAACGTACAACCTTCTAGTGGGCAAGATCCTGAAATCCTCTAAGTCATGAGTCAGCTTTGGCTGATCGCCCACAACTTAGATCTCTCAGGTAGGCAACCCTTGCCAATTGCATCATATGCAACTCTTGTTGAATGAACATGCACAACGCCTTTCCATGAACATTCCTTGCCTCTGGGCTTAGACGCTCTAAGAATCACCAGTTAAGTCTAACCCAAAAGCTGACACGGTAGAACATGCACCCTGCTTTGGCAGAACCTACATGTCTACCCTTCACACTTCCATAAGATATACGGCGCACCACGCTTTGGCGTAACCTATGCTTGGTCGATCGAGTTTTTCATGTGTGCCGCTAATGGAAGGCATATAAAACTTAATATTTTAATGAGGGATTTGGTTTTTATATACTTATACATATCCAATCACCACAATATATAGTATGTATCATATACATGCTATATCCCAAAGAAAACATGCACAAACGATAAAAGCAATGATTATGGCCATCCTAATGTGATTCCTCGAGCCAAGAGGAATCACGGTCATCTAGGTCTACATCACATGCCACCTGTATAAGATGAGCTCTGTGCCTTGCCATCCGAGTTGATCAACTCATCCCATGAATGATCTGCTCTCTCTGGCCGGTCGTCTGGTGCCACCAGCCGATCGGTTGGCTCCTCCAACCGATGGGTTCACCTGGACGTCGTGCATCTAAGCCTCCTTGAACCGATCGTCTGGCTCCTCAAACCTGCCATCAACAGATCGGTTCACTCCTTGAACCGATCGTCTGGAATGTCAACCGATCGGTTCATGCCTTGAACCGATCATCTCAGTTGTCGTCTTGATGTCCTCCGTTCTTTGGCATAACAGGAAATAAAATCTATCCTAATTTTACATTGCTTAAAAGGGAAACCCTGAGTTACATTCGGGGGGAGCAAAGGTAGAAAAGAATCTCGAATTATTTTGAGTTACATCAGGAATAGGAGAGGGAAGATCGGTGCACAGACCGAGATGCAAGCAACCACATACAACCATACACAGATATGGTTTATTGGCCATAACCACGCTATACATTCACCACAAAACTCGTTTAAGGGCGACGCGTATCGAGTGCATTAATAATACATATCATATATGTAAATTGGGATTTGTGGATTTAGGATTGGACATGCATAAAGCCAATATTATTCACATCGTATGCAATAAATAAAGGCGACAAACCAAAATTCGATCATATCGATATTCCTAAAATATAGAGCAGTTGACGTGGCTCTGATACCACTGTTGAGTTTTAGGGGAGGCAGAGAAGGCAGCGGAAACAAAAATTTTCTCTCCCAAACCCGGAACAAGGAAACGCGTCGACGTCTATATAATAGGAAAGGATGGTTTGTGGAATCATACCTTGTCCCGAGGCTTTCTCGGCGGCAATACCTCGCGCCTTGCGCGGTCTTCACCTCCGGTCTTGGACGGTGTCTATGCAGCTCCTGGTCACACCGGGACTGACTCCTCCTCTCACCGGACTATCAGGATTGACAGTTGTCCTCTTGAGCGGCAGAAACCTCCCGCCTCTGAAGTAGTCCACACAGACCACCTGAAACTCCACACTCCTTGTCCCACAAGGAAGTGGAAGGAATCGCACCCTCCTATTGACGTACTAGTCGCCAACACACTCTCCTGCCTCCAGTTGCAACTGCATTTGTCCTTCCCTTACTGCACCTCCCTTTGCGGGAAGCACTTGCTCGGGCTCTCTCTGGGTTACCAAAACCAGAGAGAACGACAACTTTGCAGAGCAACTGGTTGCACTGAGTTGTACTTTGAGAAGCCCCCAATACCCCTATATATAAGAGGGTCATGGGACAGGGTTCTCCATCCCAGGCAATGCGGGACTAAAAGCAGGAGTAGAAGGGTTCGAGATTTTCCACAAAAGCAACCAACTCGCAACCTGAACCGATCGGTTCACAAGTGAACCGGTCGGTTGGGGACCTGGACCGGTCGGTTGGAACATCAACCGATCGGTTGGGACCCATGAGCCGATCGGTTCACTTATGAACCGATCGGTTCGTGGTCCTGATCAGTTCCCGATTGACTTTCCTTCTTTTATTTCTAATTGGTATCGAATACCAATCCTTGTTCCAATCAAATTGGGCAAGTGAAACGCAAGGAAAATTCTCACCGACCTGACTTTCCCAACTTGCTCGGTTGCACCAGTTGAACCGATCGGTTCAACACTTGAACCGATCATTTCACTCTATACATGAGCCGATCGGTTCAACACTTGAGCCGACCGGTTCAGCAACCTCAGCCAACCGGTTCAACACTTGAGCCGATCGGTTGGGAGTGCAGGTTGTGCAGAATCAGTCAATTGCGATTTCAATCAATCTGATACTCCAATCAATGCGTCCAACACCTTGAACCATATGATATTGAGCTATCGACTGATTGAGTGTTTAATTGAACTACTAAACTCCTTTAGTAATCAATCTAAACACTGCTTTGTGGACAAAACTCCTCTTCCAGGTTAAATCCTATGTGTGTGACCCTGCAGGTCCATTTCACGTTGGCAGTGAAAGTCCATAACACTTAGGACTTCACAAGCAAAGAGCGGTGCCTAGTCACACATCAGTGCTACCCAAGTGAAAGTAGAAAGTTGGAGAACAACTTTCAATCCTACAATCCGTGAATGGTGTTACAGTGAATGTATAATTCCTTTGTCACTGATATCCCGAATGAACTCGAGGCATGGAACAGTCATCCTGTCAACGTTCATTCACTTTCTTCATCTCAGAGTAGATTGAACGAGATATGTATGACATCAATATCACATACTGATTCACACATGCGTGTGCACGCCTATCTCAATCCTACTCATCAAGTGGCCATGGATATCAAACTCCCTTAGGAGGGACAAATCCCATATATATCACTCACCCCTCAAAAGCCCCATGTGTCAAAGCCACCCAATCATCACCTTTATAACAAACCATGTTTCAGGACTGCGTTTGATGATGTCAAAGTGTGCCCAACGACATGTGTTGAGTGCAGTGATTTCAGGTCTAAGAATCACACTCACCACCATCACTGTGAGTACTGACTGTGACTACCATGTCATGGTTCCATGTGTCAAACTCACAGTGGGTCTTTCCGGTACACTTGTTCTCTAACAAGTACCTATGTGTTTGGTTTGATATCTCTATATCATGACTAATGAGATTATGTCATCAACCAACACCACAATCTAGTCTTGTGTGTCATTGCTGTCTATCTACCTTCCACAATGACATCTGACTAGGGACATAATAAGAATGTACAAACTCTTAGCATCCGTATGATCTCATCGTTCAGGTCATGAACCTGAAGGCATACGTCATTGAGTACTATCATTCTCTAGACATTCAATCTGTTCTATCACTATCTCATATGACTAAACCAGAAAGAATTGGAAGCTTGCCTTTGATGTTTATCAAATCAATCTTAATGTATCCCACCAATCATCCCATGATTGGCTCTCAGGGCATACATACCAACACTTTAACATTCTTATATGATGGAATAACCTCCTTAATATGATCATAACATTAATATGTTAATTGGTGGTTATCATATCCACATGGTTGATACTTTCTTATGCTAAACATGTGCATTATGAATATGATGAGGGTTGATCATATCTAGATTCCTTGAATATTGATGTAATAAAGGAATGTTCTTAATGTTAATATAACCCTGCTATGATTGTTTATGAATATCTCCTAGATCATTGATACAATATTGTGTTGATCCAGTGTATTATATGTAAGTAATGTTGTTGAGCCTTGTTACAAGTCATACAAAGATAATGATGATCTTGCAGGGAATAGTATGATGGTCTTAATGAGCTTTAGGCATGGTTGATGTAACATCCCTGACCTGGGTTATACTTTAACCCTAGGTGTTTTGATTAATAAAGATGATTATATGCTTAATCTTATCTTGTGAAAAGTAATTAGGGCTCAAGAGGAACTTATGTTGCAATTCTAGTCCTTTTTGAACATTGTTGAAATCAATGTTTTGCTTGTTTTGGACTAAAGTGCAAATTACCCAAGTTGAGGGGTTGAAGTGCAAATTGTGCATTATAATGTGTTCCTCATGTTTTGATGCATAATGAGAGTGAAAATGATGTAGAGGTATGGCTTATGGAAGCCTAGTACCAAGAAAGAGCTGATAAAGCTATGTTTGTGCATGAACACCTAGTTTTGGTGTAATGTGCAATTTACCCAAAACCTAGGGTGTAATATGCAAAATAACACTTCAATAAGGTCCCTAATATTTCTTGGCATCATGTAGAGCAAAGAAAATGAGAGGTGTGCCTCATTTGAATTAAGTTGGAGGAGAGAGAAGCTTGATATTAAAATAATCAAGATTTAATCCTAATTGAAACCCTAATTCAATTTAGGGCAAAAATAAATGTATTAATTAAAGGGCCTTAAAACAAAATTAAAATGGTTGGATTCATATGTGTGTGTACGTCCTTGAGCTTTGCAAGGACCACGAAAATATCCAAGGGAGGGGATAACTCACTCACAATTTTATAAGAAAAAGAAATATCCACTCACTTATGGATATTAGTATAATATGATTTGAGGTGCTTAATTTGCTTTTCTTTAAATTTTGGATAATTGAGAGGAATAAGAGGAAAATAGGATAGCCTCGTCCCTAAGGAAGATAAGGGGGCAAGTGGCAAGGATAAGGGGAAGATAATTCCTACTTTCTCTCTCCTAATTGATTTTTTTAATAAAAATTGCATATAAGCTCATTTATCCATAAAGGGGGAATTTCGAATTTACTTCCACCCTTTGCTTGCAAAACGACCTTGGGAGCTTGGGAGCAAGAGTATAATGAGCCCCAACCTGTTTGTAAGCTTCTTGACTCTCTTTCACCTTGAATCCATGGTGGAAATCACAAATCAATGCATGCTTTCTTCTTATCTCGATCCCCTCTTCAATTCTAACCATTCTTTTTCACAAAAAGCTTGAGGATGAGCCTTGGAATGGTGAAAGGAGTTGCATCCACCATTTTTTCCGTGAGCTTGGAGCTCAATTGGAGGCGGGTTTTATAACTTGAACCCTTATTATTGTTATTGCATTCAATTCCTTATCAAATAATGATCATTTCTTCATTCACAATAATTGATTTGGTTGATTGATGCAATCACCATGGAAATCACAGCAGGTTTCGTGAGTTTGGAGCTTGATGATGATGACATCATCATAAGCACACACCTCTCCAAATATCCAAGGCAAACGATTTCAAAAGAGTTGCTCAATCGGTTTCACAAATCGTTTGGGAGAAAACGTTTTCAAACCGTTTGAAAGGAAACAGTTTCAAACCGTTTGAGGGCAAATGGTTTCAAACCGTTTGGAGGTGTTGACCAGGGTTGACCATTTGGATATTTGTTGATAATGATGTTGGCTAATGACCCACTAATTAATTGATTAGTTCCAATTGGTTCATGAGTTGAAGGACAATCAATCACCAAACCCTAATTGGGTTAAGTGCTGATTTCATAATTAATTGACTTGGAACTTTGGGTTGATTAGCCCAAACGGTTTCAAAACCATTTGGGGATCACCCAAACGGTCTGAAGACCGTTTGAGGGTCAACCAAGACCGTTTGGAGGTCTAGGGTTGAGCATGGTTGGGTATTTGAAGATCCAAAGATACCAAACTGATTTGCAATCAAATGTTGATTTGATGATCAATCCAATGACGGAAACCCTAATTGGATGTCATGGATTTTGATGATGAGATGGGAAAACGGTCTCAAGACCATTTGGAGGTCATCCAAACTACCTCAAGACCGTTTGAGGTCAGGTCTTGTCCAATTTGTATGGTGGTCCAATGATTTCAAAGCAACTAGTTTCACATTGACCAATAGTGAGGGTTCATTGATTTCAAACCCTAATCCAATTGATTCAAAACCCTAATTGGTGATCAAATGAGGGTTAAATCAGTTGAAGGATGACCTATTAAGCTCATTTGAAGTGTGATGTTAGGCTCAATTGATGAGTGGTTATATGAATTCAATCGATCAGAGGATCAACATTGGAAACCCTAAATCAACATGATTGGTGGAGACCATATTTGGTCCATTTGGTTTTGAGGAGGTTTGGACCAAACGGTCTCAAGATTGTTTGGGACCAAACGATCCCAAACTGGTTGAGGCTTAAACGGTTTCAACTTCAACTTTGGCAATCAGTTTCAAGTATCACTTTGTCAAACTGTTTCAAGAGTTAACTTTACCAAACGGTTTCAATGGTTTGTTCAAGACCATTTGGAGGTCTAAACGGTCTTAGACCGTTTGGAGGTATTTCAAGCAAGACCGTTTGAGGTCTAATTGGTCAAGACCATTTGGGGTCTAAGTGACCAAGATCGTTTGAAAGGTAATTAACCAAACCGTATGAACACTCAAAGTGATTAAAGGTCAATTGTTTAATTGAAAAATTACATGAGTATGATTCATGTTGTGATTAAGGGTATGATCCTTATTAAATAGATCATGAAACCCTAATCATGAGTATAAACCGTAATTGACAGGGTTATTGAACTCTAAACCTAAATGAGGGCAATTCTAAATGAAGCCCCAGTCTAGGGTGAAGATGTAGCCCTAATCTAGGGTAATGAATTGTGAAACTCTAATTTAGGGAAATGAGATGTAAAGCCCTAATTGGGATGAATAGTGAATCTCTAATTATGGACAATGAAATGAAATCCTAATGAATATGAATAGTAGACCCAAATTATGGGTGACTATAGTGGAAAATCCTAATTAAGGATGATTCCATGTGAAATCCTATTTTAGGGTAATGCCATGAGAAACCCTAAGTTAGAATGATGTATATGGAACATTGATGTGGTGATGTGATGTGAGAATCAATTCAGGGTGATGTCATGTAATGATATGTGAAACCCTAGTTGAGGGTGATTCCATGTGAAACCCTAAGTTGAGGGTGATTCCATGATAAATCCTAGTTGAGGGAGATTTCATGAGAAACCCTGATTAAGAATTAACACCACATGAAGCTCTAATACTATGTTGTGATGAGAGGCCCTAAGAAGGGTGAAGGTATGTGAGACTCTCTAATGTGGAGTCATAATGCATAAAGCCCTAATCCTGGGCAATATGTCAATGAATCATAATCCTAATTGAAGTAAGGATATAAGGAAACCCTAATGATGAGATAGAAGGAATTACCTTATAAAGGTGAAACATTTTAAGAGGCTGATTATAAGCAACCTTATTGTAAGCAATGTCTTTAGCATTAGACAAGTCCATACCATTAAAGATAGTTGGACAATTCTAATGTGTGGCCTATGCATTATATGCTAAGGGTGAGAGTTTAATGATGGAATGTATTAAGAGGGAAATACCTTAATACAAGATAAGTTGGTTAACTCAAGAGAGTATGAAATGATGAGAAAAGTGATACATCAAGATATGATAGTTATCACATTCAGCACTTCAGGGTTTATATACCTTGATGCACTTCAAATCCAATATAATTGGGTAAGAAACATATGAAGTGTGTTATGTAACTATTACTATGAAATTTAATGAGTTGATGCACTTTGATAAGTGTTGACTAATGTACCTTGAGAATGGGATTAAGTCTAATTAATGAGTATGATGTAATCATACCATGATGAGGATGAGAAATGAACTCATACCTTGAATTGATGATCATTAATGCTATATGATGAGAGTAATGATCTTGAATAATTATTTATGATATCTTTGAATGCCCCAGAGGTATGGACTAATGAATTAAGGGTTGGACAGATAATATGTTCATGAAACCCTAATTAATAAGAAATGGGGAACCCTAACCCTAATTTGGGTAAATGGAATGAGAAGCCCTATTTGATAGTAAACCCTAATTCCTGGTAAAGGAATAATGGTGTTACTATTGTGTCACATGATGTGATGAATGACTTGTATAACTATTATCATGTCTAATAATCATGCAGGTATTATGAGATGATGAATATAGCCAGGTTTGAGTTGTGACATTTATATAATAAATGTTGATTGGCCTTATGTGCCCTAATGTTGTTGTTGCTTAGTAAAAGTAGCAATGTACATGGATTCTATGAGTCATATGAGTAAGTTGTTGCCTAGAAAGAGGTAACAAGATATTTTGTGGCCTTGAGAGCCATGTGTGATGCTTATGTAACAAGTATCATGAATGCCTTGGTCAGATGACCTAAAGGTGATAGTTACCTAATAGATGGTAATGATGCTCAACAATGAGTTAAGGGTTTGAATACCCAGAACCATATGATTATGGTGATGAGATTGTACGGGATGAGAATTCCCAGTATTGAAATGAGGGATTGAGTTCCCAATGTCTTTTAAAGACTGATAAGTAATTGATGAAAGTAGTACATGTCTTTTATAGCATTGTTGTAATAAGTCATGTTTGAGAACTTGGCTGATGCTAAAAGAATATGAAAATGTACTTAATTAATCAAGTGAAATCTTTTCATGTAGAGCCCTGACCATAGATCCATCATCGTCAGTAATAAGGTGATGGTGAAACGGGTGCTCCGTGGCAAAACTTGGAACGCATATTTTGAATATGTGGGGGTAAATGGGTGAAAAATATCCTTACGTCCGGTGAAGAGATTGAGGGAAGGTAAACAAAAAACCTCTCAATCCTTCATGTGTCGGGATGGATGTATCATAAATCTCCTGATGGTTGGGATAGATGTAACATTAATCTGCCAATGATATTTAATGTCGGGTCGAGGAGATAAACATTAAATCTCTCGATGGCCGATGAGAGTGCAGTTGACGCTGTAACTCTATAGCAAAGTTCCAGTATACCCTAGAAAGCTATTTTGAGCCGTTAACACAGTTCTACTTGTTGTCCCGCACTGACCGGGATGTGAGAGGTCATGGGAATCTGGCTCTTCCATTGACCTATGTATGGTACCGATTTCGACTTTGCAGTGGTCGGTTGGAGTATGAGCGGTATACCTCATCTCCTCAGGGAATAAGTGTGTTTGTAAAATGAAATCAGCCGTATAGCATGTTTGCTTAAGGATTGAATACGGAAATTTATTAGATGATGTTATATTTCTTTCATGCAACTCTAGTTCATTGATGTTTTTCATATCTGTTTGTATTCATTACAAGTAGATGGATGAACTATGATTCTACCATGAGTAGATGCAATGTTATCCTTGGGAAAGGAGATTACTTCACCTTGTTCATACATTGATTTACCTGTTGTCAATTATATATAAATCCTTCTGCTCAGTTTATTTTAATAAACTGCTATAACAATGTTTTAGCGGAGAGTTATATCTCCTGCTGGGGCAATTTACAATTGTCTCACCCCCGTGGGATCCAACTTTTTAGGTGGACGCGGACAAAGAAGCAGAAATCCTATTGCAGGGAAAAGACAACAGCAATAACATCGGGGACAGCAGTGAGATCTCAGGTGGAGATACTGTCTGTCAAGTTATGTAGTTAGAAAATCTTATGTGTCGTCTCTGTACTCTTAGATCCTCAGAGTTTTTAGTCAGCGTTTTTAATGAATCGTTTGAGGTTTTGGCTTGATGCCTCGAGATTCGTATGATGTTTGTATATAATGTTTATAAGGCAGCTGATGTTGTAGTCTCTGAGAAGAGATGGTACATGTTATGTACGTTTGAACCAAAATGTAAATGTTATACAATGGTTCTTGATGGAAAAGATTTCCTATGTGTGGATCTCTTTACAAAAAGTTTTAAATTTTTAGTGATTTTCAGTAATCCGCTGCAAATGTTTTGCTTCCGCTAAAGTAAATCTTGCTTTTATGAGTTGGATGCCACAATTGAGATTTGAATGAGGTGTAATCCTCTTGTGTTGATAAGGGTTGATACCCTGTGATATTGTGAAAAGGATTTATATCCTGTGATAGTATGATGGTCTTAATGACCTTTGGGCATGGTTGAGCCCTGAATGAGGTGTAATCCTCTTGTGTTGATAAGGGTTGATACCCTGTGATATTGTGAAAAGGATTTATATCTTGTGATAGTATGATGACTAGTATGGTCTCATGAATGGCAAGTTAATAATACCATGTGATGATGAGATGAGAAATTATGTTTCACACATTTTATATCTTTTCAAAGTTGTGATATTTATATGCTTGCTAGAAGTGAATTAGGGCATGTATGTCTACTTGTTTGATGGAGCCTTAATTCACTCAATTGGCATAACTAATCAAGTGAAACTCTAATCATGTAGTGCATTGTGCCATAGATCCATCTGAGTGTTAGAACTTGCCAGATGGTGAAACGAGTATTCCTAAGGGAAACTTAGAGCGCATACTGTTCAGTATGTGGGGGTGGCAAGTTGAGTATATATCCTTTTCATCCATAATGTAGGTTGTGGAGGATGTCTATGGTCATGCATCATACATCTGATGTGATTGAGAATAGCTACGGTCGTGTCTCAGTGATTATATATGTGACAAGATTGGAGGACAACTGCGGTTGTACCTTAGATGGTAGGGTATGTGCACCCACCTCGTTTCACTAGTGTTGTGACCTGTACCAAGGACAAACTAGGATGTTAGCAGCTTGACCTTATGTGTCGCTGTGGCGGACCCGTACTGATTGGGGGCGGAGAAGATCTTAGGAGTCTGGCTCTTCCTAGATCTTGTATGGCATTGATTTCTACTTAGCAGTGGTTAGTTGGATTTTGAGTTGTATCCTCAATTTCCTCAGGGCATAATAAAAGATGTAAGACAGTCGTATATGATATCTATTTAGGGTTATACACAACGCTTCATATTGGATGATAACCCTTGTTTGCTTTTTTTTCATTGAGATCATGTATAGTACAATAAGAGATAATAGATATGCTTATGTTGTAGTTATGCTCATGTTGTAAACATACTTATGTTATCAAATATACTGACACAGATGGTTAAGATGTTGTTTCTAGATATGTTTAATATTGCTAACCATGCCTATGTAATTAGAAATGCTTAAACTACTAATCATGCCTATGTAGTTCATTGTATTATGATGTTAGTTCTACTTATGATATAGATCTGTTCCCTTTATTTGAGATGCCAATATTGATAGCCGTGTTATGTTACTAGACATATTCATGATGTCAGGGATGCTTATGCTACTAGATTGTTTGTGTTGTTAGCAACGAATATGACGATAGTCAGATTGATGATGATGATTGTTATTAGATGTTGTTTGATGAAATTTGAGTAGATATCTATCTAGAGAAGTGGATTTATTTGTTACCTATATATTGATAATCATACTTGTTGCTAAGATTAATTGCTTAATTCTTCTAGCATACTTGAACTTTTCAATCTATTCAATTGATTATTAAATACTCCAATTGCTTAGTTATCTACTATTTAAAATGTTGCAATCAATAAGCATTGTTGGAGGTTATATCTCATGCTGGGACATGGGTCTCACCCTTGTGGTTTGCCACATTTTTTTAGGTAATCGGAAGTGACGAAAACAAACATGTGGTAGCAAAGAGGAGCTATAGTAATGAATCTTTGAGAAAGTTGATTAGATATCTAGTGTGTCCTAGAGTCGTCCATGTACTCTCAGGTCCGGGAAGGAAAAGTTTGTATATGGTGTTTCAAACGAATCAAACTTTTGTTAGTATATTAATGCTTGTTTGTGTGGCATATATAAATATTGTTCTCATGTGCAAATATGTTGTGGCTAAGGTGATAGAACAATTTGTATCAAATTCTTGGCATAGTATGGATAAAAGAAAGATGTTGGGCTCTTATGTAAATGTTTCTGAGCAGGTGTTGACGTTAAAATCAGTTTTAATTTAACCATATTTTTGGGTATGTGGTTAATTGGTGATTGAGTGTGCTTTATGTTTTGAGTGATCTCGTTTAGTGTAACGGGTTCTCAGATACACTAAATGAGATTACTCAAAACATAAAACACAATCGATCACTAATTAATCACATACCCAAAAAATATGGGTAAATTAAAACTGATTTCAACATCAACACCCTCTCAGAAGCATTTGCATAAGAGCCCAACATCTTTCTTATATCCATATTATGCCAAGAATTTGATACAAATTGTTCTATTGCCTTAACCACAACATATATACATAGGAGAACAATATTTATATATGCCACATAATAAACATTAACATGCCAACAAAATTCCGATTTGTTTGAAACAATATATACAAACTTTTCCTACCCAGACCTGAGAGTACAGGGACGACTCTAGGACACACTAGACATCTAATTAACTTTCTCACAAATTCATTACTATAGCTCCTCTTTGCTTCCACATGTTTGTTTTCATCACTTCCAATTACCTAAAAAGATGTGGCAAACCACAAGGGTGAGACCCATGTCCCAGCAAGAGATATAACCTCCAACAATGTTTATTGACTCCAACATTTTTAGGTAATGAGACAATTTAAGTAGTTTAATCATATATAACAAATAAGATCAATAACACGGATGATTAATAAAATATATAAAGGAGCAGATAATAACTATCTTCATTAGCCTGACTATTCTCATATCCCTATTAACAATATAAGGAGTCTAGTAGCATGAGCATCTCTAACATCATGAATAAATCTAGTATCATATGCATAGCTAACAACATCAGCATGTCTAACAAGTTGAACATATCAACATCATAAGAAGAGCTAACAACATAAGCACAACTATCTAGATAAGCATGATTAGCAGTATATGCATCCCTAGTTACAAAGGCATAGCTAGCATGCTAAACATAACTAACAACATGAGATAGCTAGCATCATGATTATAATCAGCAAGAGCAGTATAGTTATCAACATAGGCATAGATACTATATGTATGCATCTACAATCTTAAGAAAATCTACAACCTAAGTATATCTACTATCTCTTAATTACACTAAGCATCATCTTTATGTAAAGATAAAAAATAAGAGTTATCATCCAATGTGAAACGTCGTGTATAACTCTAGACAAATATGCTACACGACTGTATTACATCTTTTATTATGTTCTGGGGAATTTGAATCATACCATCCAAAGTCCAACCGACCCCTACAAAGGGCTATTCAGTTATGTACAAGATCTAGGAGTGTCGGTATCCTAAGATCTCTTCCCCTCGGTCAGTATGAGTAAAAAGGCAATGACATATCAGTCAAAGATGCCACTACAATGACATATAGTCAAGTTGCTAACCACTAGTCCGCCCTTGGTACAGGTCATGACACTAGAAACTAGGGTATACAAAACCCTCTAATATGAGGTACAACCGTAGTTACCCTCAATCACATCAAATGTCTGAGGCATGACCATATCCATCCTCCATAACCTGCATTGTGGATGACAAGGATATATCCTCAACTTGCCACCCCCACATACTCAACAGTATGCGCTCCGAGTTTCCCTTAGGAATACTCATGTCACCATCCAATAAGTTCTGACACTAAAGATGGCTCTACAACACATGGCACTACATGATTAGAGTTGCACTTGATTAGTTATGCCAATTGGGTGAATTAAGGATGCATCAAACAAGTGGGCATACAAACCCTAATTCACTTCTAGAAAGCATATAAATATCACAACTTCAAAAGATACAAAATGTGTAAAACATAATTTCTCATCTCGTCATTGCATGGTACTATTCACTTGCCATTCATGAGACTACACTAGTGATCATACTATCATTATATATAAATCCTTTTCACAATATCACATGGTATCAACCCTTATCAACACAAGAGGATTACACCTCATTCTGGGCTCAATCATGCCCAAAGGTCATTAAGACCATCATACTATTCCCTACAAGATCATCATTATCTTTCCATGCCTTATAACAAGGCTCAACAACATCACTTACATATAATACACCAGATCAGCACAATATTGCATTAATGAGCTAGGAGATATTCATAAACAATCATAGCAGGGTTATATTAACATTAAGAATATTACTTTATTACATCAACATGCAAGGAATCTAGATACGATTAACCCTCATCATATTCATAATGCACATGTTTAGTATAAGAAAGTATCAACAGTGTGGCTATGATAACCACCAATTAACACATTAAGGTTATGATCATATTAAGGAGGTTATTTCACCATCATGCCATCATATAAGAAGGTTAAACATGAATACTCATATTTATCTATTTGCATTAGAGTTAGGTTCAACAAGATAAATCATATTAATGTTACTAATCAGCACTCATACCCAAACCCTAACTCACATCATCCCCATTGGATCATGGATGCATAAGGTGAAGCATCACCATCACATTCAATACTATTCTCAAGTATGAACCCGCATATAAATCAAGGTGTAACCTTTGGGTTATAGCATACTAGGGTTTCAACAACTATAAGATAGTACTCCATGATTGTATTATTCATTCAAGGACTATTTATACCCAATTACCATCATTTAGTTATATTAAAGCTAGGTATAACAATCTATACCTCATTAGGGTTACCCATTAATTCATTATGGTGATTATAAATCATAATCATATGAGGAAAAAGGTAAGACTACAAGTTTAAGGCATTGAACCATCAAATTCTCATCATCAGAATCATAACATTACACTACACACTTCACCCAAAACAATGGGAATATTGAGGCATCAACTTCTAACCGTTAAATGTTGAAAAGGTAAAGCCATTGGTTGTTTACATAAGTAATCATCTTGAACAAACCACTTATAAAGTCATTGAGTTGTTCTCTAGAATGAGTCACCATCTAACCCTAGACACCCCTTTATTAACAACATAAAAAGTTCCATTAAGAGTAGGATAAAACCCATAAGAGATTGTTTATTTAAAACAAGTTGTCAGTAAATGAGCTTCTTAAGTTGATCTCATAAAGGAAACCATTTAAATCACTTTATTAGGACCAACATATTACATCTAGGCATCATTCCAATTTATTGGATGAAGAAACATTAGATCTTAACCATTAGGTCAAGTTCATATATTAAAATCATCAATTGGAGTATAGGTCTAACCATTGCATCAAATGACCCAAGAAACCAATAGTTTAAGGCTTAATTGATGCTACAACTACATGCTTAACTCACCATAGGTTGTGGAGACCTGATTCACCATCACTAGTGACCATTAAGTCACCATAGGTTGTTATATCAAAACTATATTTATTAATCACCATCAAATACCAAGCTAATGTCACCATTGATTGATAGCATCATTAGGGTACTTAGTTGTTGGTCATTAAGCTTATAATTAGGCCAACACCTAACCTAAGGTGTGAACGTCAGTTGACACCTTTGGTCACCACCATCAGTTGTCATGAAGACAACTATAAGGCCCCTAAACTTTCTTAATGAGTTGAATAAGCTTAATTAACATAATTTAATTCTTATAACTCTAATATAACCTTGTGATATTCTATAAAAATCATAAGACAAGCTTAAGTTTCAAATTTGGTCTAATTTGGACATTGTTTGAGCAAGTTATGCAATTTTATACACATTTTAGACTTTTCTACAATTTACCCAATTGAGAGGTTTTATTTGCAATTTATCACTTGAATTATGTTCCTTGGATATTATCTCATCATTATTGATCTTGTTGAGCCATGGGACACCCATTTAATCCTTGGTTTGTAGGTGTTTTCTCCAAGGGTATTTTAGGGTTTACCCCTTCATGGATGAGCTACCTTTAGTAGCTATCAACTAATGAGTTGTTTTGTTTTGCTTGGAAATTCAAGAAATGAGGGATAAAAATGTATATATGGATGGTATGGGAGCTGCTTGTGTGTGTTATTGTATATTCTTAATAGTTTAAGGCCATGGACACTTGGAAAGATACTAGAACTTCAACTTTTTCTTTTTCTTTATCTTAAAGTTTCATATACTTATTCCTAAGAATCAAAATGAGCCATTTGCTCTCCACCACTTCCCTCCTTATATAAACCTCGTCCTCCCTCTGTGCTTCTATGAATTTCCTGTCCAAGGAAGAAGAAATAGGGGAGCTTCTTGGAAAAAGAATCTAGGGTTGCAATTGACTTCCATTTAGGGTTTGAAAAGCTTCCTTCCAGTGATCTTGACCTAAAAGAGTAAGAATACCCTTATTTCCTCCATTTATTTATTTTTCATCTTTCCTCTTATCTTTCTACAGGTCGGAACCTTGTTGTTCCATGGTATAAATTGCTCTAAAGCTCTAAAACCCTACCTTTCTTGCTCCTTATGCTTAGGGTTTGCTCATTTGATGAAGAAAGGTGCTAGATGAACGAGTTCATAGCTTATGCTTGGATTTTCTACCCTACCTGCTCGAGTTTTCTTCTATTTGAGATTTCATCTTCTCATTAGAGGCAAGTTTTATAACTTTCTCCACGTTTGTTGCTTACCATAAGCTTGCAACTCATGTTCTTGCTTGAAAATGATGATCCATGCAATAAAAAGTAATGCTTGACTTGGATTTTGATTTTATAATGTTCCCTATTCTGATTTCAGTTCTAGATGAACCTGTGACCATATGTACATTATTCCTAAGGTATAATATGGCTTGGATCAGGTTGGTTTGACAACCTATGGTGCTAAGCACCTATCAACCAATGGTCAATTTTAGGGTTTTAAGCTGATTTCTTTTATAAACCCATGACCCGATGATGGTACCATTGCAACAACCCTATGGTGTTGTCTTCATGACAATGGATGGTCGGGATAAAAGGTTTCATATGATGGTGAAAACCTATGGTCACACCCTTAGGTCAGGTTTTGGATCAATTAGAAGTTTAATGATCAACCATTAAGTACCCTACTTATGTTATCAATCAATGATGACATTAGCTTAATATTTGATGCTGATTAATGAATATAGTGTTGATCTAACAACCTATGGTGATTTAATGGTCATAATGATGGTGTATCAGGTCTCTACAACCTATGTTGAGTTAAGAATTGTAGTTGTAGCATCAATTAAGCCTTAGACCGATGGTTTCTTGGGTCACTTGATGCAATGGTCGGGCCTATACTATAATTGATGGTTTTAACATATGAACTTGACCCAATAATCAAGGTTACTGTTTATTCCTCAAATAAACTAGGATGATGGCTAATGTAATATTTTGGTCCTAATAATGTGATTTATATGGTTTCCTTTATATGATCAACTTAAGGAGCTTACTTGTTGACAATGGATGGCTTGTTTTAAATGAACAATCGATTGTGGGTTTTACCCTACTCTCAATGGAACTTTTTGTGTTGTTAATAAAGGGATGTCTAAGGATAGATGGTGACTCTTTCTATAGCACAAATCAAGGACTTCATAGGTGGTTTATCCAAGGTGTTTAATTATGTAAACAACCAATGGTCTTACCTTTTAAACATCCAATGGTTCTGGGTGACATTGCGGTATGGTAATATGGGTTGAATGATGATGGAACAAATGGAGGGTTACCCTTAATAAGGTAGTCTTACCTATTCACTCATATGAATATAAGGGATGATAATCATATTGTGTTGATATGTAACCCTAATGAGGTATAGCTTGTTATACCTAGCTTTAATATAACTAAATGATGGTAATTGGGTATGAATAGTCTTTGAATGACTAATGCAATCATGGAGTACTCTGTTACTATTGAAACCCTAGTATGCTATAACCTGATGGTTACACCTTGATTTATGTGTGGGTTCATACTTAAGAATAGCATGGTATGTGATTGTGATGCTCCACCTTATGCATCCATGATCCAATGGGGATGTCGTGAGTTAGAGTTTGGGTATGAGTGCTGATTAGTAACATTAATATAATTTATCTTGTGAAATTAACTCTAATGAAAATAGATAAAGATGAGTATTCATGTTTAACATTCTTATATGATGGAATGATGGTGGAATAACTTCCTTAACATGATCATAACCTTAATGTATTAATTGGTGGTTATCATAGCCACATGGTTGATATTTTCTTATGCTAAACATGTGCATTATGAATATGATGAGTGTTAATCATATCTAGATTCCTTGCATGTTGATGTAATAAAGGAATGTTCTTAGTATTAATATAACCGTGCTATGATTGTTTATGAATATCTCCTACCTCATTAATGCAATATTCTATTTATCTGGTGTATTATATGTAAGTAATGTTGTTGATCCTTATTATAAGGCATGCAAAGATAATGATGATCTTGCAGGGAATAGTATGATGGTCTTAATGACCTTTGGGCATGGTTGAGCCCTAAATGAGGTGTAATCCTCTTGTGTTGATAAGGGTTGATACCATGTGATATTGTGAAAAGGATTTTATATCATGTAATAGTATGATGGTATTAATGACCTTTGGGCATGGTTGAGCCCTGAATGAGGTGTAATCCTCTTATGTTGATAAGGGTTGATACCCTGTGATATTGTGAAAAGGATTTATATCTTGTGATAGTATGATGACTAGTGTGGTCTCATGGATGGCAAGTGAATAGTACCATGTGATGATGAGATGATAAATTATGTTTCACACATTTATATCTTTTCAAAGTTGTGATATTTATATGCCTGCTAAAAGTGAATTAGGGTTTGTATGTCCACTTGTTTGATGCAGCCTTAATTTACCCAATTGGCATAACTAATCAAGTGCAACTCTAATCATGTAGTTCCCTGTGCTGTGGAGCCATCTTCAGTGTCAGAACTTACTGGAAGGTGAAACGAGTATTCCTAAGGGAAACTCAGAGCACATACTGTTGAATATGTGGGGGTGGCAGGTTGAGGATATATCATTGTCATCCACAATGAAGATTGTGGAGGTTGGCTATGGTCATGCCTCATACATCTGATGTGATTGAGAACGGCCGTGGTCGTATCTTGCTGATTATAACATGATGTGATTAATGGACAACTGCGGTTGTACCTCAGTGATTTTGTATACCCTGGTTTCTAGTATCGTGACCTATACCAAGGGCATACTAGTGGTTATCAGCTTGACTATATGTCACTGTGGTGGTAGCTTCGACTGATATGTCACTGCCTTTTTACTCGTACTGACCGAGGGGAAGAGATCTTAGGATACTGGCACTCCTAGATCTTGTACAGAACCGAATAGCCCTTTACAGGAGTCGGTTGGACTTTGAATGATACGATTCAAATTCCCCAGGTCATAATAAAAGATGTAATACAGCCATGTAGCATATTTGTTTAGGGTTATACATAACATTTCACATTAGATGATAACCCTTGTTTGTTATCTTTACATAAAGATGATGCTTAGTGCAATCAAGAGATAGTAGATATACTTAGGTTGTGGATATGCTTAAGATTGTAGATGCATACATATAGTAGCTATGCTTGTGTTGATAACTATAATGCTACTACTGATTATAATCATGATGCTAGCTATCTCATGTTGTTAGTTATGTTTAGCATGCTAGCCATGCCTTTATAACTAGAGATGCATATACTGCTAATCATGCTTATCCAGATAGTTGTGCTTATGTTGTTAGCTCTTCTTATGATGTTGATATGTTCAACCAATTAGACATGCTCATGTTGTTAGCTATGCTATGTTACTAGGCTTGCTCATGATGCTAGATATGCATATGCTACTAAATTGCTTATATTGTCAACAAGATAAAGGATGATAGTCTGGCTAATGATGATAATCAATATCTTCTCCTTTATGTATTTTGTTAATCATCAGTATTGCTGATATTATTTGTTATATCTGATTAAATTGCTTAAGTGTTTAATTACTTAAAAATATTGTAATCAATAAACATTGTTGGAGGTTATATCTCTTGCTGGGACATGGGTCTCACCCTTGTAGTTCACCACATTTTTTTAGGTAATAGAAAGTGGCAAAAACAAACATGTGGCAGTAAAGAGGAGCTACAATAATGAATCTTTAAGAAAGCTGATTAGATATCTAGTGTGTCCTAGAGTCATGCCTGTACTCTCAGGTTCAGGCATGAAAAGTTTATATATGGTGTTTCAAACAAATCAAACTTTTGTTAGCATATTAATGCTTGTTTGTGTGGCATATACGAATATTGTTCTCCTGTGTATATATGTTGTGGCTAAGGCAATAGTGTTGACTCAAGGTCAATTAGGTCAATGTTGACTCATGTCTAAATTGACTAAATATGTGTTTTGATGATGACTAACCATTCCACATATTGGTGTCTAATGTCTCTACTTGAGTGATTTTAGATTAGGTATAGACACACTCCAATTGCCCTAACTTGCGCATATCAAATTGGAGAAAAAACAAGTCAAAGTCAATATAAGTGCACATTTTTGTAATATGATGTAAATCCATTAGAATCATGTTGTAAATCACTTGTAATGATTGTATGACTTGTAATTAAGCTTAGAAAAAATCAGGAGCACTTAGATCGATTGTTTAAGCACTCAAAAGCCATTTTCCAAAATTAACATCAGGCTGTTCATCGGTCGAGTTCTGTGAGTTGCAAACTCGACCGATCCTGATTGGATCTTGAAAATGACTTTTGATTGGTCGAGTTTACACTTCACAGAACTCGGCCGATGGAGTACCAGACCAATTCAATTTTCATTGGTCGGTCGAGTTTCCCCAGGACAAACTCGATCGATGGTCTGAATATCAGCTTTGTCTTTTACTCTATCGGTCGAGTTACCCTTATAGAAACTCGATCGATTGCACTAGTACGAAAAAGTGCAGAAAAGTGCTTCTAGCCGTTGTGGAGTTGCAACAAGTGAAAATATATCTGTTACAAGCCACAAAATGGCTAGTTTTCGTTCTCAAGTGTTCCCAAAGGCTAAGAGGCATCCCCAACTATGAATAGGACCCCTTGGGCTTCATTCTAAGGTTGAGCATTCAATGCAAACTCTATGTGAGGTTCCTATTCTATAGTTGAGTGCTTCCTACAACCTCCTCTCTCTCTCTAAGCCTAATCACTTGCTACATCCATTAGAGTGAGTAGGAGATTTGTAAGAGAGCTCGTCCTACATGTATATCTTATGAGGCTCTCACTTCCACCACCTCCCTATCTCTTATTTAAACCATGGAGATGAAGGTTCTCTCTCTTGTCTAAGAGAGGTGAAGAAGAACAAGGGAAGGCATCCCTTGGTGAAGATCAAGGCTGAAGACTTGGAGCTAGAGTGGGTAAGCCCTTGGTGAAGGCAGAAGACTCCTTGCTCAAGTGGGTAAGTCCTTGGTGGAAGCTTCTCCGAGTGAAGGTGAAGTCAATGGCGGAAGATCCAAGAAGAGTGGGTAATCCCTGCAAGGCTGAAGACTTGTGTAAGAGTAGGTAAGTCCTTGGAAGAAGGCGGAAGACTCCTTGCAAAGTGGGTAAGTCCTTGGTTAGGTTGAAGACTCTTTGTATTGGATAGGTAAGTCCTTTGGTGGTCATGCATTGTATCTCTTATAATGAATATAATGAAGGTGCAAGGTTAATAAATCCTAGAGGTTGACCTCTCTAGGTAGTGGACTAACTCACTTCTAGTTTAAAGTGTGGAACCACTCTAAAACAACTTGTCTATTGGTGTATGTTCAATCTCTCTCCCCCTTGCTATGCATGTTTTAGTTGCACTCAAATTTCCTATTTAACAACCTTAACTTGTGTTATATCTTGAAGGTCTAATGAATTTTGTTTAAGTGCATTCAATTTTTGATGCAAGACTAGTGTTTTTCATGCAGAAACAACCTTTTAAGCAAGACTCATTTCTTTTCCATGAGCCCTGATGCTTTTTGTGCAAATTCTGTCATCTTGAGGGTCAAAATTGCGATTTATTATTTTTCTACAGCACTTTATCTTGCTTTTTGGGTTGTTCAAGTATATGCTTTAACTTGCTTTTCTTTCTATTCATGTTTTAGTTGCACTCAAATTTCCTATTTAGAAACCTTAACTTGTGATATATCTTGAAGGTCTAATGAATTTTTTTTAAGTGTATTCAGCTCTATTCACCACCCCTCTAGAGCATCTAATCACCCATCCAGGATCCAACAATTGGTATCAGAGTGGCCTTCTCCAAGCATACTTATACAAGGAGGAGAATATGGGTGACTACCAAGGAGGGAGATACTTGATCAGCCTACCAATCTTTGATGGGAGCAATTTCCTCTATTGGAGAAGAAGGCTTCAATTATACATCCAAGGATCAAGTCTTGAGATGTGGAAAATGGTGAACAACCCATACAAGCTACCAAAGACAAAGATTGAAGAATGGTATGAAGCTACTTTGAAGAAAGCAACCTTGAATGCTAGAGCCACGCACATCCTCTATGCCTCCATTACCCCCACCGAGTTCAACCCGATTTCTTCATGTGAAACAGCCTATGAGGTATGGAGAAAGTTATGCATCACTTATGAGGGGACATATCAAGTGAAGGAAAGAAAAGTCTACATGCTCAAAGGGCTACTTGAGAACTTAAAGATGGGAAAGGAGGAGAGGATAGCCAACATGTACTCAAGGCTCAACACCATTGTGAATGGTCTTGCTGTTCTAGGACATCCTATGAGTAGAGGAGAGATCAACTCTAAGATCCTTAGAACTCTCCCCAAGAGATGGGAACCCAAGGTTCCATTAAAGAAGAAAGGTCTCTTAAGGATGTCCCTATTGAAGAGCTCATTAGAAATCTACAAGCACATGAAGCCACACTTGACAAGAGGGAGGAAGTAGAAAGACAAGAGAAGAAAGAGCTAAAGAGAATGAAGAAGGCTGAAATGAAGGCTCAAATTGAAGCTATCATGGAACAAGTCTCTCCATCCTCTCAAGCTAAAGAAGATGTGATGTACTCCAAGGGTAAACTCTACAAAGGCAAGTCCTCCTCGATCCGGTGCTTCACATATGGAAAGAAGGGTCACTACAAGGAAGATTGCCCATAAGGCAAAAAGACCCATCTTCACAAGAAGAAGGAGAAATGGCACTCAAGCTCAAGTGACTCCTCCAACTCAATCTCAAGTGAAGATTCAAGTGAAGGGTCAAGCTCAAGCTCTAGTGATGAAGGAGAATGCCATTTTGCTCTTATATCATCAACAAGTAATGACTCAAGTGAGGTAAATCTAAACTATTTAGATAAAGAATCTTAGATTGCTATTATTTATGATACTTGTGCCTCTCTTAAGTCTTATAAAAGGAAAAAGAAAAAGCTTGCTAGAATTGTTGATAATTTGCATGTAGAACTATATGATCTTGAACATGCTAATTCTTGCTTGCTTGATGACAAAAATGCTTATCTTAGTCAAGTAGATTCTCTTAAACTTGAAAATGCTAGTTTGCTTGATAAGATTAGATTTCTAGAAGCTCAACCTCTTATGCCTAGTTCTAATGAAGAGCATACTTTAATTGTTGATTCTCTCATTCATGATATTGATGTTCTTAAATCTGAAAACAAGGACAAAGATTTTGTTTTGCAAGAATCAGAAACAGAAAATGCCTCCTTGCTTGCTAAAATCAATGTGCATGAATCTTGCTCTAGTTCTACTAATAGAGAGAATGATGTTGCTGCTCTTCATATTGATAGAGATTTTTATTTAACTAAAGATCTTTGCTTAGAAAATGAACTTTTGCATGCTAGAGATAATATCAATAATTTTTCTTCTACTATTACCTCTCTTATGCATGATAATGATAGTTTGAGATATTCTTTGCAAAGATTCTTAGTTGGTAAAAAGAGTCTTAATGACATCCTACACCATTCTACTAAACAAATTGGTAGACATGGTTTAGGATATGATAGTAGTCAAAGGAACAACAAAGATAAAGGACCTCCAATCTTCCATGGAGAATCCTCTAGTTCCAAGACTATGGGCACATGCAACTATTGCAATGATATTGGCCATTATTCTACTTGTTGTCCTTCTAGGAAAGCACCCAAGAGCAATAGGACTTGGGTTGCTAAGCTAACCCCTATGGACCCAAAAACATGATTGGAGACCATTTCATTTTTCTTCTTGTAGGTACTTGCAAATGGATTGACTTTAGATATTGAATTGAAAATTGACTTCTCAATCCACATGAAAGAAGAAAGGTGAGATGTGTAGAGAGTGACAACAAGTGGAAAAAGGAATGGTAAGCACAAAGGTAATGTTTCTCTTGCTTATAACCTGTCCTAACTTATTTTTGTCAAGTTAGTGTGCACTATGCATGTGGTTTTTGAGTCAAAAGTGGTACTTTGGGATTCTCTTCACACTCTTGCTCAAACACTGTTTCTAATGCTTATATAGTGCATTACAAATTGCTTAGACATGTTTGCATATGGTTTGTATATTTATCATGCCTTTAAATATGTTTTTAATGGAATATATGTGTTTTTTGACAGCTGCTCTGTTGGTCGAGTTTGTCATGTTTGAAACTCAACCGATAGGCACCAATAGGTGTTGCCAGCAGCTATCATCGGTCGAGTTGTCAATACACAAAACTCGACCGATAACACTGTGCATAGAATATACATTTGGCTTATTGAATGAGAATTTCCCTCTCAACTAGATCTTCTCAACCAATAGCCTTATTCTTTGGCACTCTCATTTGGTACCTTTATATGTGCATATTGCCATGCTTTAAATTTTCTATCTTGCTTACAACTCTATCTTTCTAATTGCTCTAGATTGGTATATCTATATCTTACAATTACTTGCTTTGAGTTGTTTTACAGGTTTTGATGATGATCTCTTTAGATCTCTTGGTTGTGTCTAAAAATTGCTTCCGTTGTACTCTAACTTGCTACATCTATATAGGTGTATATCTTGTGTTGATACAACCTTGAGGTTCTTAGTGGTGATCATCTTTTGGTAATGATGCACATTTGTAGTGAGTTATATCCTTTCATGATTCTAAAATTGCTTATCTCTTTGTTTGGATATATCTCTACATCTACTCATAGCTTGTTTTATCTTGTGTATCTTTTGGTATCTGTTGCTATGATCTAGATCCTACTAGTAGTCCTAACTTGTGATATCATCTACTAGTAGTTCACATACATGTAGGTCTAACCTTGTTTATGATTGGTATCTTTGCTCATCTATATGCTATGCTTGTATCTTGTCTCATACATGCTCAAGCTTGCTCCTTGAATTGCATATCTGCTATCTTGAGTTGCTTGCATAACATTGTGATGCAGGGTACATAAATCTACATTATATGTAGAAAATGGAGTATTTTTTTTTATGCAGATTATGCTCCAGTTTCAGTTTTTGATGCAAGACTAGTGTTTTTCATGCAGAAACGACCTTTTTAGCAAGACATGTCGCTTTGCCATGAGCCCTGATGCTTTTTGTGCAAATTCTGTCATCTTGAGGGTCAAAATTGTGATTTATTATTTTTCTGCAGCACTTTATCTTGCTTTTTGAGTTGTTCAAGTATATGCTTTAACTTGATTTTGTTTTTATTCATGTTTTAGTTGCACTCAAATTTCCTATTTAGCAACCTTAACTTGTGATATATCTTGAAGGTCTAATGAATTTTGTTTAAGTGCATTCAACTCTATTCACCCCCCTCTAGAGCATCTAATCACCCATCTAGGATCCAACAATTGGTATCAAAGCGGGCTTCTCCAAGCATACTTCTACAAGGAGGAGAAGATGGCTGACTACCAAGGAGGGAGATACTTGATCAGCCTACCAATCTTTGATGGGAGCAATTTCCTCTATTGGAGAAGAAGGCTTCAATTATACATCCAAGGATCAAGTTTTGAGATGTGGCAAATGGTGAACAACCCATACAAGCTACCAAAGCCAAAGATTTAAGAATGGGATGAAGCTACCTTGAAGAAAGCAACCTTGAATGCTAGAGCCACGCACATCCTCTATGCCTCCTTGACCCCCACCGAGTTCAACTGGATTTCTTCATGTGAAACAGCCTATGAGGTATGGAGAAAGTTATGCATCACTTATGAGGGGACAAATCAAATGAAGGAAAGCAAAGTCTACATGCTCAAAGGGATGCTTGAGAACTTCAATATGGGAAAGGAGGAGAGGATAGCCAACATGTACTCAAGGCTCAACACCATTGTGAATGGTCTTGCTGTTCTAGGACATCCTATGAGTAGAGGAGAGATCAACTCTAAGATCCTTAGAACTCTCCCCAAGATATGGGAACCCAGGGTGACTTCCATTGAAGAAGCAAGGTCTCTTAAGGATGTCCCTATTGAAGAGCTCATTGGAAATCTACAAGCACATGAAGCCACACTTGATAAGAGGGAGGAAGTAGAAAGACAAGAGAAGAAAGAGCTAAAGAGAATGAAGAAGGCTCAAATTGAAGCTATCATGGAACAAGTCTCTCCATCCTCTCAAGCTAAAGAAGATGCGATGTACTCCAAGGGTAAACTCTATAAAGGCAAGTCCTCCTCCATCCGGTGCTTCACATATGGAAAGAAGGGTCACTACAAGGAAGATTGCCCAGAAGGCAAAAAGATCCATCTTCACAAGAAGAAGGAGAAATGGCACTCAACCTCAAGTGATTCCTCTAACTCAAGCTCAAGTGAAGATTCAAGGGAAGGATCAAGCTCAAGCTCTAGTGATGAAGGAGAATGCCATTTTGCTCTTATAGCATCAACAAGTAAGGACTCAAGTGAGGTAAATCTAAACTCTTTAGACAAAGAATCTTTGATTGCTATTATTTATGACACTTGTGCCTCTCTTAAGTCTTATAAAAGGAAAATAAAAAAGCTTGCTAGAATTGTTGATAATTTGCATGTAGAACTAGATGATCTTGAACATGCTAATTCTTGCTTGCTTGATGACAAAAATTCTTGTCTTAGTCAAGTAGATTCTCTTAAACTTGAAAATGCTAGTTTGCTTGATAAGATTAGATTTCTAGAAGCTCAACCTCTTATGCCTAGTTATAATGAATAGCATACTTTAATTGTTGATTCTCTCATGCATGATATTGATGTTCTTAAATATGAAAACAAGGACAAAGATTTTGTTTTGTAAGAATTAGAAATAGAAAATGCCTCCTTGCTTGCTAAAATCAATGTGCATGAATCTTGTTCTAGTTCTACTAATAGAGAGAATGATGTTGCTGCTCTTCATATTGATAGAGATTTTTTATTTAACTAAAGATCTTTGCTTAGAAAATGAACTTTTGCATGCTAGAGATAATATCAATCATTTGTCTTCTACTATTACCTCTCGTATGCATGATAATGATAATTTGAGATTTCTTTGCAAAGATTCTTAGTTGTTAAAAAGAGTCTTAATGACATCCTACACCATTCTACTAAACAAATTGGTAGACATGGTTTAGGATATGATAGTAGTCAAAGGAACAACAAAGATAAAGGACCTCCAATCTTCCATGGAGAATCCTCTAGTTCCAAGACTATGGGCACATGCAACTATTGCAATGATATTGTCCATTATTCTACTTGTTGTCCTTCTAGGAAATCACCCAAGAGCAATAAGACTTGGGTTGCCAAGCTAACCCCTCTGGACCCAAAAACATGATTGGGGACCATTTCATCTTTCTTCTTATAGGTACTTGCAAATGGATTGACTTGAGCTACTGAATTGCAAATTGACTTCTCAATCCACATGAAAGAAGAAAGGTGAGATGTGTAGAAGGTGACAACAAGTGGAAAAAGGAATGGTAAGAATAAAGGTAACGTTTCTCTTGCTTATAACCTATCATAACTTGTTTTTGTCAAGTTAGTGTGCACTATGCATGTGGTTTTTGAGTCAAAAGTGGTACTTTGGGATTATCTTCACACTCTTGCTCAAAAACTATTTCTAATGCTTCTATAGTGCATTACTAACTTGCTTATACATGTTTGGATATGGTTTGTATATTTAGCATGCCTTTAAATATGTTTTTATGAAATATATGTGCTTTTTGACAGCTGCTCTGTTAGTCGAGTTTGTCCTCTTTGAAACTCGATTGATGGGCACCAATGGGTGTTGCCAGCAGTTGTCATCGGTCGAATTGTCAATACACAGAAGTCGACCGATAACACTGTGCACAGAATATACATTTGGCTTATTGAATGAGAATTTTCCTCTCAACTAGATCTTCTCAACCAATAGCCTTATTCTTTGGCACTCTCATTTGGTAACTTTATATGTGCATATTGCCATGCTTTAAATTGTATGTCTTACTTACAACTCTATCTTTTTAATTGCTCTAAATTGGTATACCTATATCTTGCAATTACTTGCTTTGAGTTGTTTTGCAGGTTATGATGATGATCTCTTTGGATCTCTTGGTTGTGTCTAAAAATTGCTTCCGTTGTACTCTAACTTGCTACATCTATATAGGTGTATATCTTGTGTTGATACAACCTTGAGGTTCTTAGTGGTGATCATCTTTTGGTAATGATGCATATTTGTAGTGAATTATATCCTTTCATGCTTCTAAAATTGCTTATCTCTTTGTTTGGATATATCTCTACATCTACTCATAGCTTGCTTTATCTTGTGTATCTTTTGGTATCTCTTGCTATGATCTAGATCCTACTAGTATTCTTAACTAGTGATATCATCTACTAGTAGTTCACATACATGTAGGTCTAACCTTGTTTATGATTGGTATCTTTGCTCATCTATATGCTATGCTTGTATCTTGTCTCATACATGCTCAAGCTTGCTCCTTGAATTGCATATCTACTATCTTGAGTTGCTTGCATAACATTGTGATGTAGGGTACATAGATCTACATTATATGTAGAAAATGGAGTATTTTTGGTTTTTATGCAGATTCTGCTCCAGTTTCAGTTTTTGATGTAAGACTAGTGTTTTTCATGCAGAAACGACCTTTTAAGCAAGACTCATTGCTTTGCCAGGAGCCCTGATGCTTTTTGTGCAAATTTTGTCATCTTGAGGGTCAAAATTGCGATTTATTATTTTTCTGCAGCACTTTATCTTTCTTTTTGGGTTGTTCAAGTATATGATTTAACTTGCTTTTCTTTCTATGCTTGGACAAGCCCCTATCTGTGCTCTTCTACTCTCCTTATGTAACTTTTTGTTATTTCCTTGTTTATGATTGGTATCTTTGCTCATCTATATGCTATGCTTGTATCTTGTCTCATACATGCTCAAGCTTGCTCCTTGAATTGCATATCTACTATCTTGAGTTGCTTGCATAACATTGTGATGTAGGGTACATAGATCTACATTATATGTAGAAAATGGAGTATTTTTGGTTTTTATGCAGATTCTGCTCCAGTTTCAGTTTTTGATGTAAGACTAGTGTTTTTCATGCAGAAACGACCTTTTAAGCAAGACTCATTGCTTTTCCACGAGCCCTGATGCTTTTTGTGCAAATTTTGTCATCTTGAGGGTCAAAATTGCGATTTATTATTTTTCTGCAGCACTTTATCTTTCTTTTTGGGTTGTTCAAGTATATGATTTAACTTGCTTTTCTTTCTATGCTTGGACAAGCCCCTATCTGTGCTCTTCTACTCTCCTTATGTAACTTTTTGTTATTTCCTTTAACAAGTGATGTTTCTTATTTCTTCATACCCCCACTTTTTGAAATGACAAAGGTGGAGAAAGGTATGTATTCTTTTGACAAAAGAGGAAGAAGGCATGTCTTACATGAAGAGGAGAAGTATGTCCATGTAAAGGGGAGAAGACATATATGTGTAGAACATATATGAGTAGAAGACATAGTATTCTATAAATGTTATGAAAGCTAACCATGCAGGAGAAATAGCATCAATTGAGGGGGAGTATGAGAACTCCATGCACATCAATTGAGGGGGAGCATATGATCTCAATCCTATTGAAACCCCTAGGTTTCTCCGAAGGTATGATTTTACTTTAAAGCTTTCAATACATTTATGGAATGGTTTGTCATCTTCAAAAAGGGGGAGAATGTTGACTCAAGGTCAATTAGGTCAATGTTGACTCATGTCTAAATTGACTAAACCTGTGTTTTGATGATGACTAACCATTCCACATATTGGTGTCTAATGTCTCTACTTGAGTGATTTCAGATTAGGTATAGACACACTCCAATTGCCCTAACTTGCGCATATAAAACTGGAGAAAAGACAAGTCAAAGTCAATACAAGTGCTCATTTTTATAATATGATGTAAATCCATTAGAATCATGTTGTAAATCACTTGTAATGATTGTATGACTTGTAACTAAGCTTAGAAAAAACTAGGAGCACTTAGATCGAATGTTTAAGCACTCAAAGGCCATTTTCCAAAATTCACATATGGCTATTCATCGGTCGAGTTCTGTGAGAGTTGCAAACTCGACCGATCCTGATTGGATCTTGAAAATGACTTTTGATCGGTCGAGTTTACACTTCACAGAACTCGACCGATGGAGTACTAGACCAATTCGATTTTCATTGGTCGGTCGAGTTTCCCCTGGACAAATCGACCGATAGTCTGAATATCAACTTTGTCTTTTACTCTATCAATGGAGTTACCCTTATAGAAACTCGACCGATTGCACTGTACGGAAAAGTGCTTCTAGCCGTTGTGGAGTTGCAACAAGTGAAAATATATCCGTTGCAAGCCACAAAACTGCTAGTTTTCATTCTTAAGTGTTCCCAAAGGCTAAGAGGCATCCCCAGCTATAAATAGGACCCCTTGGACTTCATTCCAAGGTTGAGCATTCAATTCAAACTCTATGTGAGGTTCCTATTCTATAGTTGAGTGCTTCCTATAGCCTCCTCTCTCTCTAAGCTTAATCACTTGCTACATCCATTAGGGTGAGTAGGAGATTTGTAAGAGAGCTCGTCCTACATGTATATCTTATGAGGCTCTCACTTCCACCACCTCCCTATCTCTTATTTCAACCATGAAGATGATGGTTCTCTCTCTTGTCTAAGAGAGATGAAGAAGAACAAGGGAAAGCATCCCTTGGTGAAGATCAAGGCTGAAGACTTGGAGCTAGAGTGGGTAAGCCCTTGGTGAAGGCAGAAGACTCCTTGCTCAAGTGGGTAAGTCCTTGGTGGAAGCTTCTCCGAGTGAAGGTGAAGTCAAAGGCAGAAGATCCAAGAAGAGTGGGTAATCCCTGCAAGGCTGAAGACTTGTGCAAGAGTAGGTAAGTCCTTGGAAGAAGGTAGAAGACTCCTTGAAAAGTGGGTAAGTCCTTGGTGAGGTTGAAGACTCTTTGAATTGGATAGGTAAGTCCTTTGGTGGTCATGCATTGTATCTCTTATAATGAATATAATGAAGGTGCAAGGTTAAGAAATCCTAGAGGTTGACCTCTCTTGGTAGTGGACTGACTCACTTCTAGTTTGAAGTGCGGAACCACTCTAAAATAGCTTGTCTATTGGTGTATGTTTGATCTCTCTCTCCCTTGCTATGCATGTTTTAGTTGCACTCAAATTTCCTATTTAGCAACCTTAACCTGTGATATATCTTGAAGGTCTAATGAATATTGTTTAAGTGCATTCAACTCTATTCACCCCCCTCTAGAGCATCTAATCACCCATCTAGGATCCAACAAATAGAACAATTTGTATCAAATTCTTAACATAGTATATATATAAGAAAGATGTTGGGCTCTTATGCTAATGTTTCTGAGCGGGTGCTGACGTTGAAATCTATTTTAATTTATCCATATTTTTGGGTATGTTATTAATTAGTGATTAATTATGTTTTATGTTTTGACTAATCTCATTTAGTGTAATGGTTTCTCACAACAACACCATCGGTTGTTGCAATGGTACCACCATAGAAGATATCAACTTTAAACCCTAAAATTGACGATTGGTTGATAGGTGTTTAGCACCATAGGTTATCAAACCAACCTGATCCAAGTCATATTATACCTTAGGAATAACTTACACATGATCACAAGTTCATCTAGAACTGAAATCAGAATAGGGAACATTATAAAAATCGAAATCCAAGTCAAGCATAGCTTTTTAGTGCATGGATCATCATTTAAAAGCAAGAACATGAGATAGCAAGCTTATGGTAAGAAATCAACATGGAGCAAGTTATAAAACTTACCTCAAATTAGAAGATAAACTCCAAAACAGAAGAAAACACGAATAGTTAGGGTAGAAAATCCAAGCATAAGCTGTGAACTCTTCCATCTAGCACCTTTCTTCGTCAAATGAGCAAACCCTAAGCATAAGGAGCAAGAAAAGTAGGGTTCTAGAGCTTTAGAAAAATTTCTACAATGGAACTGTAAGGTTCCGACCCGGAGAAAGGTAGCATGAAGGATAACAAAGAAATAAATAGAGGAAAGAAGGGGATTCTTACTCTTTTAGGTCAAAATCACTAGAAGTAAGCTTTTTAAGCCCTAAAAGGAAGTCAATTGCAACCCTAAATTCTTTTTCCAAGAAGATCCCCTCTTTCTTCTTCCTTAGATAGGAAATTTTCATAAGAATAGAGGAAGAAAGAAGTTTGTAGAAGGAGGAAAGTTTTGGAGAGTAAATGGCTCGTTTGGGTGCTTAGGGATAAGTATATGAAACTTTAATAAGATTAAGAAAAAGAAAAAGTTGAAGTTCTAGTATTTTCCAAGTGTCCATGGCCTTAAACTATTAAGAATATACAACCACACACACAAGAAGCTCTCCCATCATCCATTTAGACCCGATTAGCTCTCCTTTTTTGAATTTCCAAGCCAATCAAATAATTCATTAGTTGATAGCTACTAAAGGTAGCTGATCCATGAAAGGGTAAACCCTAAAATACCCTTGAGGAAAACACCTTCAAACCATGGCTCAACTAGGAGAACCATGGATAAACAAGCTCAATAATGATGAGAAAACATATAAGGAACAAATTGAAATTGAGAAATTGCAAAAAAAAATCTCTCAATTGGGTAAATTGCAGAAAAGTCCAAAATGTGCATAACTTGCACAAAAAGTATCCACATTGGACCAAATTTGAAACTTAAGCTTGTATTATGATTTCAAAGCATATCACAAGGTTAGATTAGGGATATAAGAATTCAATTATGATAATTAAGCTTGTTCAACACTTTAGGGCTATAAGAATTCAATTATGATAATTGCAAAGAAAATCTCTCAATTGGGTAAATTGCAGAAAAGTCCAAAATGTGCATAAAATTGCATAACTTGCACAAAAAGTATCCACATTGGACCAAATTCGAAACTTAAGCTTGTATTATGATTTCAAAGCATATAATAAGGTTTGATTAGGGCTATAAGAATTCAATTATGATAATTAAGCTTGTTCAACACTTTAAGCAAGGTTAGGGGTTTCACAAAGAATATAACATAGGAGAGGAAAGTTTCACATGGTTGAGGCTGGTTTGAGTGATGAAGCCCAATCCAAGTTCCCTTCATCACAATCAAACTTATATTTGTTTTGTTTGAGTTTTATAACTTAGTTTTATTTCTTTGAGTAGATCAATTTGTTCCTTAACTGGAACATCCAAATTACAATTTTTGATTTGATTAAGCAGAGATAAGGCTCTTGGTTCTTACTTTGTTGTCTCTCCTTATCCTTGTGTTTCACCCCCATGTCACTACAATAGACTCCTTATTGAGTTGTTGATATCTCTTGAAGTCCGATATAAATTTAAAATTTGATACCTTTAGCCAAGAAAGTGTGCTTATACGTTTAGACCCACATTTAAGGGCAATCAACTTTTTATACATATAATCAATCAACTCTATAAGACAATACACAACCACTAAGGACATAGATATACATATAATCAATCAACTCTATAAAGTTTAGCAATAGACATAATTGCATACATCTTTTTATTTATAATTACATGATATCTTTAAAGTTTGATTGTGTGTGTGATGGCTAGTTGATGAATGCAGATTCAACAACTTTTTATTGTGGTTTCTAGTTTAGTTTCACTCATTTCAATTGCCATTTGTATCATGTTTTGCTTAGTTTTATTATTCTTGCTTTTGTTTCCAAATAATGAGGATTTGGTCATTTTCCTTGCTCTTTTAAATAGTTAAGCACACATCAACTCTTGATCACTCAAAAGATTCTTCACTAAGATCATATCCAAGACTGGAGCAAGTTCACATCATAAATTAGACTATTTAACACATTATGACAGACATATCTTTTGGTATGTATGCCCAGAGAGATAGTCATATGATGATTGTAATAGGGATTAGATACCTGATTTGATAAGGATGAAGGTATGTCTATCTATTATGTTTGTCTCAATCATGAGATGACGACATAGACATACTAAATGTCTAAATAATAATGTTACTTAATGACATATGTCTTCAGGTTGAGGACCTAAACAATGAGATCATATGTACGATAAGAGTACACACATTCATGTTATGTCCCTAGTCAGATATTACTATGGAAGAAAAATAGACAACAATAATACATAGGACTAGAGTGTGTGTTGACTGATGACATAGTCTCATTAGTCATGATATGGTATATCAAGTCAAAAATATAGGTACATGTTAGAGAATAGTGTATTAGACAGACCCACCTTGAGAGTGGTACATGGAGACCATGTAATGGTAGTCATAATCAACTATCATTATAATAATGGTGATTTTGGTTCTTAGACCTAAAGTCACTACACCCATCACATGTCGTTTGATGTATTTTGATATCATCCAATATGACCTTGAATAAGGGTTGTCGTAAAAGTGATGCTCGGGGTGCATTGTGACACATTGGGATTGAGCACATGAATGATGTAGATGGGATTTGTCCCTCCTATAGGAGATTGATATTATGTCCACTTGATAAGTGAGTCTGAGAAACATATGGCCATACTCATGTGACTCAATATGTGATATATGAGCTCACTTGTATTTTATAAAGTCTGCTCTAGTTCAAGGAACATGGATTGAACGTTAACAGGATGACAATTCCATGCCTTGAGTTCAATCCAATATTAGAGACAAAGGAACTATATGATCACTATAACACTAATAAAAAATTGTAGGTTGAAGTTGTTTTCCAACTTTCCAATTACTTGGGTAGCAATGATGTGTTTCTAGATACCGCTCATTACTTGTGATGTCATAAATCGGCTATGGAAATTCACTACCAACGTAACTTGGGACCTATACGGTCACACACATAGGATGCACCTAGAAAAGGAATTTACTCATGAATATGGTTTAACTTGATTACTAAAGTGTTTAGGTATTCTATTTAATCAACATTTGTTGTACATTGGCTGAATTGGAATTTGAATCACCCAGTTTAGAAATGAACCAACCGTTTCAAATTGTGAACCGACCGTTTCGGATGTGAAATGACCGGTTGAGCAATTAGTATGACTAGATCAAGGATTGATGCCAATGTTATGTCGTGCATTAGTCGTTACATTGAAAGACAATATGTTGGCGAATAGGAAATATAGTAAATCGATCGACTCAAGTGTTGAATCGACCATTTCTCAAGTGAATCGATAGGTTCAAGTGTTGAACCGAGTCATTCACATACAAGCCGACTGTTTGAAATGTGAACCGGCCAGTTCATGATTTGCAACAGTCAGAAATTTGTGAAAATCCAGATCTTCGACTCCTAGTTGATCAAAAAACCTTGACCCTGCCCCCTATAAATAGAGGGGTAGTTAAGGCTTTCAAAATACATGATAAGTAGCTCTGAAAATTGTTTTCCTCTTGAAGTTATGGTAATGTGAAAGCCTTGACACAATTTTCCCCTCATATTGGAGTTATATCATAATCATTGTTCAGAAAAGCGCTATTCGGTGTACGGGCAGACGGGGCACTGAATAGAGTATATGCGGTATGCGGGAGTATATGCGGTTTTGGATTTTTTTAATAAATTAATATATCTATGTATATTTATATATCATTCATATAGAATTATATATCACATTGAACAATTACATACAAGGACAACATAGAATGATTAATTAGAAGAAAGGGAGCAGTAATATCATATAAATATTTAATTAGAAACAACAAAAATATCATATAAATTTCATTTCTTCAAGTCCATGTATGTGTGTTTGGAAAAGCAGTGATTAAGCGGCCGCATAAGCGGGTAATCGGCTGCATAATCGGGCCTGGACCGATTATTGGTCCACTTTGACATATGCGGTGTAGTCCCCTGTCCGAACCGCATAAGCGGCCGCATATGCGGCCGCACAAACCGATTTCCTGAACACTGATCATAACCACTTGACAAGTGAGACTATGAAGTGCATGACATGATTGCTTGAGTTAATAAATATAATATTGAGCTCACATAATATATATAATTTTTCATGATTCAAGAAATATAGATTGAATATTAATAGGATGAGTAATCCATGCCTCAATTTATATATGGATATTTGTGACAAAAGGATTATACAATCATGGTAACATTGATAACTTTACATGTTTAAGTTGTTTCCAACTTATTCCAGTTACTTGAGTAGAAGTGACATGTTCCTAGATATTTCTATTTGATTGTGAGGTCTCTAACATTAGTTCCAAGGTAATGCAAAATCTATGGGTTCACACTCATAAGGATTCTTAGCAAAATTGAAGCTCACAATCAGAAACATGATTTGAAAGGTTCTAAATTATGTAAAGGCTGATTTTCTACCCAATATGTTACTGATCAATTGATAGATGGATCACATTAGTTGGTCGGCTAATTATCATATTATTGATTGATCACCACTTTGGGAAAGTGGCCATTCAGTCAATTGGATCTCCTAGTTGGTCGATTGGATGCAGATAAAATCTAGGAAAATGATACATGTACAATTTGTAATCATATTGGTCGATTGGATTTAAATTAGAACTTGCTTAGTCAATTGAATTTAGACCAGACTTGCCTAATCTAGACAATTAGTCAATTGGATCTCCTAGTCGATCAATTAGAGTCTTGTCTGATTTTTCCTAGTTTGACTACATTTTGAGTTGTGACTAGGAACATGATTGTATTTTAGAAATCCAACCCCATATCTCTCCTACATAAAGTTTGCACATCTAAAGGGATTATATACACTCGACATAGATCAAGACACAAGTTTTCTTAAAGATCTTAGCCTTCCAAAGAGAAAAACTCATCCCAAGGACGACAACACATAATAGGAGTAGGAAAACGAGTGAAACTAGTACATCAATGTCTCATCACTTCCTCCTAAAAACTAAGGTGGTGCATTGATAGCTCTCACATCCATGAAGACAACGTAAAGATCAATACCCTTATGAGGAGGCTCAAGGATGAGAAACTTTTTGTAAGGATAAGAAATGAATTTAATTTGAGGATGAAGCAAAAACAACAATGACATCAAATCTAGATCCACAAGTGAGAATTTTATTCCTACATAACACATGTCTAGTTGACAAACAACTAATGTGCACCAAGGTATATTATTTCTCTTCTATTTCATTAATATATTGAAGTTTTATGGCTACAACGGATCTGTTGAGTAAGAGTTATGTTGCGAAAAAAATTATATTTCCATTGCACTACCCTTCCCTCAAAACCCAACATAATATTGAGGCATTGACTCGAACAGGTGATCTTCATCATGTATGCTTGCAACTAGTGAATGGTTTGCATGGAATTGAAATTTAGGGTATCCAAATGCTTAGAATAATGTGTTATCTAGTGTTAACGATGATGATAATAATGTAAATAACTTAGATAACCAAATGAAACCCTAAAATGAAAATGGGAATTAAATACCTACATCTAGACAAGATCACATAAATGGAAAGAAACATTCCTATTTAGGGTTTATGACTAAATCGGAATTTGAGAACTACTATTATGCCATTCTAACCTATGATTTCCTTTTATGGTAACACTTAAGGTCAAGCAAAAAGTTCACACAAAAGCAAGTAATATCTTATAAATCACATGACTATCAATAAAATGGGAATAATTCATGTAATGTAATTAGAGTTAAACCTCATATACTCTACCTGTTGAAATACATAGTTACTTTAGAAATGGAAGGTTGAATATTTCATCAATATTACACAAAATGGGATGTGTTTGGGATATGAGGACTTGAGGGAAAACATGTAATGGAAAAAGGTGGTTTAAATGGTAAATAATGAGTAATGCCTAGGTTTTATCAAAATGAGACTACATATAAGTTTCACATATTTATCACTAATATAGTGGAAAAACCTAAATCGGGGAGAATATGAATTTGAAAAGGTTATGAATGAACTTAATTATGAATTAATGTTGTATACCAAACAAAATAAGTAGGAATGATATTTAGAAAAAACATTATGTAAAAGATGTAGGAGTAATTGAATAACGAGTGAATGATAATGATTAATATTTTATAATGAATTATATTGAATGCAATCAATTGAACATATCGTAATATGACTAAAATTGACACAATTAAAGGTATTTGATTGCAATTCATAAGAATGTGGCATGAGATCTAAATGATATGCTTATAGTAATATCGTATTGAAATAATTTGTATTTGATGGATTTTGGATGGAATAAGGAATGTGTTGTCTATAAACTCGATTTGGATGAAATGATGAGCAATGTGAAGTATGTGGTTGGTATTACTGTATAGATTAATATCTAAGAAACTCTAAATATGCCTAAAAATTGGGATATATTTTGATGAAATGACCCAGTGGTGATGATTCATGAGACATGGTATGAGAATGAGAAGAAACCAATGTTGTGATATTTTTATACTAATGTATTGATTCCGTAATGAATATTGATTGTATTTTTTGTTAACCCCTAAACTGATGCATGTTATTCTAGTTTCATAAGGATACACACTTAAGATTAGTAAGATTATAAATTAATAAATGAAATGATGAATTCATCTAGTTGGGTGTCTTAAACACCTCAAGTTTCCCTCAAGGTGCATGCCAAGAAAATGAAAATTATTTCCTTGCAGTAATCATTGGATTATGAGAAAGAGTTTCATAGTCCCTATGTAAACTTTGAAGGTTAGACAACCATGATTAGGAATGCACCACATGATGAGTGGTCTGAATCCTAAATCCTCAATTTGAAGTCTATTTCATTACTAAAAGAGTATGAACAAATATTTAATGTAAGTTGTAATATGTTCTTAATAAGATATGTTATGAGACCTAAGCTATTGGTTTTTGTGTCCATCATGTGTATGTGAGATGAAAAACTATTATAGGTAGGCGGAGTGTCCTAAATTTTAGGAAAATTTATTGTGGAGTAGAGTCTATTATAGTTATATTAGGATGGATGACCGAATCTTAAGATACTGATAATAAGTTGTTGACATAAGAATCAGGCGCGTTGACTTCCACATGGGTAGGTGAAAGCCAACTAGTATAGGGAAAACAAATAAAATATTGTAAAGTTGAGTAGATAATGAAATATATGCATGTTGTATTCCATTTACAACTAGTTGATAGGCTTGTTGTTATGAAATATAATTCATATATGTGATGACTACTTACTAAGTTGTTAGAAGATATATCCTTGTATTACTTTTATTTGTTTAGTGTAAACCTAATTCATGATGTTAGATTACAAGTAAACTATGATGTTCATTCTATAATATGTCTATTATCTATTGATGTTAATGTTGAAACTATGGTTGTTGTGAGAACAATTTAGTTTCATGGGCATGACTATTGTGGTCCATTGCTTATGAAGTGTTGTTAATGTTTGTAGTCAAGTTAGACGGTAGTCATAGTGATGGTATCAATTTTGTTTAAATGATGCAATTTAGTTTTGAACATTTAGTATTATATCCTATCTGATCAGTTGTAAAAATATATTTTGGAGATATGTGGTGGTTTCTTATCAGTTAATACATATACTCTTGAAGGACATATATGTTGACTCTAGGTCAATGTTAACTCAAGGTCTAAATTGACTAAACACTTATTGTGATGATATTACACTTCTTTGTATCTAATACTTCTACTTGAGTGATTTTGGATTAGGTATAGACACACTCCAAATGCCATAACTTGCGCATCTTATCTTAGAGAAAATACAAGTCAAAGTCAATGCAAGTGCATGTTTTTAGAATATGATGTAAATCCATTAGAATCATGTTGTAAATCACTTGTGATGGTTGTATGACTTGTAATTAAACTTAGAAAAAATCAAGAGCACTTAAATCGAATATTTAAGCACTCAAAAGCCATTTTTCAAAATTCACATCAGGCTGTTTATCGGCCGAGTTGCAAACTCGACCGATGATGATTGGATCTTGAAAATGACTTTTGATCAGTCGAGTTTCCATTTCACAAAACTCGATCGATCCTTGTACAGACCAAAACTAATTTATGTGAATCGGTCGAGTTACCCCAGGACAAATTCGATTGATGGCTTAAGTTGGTCTTGTCGCATAGTGGGATCGATTGAGTTACCTTTATAGAAACTCGACCAATAAAAAATTAAATGAAAAAGTGTAGAAAAGTACTTCTAGTCATTGTAGAGTTGCAAAAATCGAAAGTATATCTATTGCAAACCAAAAAATAGCTATTTTTCATCCTTAAGTGTTCCCAAAGGCTAAGAGGCATCCCCAACTATAAATCAGACCCCTTGGGCTTCATCCCAAGGTTGAGCATTCAATGCAAAACTCTATATGAGGTTCCTAGTCTATAGTTGAGTGCATCCTATAGCATCCTCTCTCTCTCTAAGCTTAATCACTTGCTACATCTGTTAGAGTTAGTAGGAGATTTATAAGAGAGCTCATCCTACATGTATATCTTGTGAGGATCTCACTTCCACCACCTTCCTATCTCTCATTTCAACCATGAAGATGAAGGTCCTCTCTCTTGGCTAGAGGTGAGAAGAACAAGGGAAGGAGTCCCTTGGTGAAGATCAAGGCTGAAGACTTAGAGCAAGAGTGGATAAGACCTTGCTGAAGGTAGAAGACTCCTTGCTCAAGTGGGTAAGTCCTTGGTGAAAGCTTCTCTGAGTAAAGGTGAAGTCCAAGACATAAGATCCAAGAAGAGTGGATAATCCCTGCAAGGCCAAAGACTTGATGAACCTTGTTGAAGGCTGAATACATCTTGATCAAGTGGGTAAGTCCTTGGGTAGGTTGAAGACTCTTTGTATTAGATAGGTAAGTCCTTTGGTGGGTCATGTGTTGTAACTCTTATAAGTGAATATATAGAGGAAGGCCACTTAAAAATCTTAGAGGTTGACATCTCTAGGTAGTGGACCGACATACTCCTAGTTTGGAGTGTGGAACCACTCTACATAGCTTGTCACTTGGTACTTGTTCAATCTCTCTCTCCTTTGCTATGTATGTTTTAGTTGCACTCAAATTTCCTATTTAGCAACCTTATCTTATGAAATATCTTGAAGGTATAATGAATTTTGTTTAAGTGCATTCAACTCTATTCACCCCCCTCTAGAGCATCCAATCACCCATCTAGGATCCAACAATATATGCATATGGGAATGGATATTGATGATTAATTTTCTAACTACTCTGTCTATTTCAATAATGTACTAATATTTCACATTATCATTATTTGTTAGACTCGTAATTCATTACATTTATGTTTCTTTATGGCTTAATATCTTAATTTTACTAATAATACATGTTTTCTAGCTAGAGTGGGAGCTTTTTCCACTCTAGCTCTCTATATGACTCCCATGTTGGTTGTTTGAATGTTTTTACACATAATGTCTTTCAAAGAAGATGTCAATACAAGGAAGATGGAAAAGTATTCCTTTATACCATTCTTTTTATGTAGTCTCTTTTATTGGTGTGATTGTATATTAGTTATGTTTCTTTTCTTTACATGTAGTTTGATGTAAATTGGAATGTAGATAGATTCAACTTTAAATAATTTAAATGATAAAGGTTTATTAGGGTAGAATGAGGATTGACTTATCAAGATGTTCAATTTTAACTAATCAAAAGTTTTAGTTCTAAGATTTTACGGAAAAGAAATTATTTACTTGCTCTTCTTGTTTATCATTCGAATTATAATTGTCTCAACTTTGTTGTTTGGTTTCTTAATTGGGGTTTAGGTTTATGATTTTATCAAATAATTAATAACTCAAAGACCAAGAATCTACAAGGGTGTTCTAGTGAAGTTGAGAGAAAATAGAAATATCACATGTATATTCTTTTTTTAAGAGCAAATGGAATTATATGGGTAAAGACATAAAAAATATATAGAGGAAACTACAGTGACACTATGTCGGGAAGGAAGGTACAAACATAGTACAAAGATGAGATTGGAAATAGATGAAACACTTTAGATCAAATGCTTAACTAACACACATAAGAGAAGCTTTTCGACCGAATCCCTCTTCAATCTTGATCATCTACCAATATGAAAATACCAGTTAGCCCGTACATGAACTAGAACCACATAATCCAACATGTCTACCTTACGTCTTCCAAGAATTCATGTTTACAAATGCACCGATCAATAGTTAAAACTCAAATGGGGGTAAACCATGATCTAGAGAGAGATATGGGTGGAAACCAAATCTCATCCACCTCCAAAAATAGAAGGATAGTTATCACAAATATGGGACTAAAACATCATCACAATAGTGGGAAACCAGAGAAAAAAATCCTGAAACAAACTGGCAATAAGAACAGAAGAACACAAAGAAGAAGAGGAAAAAATACGAGACACAGAAAAGGGAGAAAGCCTTGCACACCCAAGATAATGTCCAGAGGCACTAGAAGCCATGACCATAGAGAAACTGAAACTTAGTCACCTTGAAGCCTCATCATCGCCACCAACACCAAGCATAGGTGACGTATGCATCCTGACAACCCAATCAGGGTACCAAATCTGCCATGATGAGATGACGACGATGACGCTGGATTGGCTTACAATTGGGTCAAAGAGCCACCACCACCACTACCACTATCTTGGTTAAAGGCAAGGTGAAGGAGCCTACAAGGAGAAGAATTGGGCTCACTGGCCCTAACCCTCTCCCTCGATCTATAGAGCATGATAAAGGGAAATCCCTAGAGATGTCACCCACTATTAGCCAGATCATGTCTACTTCTTACTTTTCATATAACAATATCACACATGTATTCTCATTCTAGCATTAATTCAATAAATGTGTTTAAGTGGATTGATTCAAATAAGACAATTTATAATGAGAATTATTCAATTGGAGGCTTACATCTTACATGAAATTTACATGGATCTATTTTATTATATAATGTCATTGTTGGACCTCCAGCGAGGACTGTTAACACAAGCAGGAGCATCAAGTTTGATAGAAATGTGTCCATTTGGATGCGAGAGATGTGGGTGTGTCACGTGTGTTTAGTTTCGGAAGAAAAGTTTGTGACCTCTTATATTAGCTAAAATTATCCCAATAAAATGGGTGATTAACTTGGTCTCTACCCCATCATACTTGAATAATGTCATTTTTAATGTCTAAATTATAAATGGTTAGTCATTTATACCTTAATTTGCTATAGGATTACATAATATATCAATTTGGATAAGTATAGATTTTGTAGCTTTGTTTGGGTGATTTTATTTGGGGGTTTGTGAACTCTATGCCTAGATTAGGATAAAATCAAAGTCATCCAATATCATATGCATATTGTATATATAAAAGAAAGAGGTTAATGCACAATCTGTCTTAGGAAACCAAGACTATTGGTATTTTACCCATTAGGAAAATATCCATGTGTGGTTGCATAAAAGGTAATTGCATGAAAATGAAAATAAACATGGCACATAAGGAAGTTGAAGACACCACCATGCTTTACTGTGAAAAAAGGAGAATTGTATATCATCATTAAAATTTGATGGAGAATGTAGAAATTCCAAAGATACTATGCACAATGGAAAATAAATGAGAAAAGTGTGGCCACAAGACCAAGTAAAATAATCCTATTATGAACTGGGACAATGTTAGGCACCCTAACATAACTTTAAAAATTGGTAGTCACATGACTCATCAAGTTCAAAAATGGGCACAATTGGGAACATGCATTTTTGGGTTAAAGAGAAAATGAAATGATAAAACAAAACAAAACATGTCTATGTTGGTGAGTTCTTTGGGCTTATGATGATCATGAAACCTTGCATCATCATCCTGAAGGACTCTAATGGGTTATAAATATCGGTCTCCTTAGTACCTCACATGTTATAGACCCCTTGAGGGCGGTTATGACTAGATGTTTTGTGGGATTAGAGTTAAAAAGGAGAAATCAACAAGTCAATCAAATAAACTAAGATTTCTTGCATGACATGCGAGATAAATGAGATTACATGTAGTTGTTACTATGAATGAATTAGTTTTTACACCAAATATGTAGATAAATCATTTGGAGTTAATTATGTAGCAAGTGTAGGACATTTTATGAACAATGGTATGTGTTTCCAAGGAAAATAATAACCAAACATGTGTTAGATCATTAGAGAAAGTTATCTCCTAATCAATGAAAATTGACATAAATTTTATGAGAATGGTTAGATTGATTAAATATGCACATTATGAGATCATAGAATCAAGAAATCTAGAAACCTAACAAGAGTAATCCATATTTAGAGCATGATAATTTAGTCATACAATGACTAGAACAACTAGAAATTTGATCTTAAAGCCAAGAACTAGTTAGAATATTTTAAGCATGCAAGACAACTAATTTATGAACATTTATATGACTAGTAAACATATTAATAATGACTTATCACATATGATCACCAGATAGAACAATGTACTTTAGTTTCTAACATGAAGAGAACTTTTAGAACTGTTATAGATATCATTTCAGATAACAGAAATGAACTAAAACATATCTTGATGTATCAAGATCTATGGGTTATAGTTTATTCTATGCCCATAAAGTCCTTTTATGCCTCCTTACCGTTATGCATCCTCTTGTAATGTCAGAAAGTTTATTTTGGAGAAAGGAAGTTACAAGAAAAGAACATGGTAGAGTATGAAATAGTGGAATAGTTAAGCCTCTGTCTTTAGGAGAGTTGAAAGGAGTGAGGTTAAATGTTGGATGTGGGGTATAATAGGTTTTTTTTACTATCATTTACATACTAAGGAAAGAGAGTTTCTCTCTACAATAAGCTTTCTTAGATTGATCCATGAATAAAAGGGATTGTACTACCTATGGTCATTGAATTTCCTTCATAAGCTGGGAGCCTCGTATGACAGAATACAAGATTCTGCCATGGGCACTCCAAAAGGATCACACAAATCAGCCATGAGATTTCTCTATTGGAACTATGGGCTTGAGGGAAAGTGAATTGAGATCAAAATACTTAAACCAAGTTCATTAAACCTTGAGATATTTCCCATGATAATTATAAAAATTTGAAAAGAAAGGGAGAGAGAGACTAAAATAAGCACATGTAGAAGGAAAGCACGTAGAGTGATTATGTCTATCAAAAATGTAGATTCACTACATATAGGGGTAAACCTCTAGATTTTTGGCCCTGAGTACCCCCTTAAATCCATTATAAGATCTACTTCAAGAGACCACCTTTTCCAAAATTAAAGGCTAAAATAGCTTCCCCTTTTCAAACAAGGGATCCAACCACCTACAAAAGGACTCACCCTCCCTTAGCCAAGATTCTTCCACCTTTGACTTCACCTTTGATAAGGAGAAGCTTTGAAAACCAAAGTATGCCTTCCGATGACACATGCCACTACCTTCCAAATACTCTTCACCAAGAAAATGTTTCTTCACCAATAGGTGCCTTCCCTTACCAAGGGTCACCCACCATTCTTCTTCTCTTAGCCAAGAAAAGAATCTCCTCCAACTTGAGAGAGAGGTTGGGAGGCAGAGAAGTGAGAGACTCAAAAGATATACAATGTAGGTCTAGCTCTCTTATAAGTATCATATTCATTGTAGTATATGTAGGCATGAGATTAAGCTCATGAGAGTGGATAGGGGCTCTTTAGAAACCTTTTGAATCTCCCTCATATTTTTTTATTATAGTTGAGGGTGTCTTGTAGCCGTTAGAACAAACTAGGGTGAATTGTAGATGTTATTTGGAGGGTCATCAACTAATCTATTTTCTCGTTGATGCCCCTATAACGACTATATTATACTTCATACATACACACCATCAATATTATGGTTCTGAAACTCAGTAAATGGCACTAAAAGACAAGACCAACATAGGCCACTTGACCAAGTTTGGTGTCCAAAATCTCAGCCTATTGTCATACTTGATTCTAGCCTTTTGGTGATCAACCAAGTTTCATATTAGTAAGAACTTAGAGGATGACATCTAGTTGGTTAAATAGTGTCTTCTATCGATATTTTGTTGGACAAACTCGACCAACAAAATCATATGATTTGGAAATTTCCAATTAGTGACAAATGAAATATCAATTCATTCAAATTAATTATATTGCACATTTGGGCTTAGTTGTAAGTCATCTAATCAATACAAGGGATTTACAACAAAGATCTAAGGATAGATCTATATATTATCTGATCTTGAACTTTTTCATGTATGACTTGAATTCTCCAAACTTGGTTTTACAAGTTTGGGCATGTAGAGAGTATCTATCTAATATGAAATTACTCAAGTAGAAGCATTCAACGCAAATAAGTTCAATGGTCTAGTTGTCATCAAAACATGGGACTAGTCTATGTAGCTGTAGGTAAGGTATGCCTAGAGAGCCAATCATATGATGATTGACATGGAATATTACATAAAGGATTTGATTAACAATAATACAAGTAAAGGTAAGCTTCCAAATTCATTCCATTTCACTCAGTTATGAGATAATGAGGAAACATTGTGAATGTCTACAGAATGGCAATACTCAATGACATATGTCTTCAAGTATGTGACTTGAACAACGTTATCATGCAAATTTTAAGAGTATGTACATTCTTATTATGTCCCTAGTCAGTTGTTACTATGAAAGGTAGATGGATAACAGTAACACACAAGACTAGAGTGTGGGTTGGTTGATGACATAATCTCACTAGTCATGATATGGCATATCAAACAAAGAACACATATACATGTTAGGGAACATTGTATCAGACAGACCCACATTGAGAGTGACACATGGAAACCATCTTTGGTGGTCATAGTCATCTCTCATATTGAAGGTGGTGATTATGGTTGTTAGACTTGAAGTCACTACACTCATCACATGTCGTTGGGTATACTTTGACATCATCAAACATAATCCTAAAATATGGGTCGCCATAAAGGTGATGATTGGGCATATTTGACACATGGGGACTGAGTGTGAGTGATGTAGATGGGATTTGTCCCTCCTACTAGAGTTTGATATCCTGGCCACTTGATAAGCAAGACTAAGAAATGCATGTGCATGCACATGTGAATCAATATATGATATTGATGTCACATTATCTCAAACAGTTTGCTCTTAGTTCAAGAAACATGGATTGAACGTTAAGAGGATGAAAATTCTATGCCTTGATTTCATTCCAGATATCATAGGAAAAGGAATTATGCAATCACTATAACACCTTACACATATTGTAGGTTGAAGTTGTTCTCCAACTTTCCATTCAATGGGGTAGCACTGATGTGTAACTAGGCACCACTCTGTACTTGTGATTTTTGGATCTAGGGCTCTAGAGGGTGGGGGTGAATAGAGCTTCAAAAATTCTCACAAGATAGATTAGACCTTCAAATTATATCAATTAAAACCAACAGCTTAAGTACAATTTGAAGTCCTAACTAACTAGCATAGCAAGGATGAGAGGAAATGAAAAAAACACTTATACAAGGTTGTTTAGAGTGGTTCTACTCTCCAAACTAGGAGAGAGTCAATATACTACCTAGAGAGTCTCCAAACTAGGAGAGAGTCAATCTACTACCTAGAGAGGTCAACCTCTAGGACTTTGCAAGTGCTTTCCTCTACATATTCACCAATAAGAGTTACACCACAAGACCCACCAAAAGACTTACCTATCCAATACAAAGAGTCTTCAACCTTACTAAGGACTTACCCACTTTGAAGAGTCTTCCACCTTCTTATAAAGATTTACCTACTCTTGCACAAGTCAACCTTGAAGAAGAAGAACAACAACTCCACCTTCACTTAGAGTATCTTGCTCCACCTTTGCTTCTTTGAGGAAAGAGGTAGGGAAGATGGAATGGAATGAGAGCTTTACAAGCACAAGGAAGTAGCTCTCTTACAACTGGACTAACTCACTCATAATCACAAAATACTATGTAAACAAGAGAGAGAAAGGGCTCAAGGAGTTGAAACTCATTCAACTATAGCAAAGACTTAGAATAGCATGAATGAGAAAACTTGGAATGAACTACAAGGGGTCCTATTTATAGCTGGGGGTGTTCCCTTGAGTGTGGGAACACTTAAGGGAAAAATACAGCCATTTTCCAAGATACAGTGGATCTATTCTTGCTAAAAAAAACTCAACAACAGTTATACTCACTTTTTCTGTATTTTTTGTACAATACAACCTGTCGAGTCCTAATAAAGGTAACTCGACCGATCCACTAAATGACAAAGCTAATTTTCAAACTATCGGCCAAGTTTGTTTTGGGAAACTTGACCGGTGAGCTAAAATTAGTTTTATTCAATGAGTCTATCAGTTGAGTTCTGTGAGTGTGCAACTTGATCGATTGGTCTCTTCAAGAAATCCATCACTGGCTCGGTCGAGTTTCCAACTCGACCGATGAACAACCTGTGACAAATTTTCTAAATTGACATTTGAATGATCAAACATTGGAATTAAGTGTCCCTGATTTTTTTTTCATCTTAGTTCCAAACCATATCATCAATATAAGTGATTACAAAAACCATCTAAGGTCAATTGGAGTGATTTCCCAAAATGCACACTAGCATTGCTTTTGTCTTGAACTTGAACAAACTAGGGCTTGTGTAATTTGATCATTTTCATGTACCTAAAGCCTGAAATCAATCTTGAACAAACATGTTAGATAGATAGGAATGGAATGGTTAAGTCATTATCAAAATATGGGAAATGTATAACTCTCAAGTCAACATTCTCCCCCTTTTTGACAATGACAAACCATTCCTCAATTATATTGAAAAGGATATGTGAAGTTATACCTTTGCCTTGTGAATTGCAAGGGGATTCAAGATTTGAACATGTGAATTTCTCCTCCTCAATCTATGCTTACTCTTACCTGCATAGTTAGTCCATCTACACAAAGCAACATGACATATATACTATATGGTCCTTTAGCAAGTCACATGATAAAGCGTATAATGAAACAAGAAAAGGACCACATAGGCAATAAAAGCAATATGGTTGAGCTTCAAAACATTGAACTTCTCTCCCCTTTTGACATTTTAAAAAGGAAGGCAGTAGAAGAGAACATAAATAGGTCTTCTCCAAGTACAACCAAATAGACATCCACAACATGCAATCTCAAAGCATACACCAAACAGAGACGGGAGAAACATACAATCTAAGTCATAAACAAAATATGGTCAATATGGCACCAACTCATGAGATATAGTAAATCAAAGATTAAGTGTACAAAGGATTAATATTACAACCCAGAAAGCATGTTATCAGAAAACAAATACAAGTCAAATGATGAAAACTAGATGATAAAATAGTACAGCTCAGAAAATGTGCCCAAATGTTTTTAATACAAAATAGCCTAGAAAGATATATATGATCAACAACTAGACTAAAAACTAGAAGATCTAAACATCTAGGTCATCTATGTCTACATCATCCACAACATCATCAACATCAGAAGCTTTTGGATCATAGTCATCATCTCCTTCTAAAGGTGCAACAACATCACCTTCATCACCAGAGGCACCAACAAAGCCATTATCATCATCCTCATCATCCTTATCGACCTCCTCGTCAACAACAACCTCCTCATCATCTTGGTCTGGAATCTCCTAATCAGCAAGAGAACCAAACCTCGACCAGGCCAATGAGCATTCTAATCATCCCACAACATGCTAAGAGCATGGAGCTCATTGTCCTGTGGGAAGGAGCATAACTGCCAAGACTAGCAAGTAGAGTGGCCAAGGGGCCAGCTGTCAGAGGCAACACTCTAGGAGAAGATCCACCAACAGCAGAGGGTGTAGAAGTAGAAGCAGTAGGTGGAGGGGCAAGTTAAAAGTGATCATATGCAAAGGATGCATAGTCACCTCCTGGGTAGGGCTGGTAGGCAAGTAGGGATGTGTACATGATAGGTTAATGTTGGACATGATGGAATAGAGGTCCTGATGCAGGTGCTCCTTAACCTAAAGGTTGTATGAATTTTGATGCATCATGTATCCCATAAGGGTTTCATTAGATACATTGAATGAGGCGTGACCAGGTTGGGTAGGCTGAGGTGGTGGAGGTGCTCAGGTAGAGGTAGAGGCACCATGTGTAAGGAGTGGGATCCCATAGGGATCCACTCCCTACTAAAAATAAAAATGTAACATCCCAACAAACATACCAACAATTTTTTTTTATTAAAAGGGATGAAACTAAATTTATTTAACATGATTGTATCTTAAAAAAAGTAGCAACAGAATTAAAAGATGTATATAACCATTACAAAGCTTCTTATTATACTAAACTTTCACTACGTAGGGTGACATAAAGGAAAAACTAACTACATATCTAAGACTAGCTAAGGATCACCTAACAACTTCAAGCGAAGTCTCCCACAAAGTCAGCTACAGTTGTTGTGGTCTAGGTCCTCCTAGATTTCCTTCTCCTTGTCCAACACCTCGGGTTGGAAGCGTACCCCACAAAAGGAAAAGAAAAGAGGATATCACCGAAAAGCGGTATGAGCATACTAAAAAGAAATTGAGCAATATATCTTAGGAAAAAGGTATGCCAAGTATAAAAGGCTTCCCATGAAAAGAAGTAAGAACTACCCAAATGGGCATAAAAGGAATAGAATCACTAACATATGATAAAAGGAATACTTACCATTAAATCAACATATACAAGTGATGCCACAAAAGCACGCACAATGTTTTTAGGGCACAAAGCCCATAAAAACCTACATGTAGGTGATATAAACATAGCACTAGAACAACATAAATAACAAAGGTGGCCAAGCCTCATAAACTTGAAATCTGATAGAGATTGACACATAACCAAACTCCCAATATATATAAATGTTGGGCCAAACCTCATAAATTTGAAACCCGAGTATGGGGCACATAACCTCCATCCCAAAAGCATAAAGGGCACATAACCCTAAACCAATGCAAATTATATTACTCTAGGGCTACTGAGTCACACAACATGCTTAATAAGGAGGCAAGTAAAAGGTATAGTGGGGGTTTACAAATTAATCACCACATAAGTAATCATCATTTTTTTTTTGAAAACGACTACATCAGTTACTAATCGGGAACCAGGTGGGAAACAAATGAATGTCTGAAAGATAAACTTGTTGCCCTTGAGGGGGACACACTTGCCATTGTGTTGGAGAGGATGGTTGCTTTAAGCAGAATTTAGCAAGCGCATCAGTGAGTTTGTTTTGATTCCTTCTTTGGTGCACCACCTTCTGTATCCCTGCATGGATCAATGCATCTCTGATCTTTATAGTGAGATTGCGATATTTGTCAGGAGGGTCCTTCCGATGTGAAACCCATTGAACAGCATTCCAGGAGTCAGAAATGATTAAACCTTCAGCAAGAGAGTTAAGAGCAGCAAGTTGTACTCCATGCAAGATAGCCTTCAGCTCACCTTCCATGGCATCCGCACCAGGACAGAGATTTGCAGAGCCCGTCTTCCACTGTCCCAATGAGTTTCTATCTACGGCACATATGCAGGTCTTTTGTGTGTTGCTTGAGATGGCTGCATCTGCATGAATAACGGTAGTACAGGACCGAATGGGTAGAGGTAGGTTGATGATGTTTCCTCCGGAACTGTGTGATAGGGACATAGCACAGGTGATGGATGAAGATTCTGCAATACAATTGACAGCCACCACTGTAGGCGGTGTACTTCTTTGTTCAAAGATAAAAGAGTTGCGGTTCTTCCATATCCTCCAACATGCCACTGCAAATGTTGTTTGCCAGTTCTGGATTCGGTGAAGTTCTTTGAGATTGTATTCCATCCATGAGTGAATGCTGCTGCTCGAGAAGAAGAAATCAGCTTCCGCTGGTATAAGCTTGTCCCAGATCTGTTTGGAAGCTTCACAGTCACGTATGGCATGAAGACAATCCTCGTCTGCGGCATTACATCTGGAGCATGTGGGGACTTCAGTAAACTTCTTCATGGTTCTGAGGACATTAGTGGGCAGGCGGCAGTGAAGCAAAAGCCATAAGTGTGTTTTGATTCTGTGAGGAATTGGAATCGACCAGATGGTTTTGAAAATAGGTTGTTCTTCTTCCTGCCAATTGCATACAACGGAGTATGCTGAGCTGGTCGTGAAAATTCCATTGTGATCAAGCTTCCAGATTCGAGTGTCAACCCCGTATGACGGCTTGGGGGTAGGCATGTGCAGAATGGAGTGAACTGTATCCGCATTGAACCAGAAATTTAGAAAATCAGTATCCCATGTTTCGTCTTCCTTCACCAGGCTGGCGACCTTGAGGTCCAACAGGTCCTCTGGAATAGTAAGGTCCGTTTTGATGGAAGGTTGAAGGCCACTTCCAACCCATTCATCTATCCAGACCAGGGTATCCTCCCCCGAGATGGCGATCCTTCTGGAGTTGTTAAGGAGAGTGGGGGTGAGTCTTCTGATACTTCGCTAGAGATGTGAACCGTTTGAGCTTGGTTGGCTTCTACTGTGGTATTTCCCCACCATGAGGTCCACCCAAGGGATGCTTTTTCGAAGCAGAAAGGTCCACGCCGTCTTCATGAGAAGGGAGGTGTTGAATTCCTTGGATCGTTTGATGCCAAGACCTCCTAGCTGTTTAGGTTTTGTAACAGTTTTCCAGGAAACCAGATTTAGGCGCCTGTTGTTGCTGCCGTTCCAAATGAAATTCCGGATCAGTTGATCTATTTTGTCACAAGTAGCTGTGGGAAGTTGAATCGATTGCATAACATAGCAAGCCTGTGATTGTAATACCGATCTTGCGAGAGTAATTCGCCCTGCCAAGGAAAGTAAATTATTCTGCCATTGGTGAATCTGTTTGTGGATTTTCTCGGTGAGGTTGAGGAAGAGTTCTTTGTTTTTTCTTCTGTGAATTATCGGAACTCCAAGGTGATGGCCCAGATTGCACGTTTCCTGTATGCCTAAATTCCTGCATACCCGGTTCCTCATATCCCTAGGTGTGTTGACGGAGAAGAAGATTGCTGATTTATCGTGAGAGAGGGTGAGGCCAGAAGCTTCATTGAACTTTTTAAGGTAGGCTTTAATAATCTTGGCTTGTTGAAGAGTTGCTTCCCCGAATAGGATGATATCATCCACGAAGCTTGCGTGGGTTATGGGAATCTTGGCTTTAGAGATGAGAATAGGTTTCCACTTCCCAGTAGATACTTCAGCTGCTATGAGTTGACTGAAGCGCTCTAAACAAAGAACAAAGATATAAGGTGACAGGGGGTCACCTTGTTTAACCCCGCATGAAGGTTTAAAGGGACCTGTAGTATCGCCATTCCATAGGATGGAAGATTCTCATGAAGTAATAATCTCCATTATAATGTTGATTATGGTTCTTGGTAAGGAGGTTCTTTTGAGTGTATCATGAATGAACGGCCAACTCAATTTATCGAAAGCTTTAACCAGGTCAAGCTTTAATGCCAGGGACTTCTTGGTACTAGTTTTTGACTCCATGGAATGTATAACTTCTTGAACTAGGGCAGTGTTGTCACTGATCCTTCTCCCAGGAATGAAGGCAGATTGATGGGGCGACACCCAGTCTTTTAGAAAGGGTCTGATTCTGGTTGCGAGCACCCTGGATAACAGCTTTGTGCAAACGTTGTTTAAAGATATAGGGCGGAATTGAGAGCAAACCTCTGGGGTAGTAGTTTTTGGGATGAGAATGATAAGAGAGTCCGTCGACTTGGGGGGCAGAGGAATGCCATGGAACGAACTTTGGATGAAGGTACAAAGCTGACTCTTAAGATTATTCCAGTTTGTTTGATAGAATGCAGCATCGACTCCGTCGGGGCCAGGGGCTTTGATTGGAGACATGGAGACCAGGGCAGAGTGTATTTCTTCTTCGTTAGGAATGGACGCCAATTCAGTTTCCTGGTCTGAGGTTAAGCGAGTGTACACACCCGGGAAGGAAGGGCACTTCTGTCTTCTCAAGGTCGCATTAGCTTCCTTATATACGTTGGAGAAGAATGATGTGATTAGTTGCTTGATTGTAGCTTCATCAGTCGTCCATTCGCCATTGGAGTCCTTGAGGCAAGTGATTTTGTTCCTTGCTCGACGTGCTTTGGTGAGAGAGTGGAAGAACCGTGTGTTGTTATCCCCCAGTTTTATCCATTCGCATCTGGCTCTTTGTTGGCTATCAGCTTCTTCTCTTTTAAGGATGTCATCCAATTTTGATTGTAGGGTAACAGTTTCTTGTGCAGTAGCATGATCGAAGGATATGGCTAGATTCAATTGATTCCATTTGATTTTGTTCGATATGCGATCTTTCTCCATCCTGTCAGATTTCCTGGTGGCAGTGTCCCATTTTCTTGCTTTTACAAGGAAGCTGGTGTTGGCGGACGTTAATTCTTGGTCCTTGGGCCAAGCAGCAGAAAAGAAGTCTTCGCAGCTCGGAGTAGAGTACCAACGCACTGAGGTTCGCATAAAGTGGTGTTTGTTGATTGAATGATGGTCGATGTAAGAAACCATTATAGGCGCATGGTCGGAATGGTTTTTTTCAAGAACACTGACCTCCTTGCTTGAAGAACTATCGATCCAAGATCGATTTGCCAACGCCCTATCGAGACGCTCGTGAAGGAGCCCGCGCCTGAAGGTCGTGCGGGCACCAGAAGCCCCCAGATCAAACAGCCCGCAGGATAGCATAGCTTCTTGGAAATCCCTGCTGTTGGCAGAGTCGAAGGTGTTGCTGCCGTATTTCTCAGAAGGGTACATGACCACATTAAAGTCGCCCATGGCAACCCACGGTTCCGTGGTGGATTGGGACAAAGTACAGAGCTGATTCCACAGTAGCTTCCTTCCCCCCCTCGTTGTGCTGGCATACACAAAAGTGAATAAGGTACCATTAACATTGCAGTGAACAAATTGCTGATGTGAGAAGATGATGTCAAGGTTAATGTTGTGCTTCCACAGCACCCAAATGCCCCCGAGTATCCAGTGGCTTCCACTCTATGCGAATGCGCAAAGCCAAGCTTCTTGATGATATTCAGAGCCTTCCTTCCGCTGCATCTGGTTTCTAGAAGGCATAAGACTGAGATGTCATATTTGCTTGCCAAATCCTTAGCTGCGTTTTGGGTGTCCTTGTCACATGCCCCTTGAATGTTCCAAGAGATAATCCGCATTAATCAGTTTGGGTGAGTGTTGACGTGCCCATCATTCTAGCATCTTCTTCAAGGTCATGTGTATGAGAGGTTTTTTTCCTTTTCCTATTAGAAGGGATGGGACTGGAACCAGTTTGTACCACTTTCCTGTTCCTGAGATGAATACCTACTGAGTTCCTTTGGGTGCTGTGATGGGGATGAGGTAGACCGGACGTGTCTCCCATGGAGAAAACTGTGGTGACGAAGGGATGCTGTTCCTGTGATCTGCCTACGACCAGGGCATCTCCAGTTGGGTGTACTGCGGTGTGGTGGGTATTTGTTTGCTCATTCATCTGGTTTGTTTGCGGCGATTTTCTGGATTCCAGCGAGGGTTTTTGGTGTTGTTCAATGACTGGTGTCACCTTGTTCTGTCGTGAGTTTCTCTTCCTTGTCCTCCAATCTATTCCATTGACAATCCTTTCCGCCACATTGTCCACATCGATGACTTCCATTCCATCATCATCTTGAAGTTGGCCATCCAAACTCTGAAATCTGTTGTTGTTATTTCTTGGTTCCTTCTGATTAGCTGCTTTGCTGGTTCTTTGTTTACGTGGGATGGGGCGGGCATAAATAAAGTCAGTGAATCCCTGGACAGGCGGAGGTAGCGGTTGCGTTGAGGTGTCTGCCGAAGGATCAGAATTCCGGGCTTCGTTTTCTGCTGTAATTCTTTTAGAACAATCTTTTTCCAAGTGACCTGCCCTTCCGCAGAACATACAAATGTAAGGGATGTTCTCGTATTCAATTCGGTATCTGTTTCCCTCAATCAGCACTTGCGGGGTGAGGGGTTTGGACATGTCCAATTCGACAGCGATCCTTGCGAATCGTCCGCGGTGTTGTGATAGCGTATTAAGGTCAACCTTTATAGTTTTACCAATATGATCTCCGATTTGTGACAGGAGAATTTCCTTGTATAAATGTATGGGGAGGTTGGGGATGCGGATCCATGCCACTAGGTTCGTAGATGAGGGGGACTCAGGAGAAAAGTCTGGTTGCCAGTGTTGGACGGTGAGATAGGATCCAAACAGGGGCCATGGTCCTCCTGTTAGAGCATGAAGGTAATCATCTTCCCTCTGCAATTGTACCACAAAGAAATCATTCGCCAAGTCTATGAGATTGAAGCATCCTTTTGGTTTCCACATCAGTTTGATTCTATATTGTAGCGTGAGAAAGCCGATGTCTTTAGACATTAGTTTCACTATGACAGTGAACTGCCATGGTTTTAGGAGGTTTTCTCGAGCATCTTGTTTCAGACCGAAGGAAGGAATTCCATTATCAGAAGTTACAATTATATCTTCAGGCTTCAGATATGTATTATTGTCCTCTGGATCGATCCTGATGTATCCATGGTCTTGAGACATGTTCCTTCCCACCGATTCGCTATAGGATGGCCTCTGTTGTTGGGGGATAGGCGAAGACGGTGAACCTGAGTTCTTGCTTGGAAGTTCCGGGAACTGCGATGATGTTAAGCTTTCTGTATTAACGTCCATGGTGTTACTATGATAGGGTGGGATTGTAGTTTGTTCCTTTCTGCTTTGGGAGAAGCTTAGATTCAGTCATGTGTTGCCAATCGGGATGAAGACTGGGCTGCTGTGGCCGTTCCTGCCCATATCTTGCGCAGCGTTGCCGCCGCCATTCATGTCAGAAGTCGTGCTTATGTCGGCCTCTACGTCATCCGATGCTTCCTCCAACCCTTCCATCGCGTCACTCTCCCTTCCTTCCTCCCTCACCTCATCGTCCGGTGGTCGCGTACCTCCATAACTTCCTCTTCCTCCACGGCCTCCCCGGCCGCCGAACCCGCCTCCGTGCATAACCCTAGCAGAGCCGCCGGATAGTTAAATAAGTAATCATCATTATAATCTACCTCAAAGTAGGCATATAACAACAAATAAGTCCAACATGCACTAAGGCATGAGGAAAAGAGTCAAGAGAATATCAAAGATCACCACAAACAAAATAGTTCACAAGAACCATGATAATAAAAGATAAGAGCAATGTGTATAGGTTATTGTCCAAAAGAAAGACAATATAGGTTATTACTCAATAAATAAGAATAGGAGATGCAAACATACCTCTCACAGAGTATTAACAAAACAAGATTACTTCTAGATCCAAATCTAGATTTCCAAAGCACCTAATATCATATATGTGAAATTAGGGTTAGAAGTGCATGGATCATTCAAAACCCTAAAAATTTGCTTTTTATTATTAATGAATTAGGTTATCAAAACCACACCATGTTTTAGGTTATATTTTCCTGAGTTTAAAACATATTTTATTATATTTTTCTGACTTTTAATATTTAGTTATGAATTTTACAAATTATTACTTATTTAGATTAATCCATTAAAATCACTTATTTATAGCATCAGATTTAGGAGACAAAACCAAACCATTAGAAATCTTACATTTTCCTGAATCAAGTGAGTATTTATTTATATTTTTTATTAATAAATAATTAGTTATCAATTTTTGAAAATCAATCAATAGGAAAAATACAAAAATCAAATTTCTTTTGAAATATATATATAGAGAGTGAGAGTGGGGCACACCATGCTGACTTAGCCCAATCAGACCCGACCAAGTTAGGGGTCAAAGACATGGCCTTGACTCACCCAAACCAAAAGAAAAAGAAGGCAAAATGACCAAACTGCCCATGGCAAGAAAAATAAAGAAAGAACGATGAGGCGAGGGTAAAAGCATTAAAATACAAGGGAAAATGTCCCCTACCTTGCTCGCCTGCCATGGTAGTGAGCAGCTTGAGGTTGAATTCGGGCGAATCCACTGAAGGGAACAATTCGACGAAGCGAGTACATGGAAAGAAGGGGGAAGAGGAACCAGACCTGTCGTAGCGGGGAATCGAGGCACCTCGCCGTGAGGTGAGGAGTCCTAGCAGCCTCAAGCCCAAGTCCAAATTCTAATTACTGGTGGAAAAATGTGTAAGATGCGATGAAATTGGGTGGATAGGAGAGTCAAGTAGGGTGAGGCGAAGCCTCAAGTATGGTTATTTATAGGTGGGGTGTAGAATTAGGTTCCAAACGAGTTGACCGTGAGAAGCACGAAGTAGGAAAGTTGGACATTTGCAAAATACTCAACCATAGGTCACGATTTGAGGACCAAACGATGCGGAAAGTCTCCATGAACACAACACATGAAAAATCTCAGAAAACAGCCAAATATAGCGCGAGAAAATCAGATCGCAAAATCCCCCCTAGGCACAATACTTTTCACGCACGGGTTGCTCTCCTACCCAAGGTAGGAGATGTAGTCCTCACCATCCATGCATGGATCCAATGGCCTAGAAACAGAGCAAAATAAGGAAAATAATTAAACCATGTGACATATCCAAATCCAAATCGAATAAAGTGTGAAAGAAATTATTTCTTATTTTCTCGCTCCTCTTTTGAGAGTGAAAACAAGTCCCAAATTAGATGAAATTTTGCACATAAGCTAATTTTGATATGTGGAATCCGAATATAAAATTAGATTTGCCTTTTGAGAACTTTTAATGTGTTAAATAAATCAAATCATATTTTCTCTTTCCTCCTCCATTAATGGTTGTAAGATTATCCAAATTTGATGAAACTTCACCCACAAGTCATATTTAATGTGTTCGATACGAATTTGCCATCAATTTTACATGTTGGAGTTATTTATTCATTTATTTAATATTTTGAAAGTTCTACACATTTTCTCTCTCCTGATTTGATCTTTTAATAAAACTTTCTCCAAATTGAGTGAAATTTCACCCAAGGGCATATTTTAATGTGTGTATTACGAATCTTAGATTATTTTCCACTTTTGAATTCATTAAATATTTTATTTAATATTTTAAAGGAAAAACACCTTTTCTTTTCTAAATAAATTGGATGTGATCATTATTATCCTAAATTGGTGAAACTTGGCCTCCAAGCCAAAGCATATACCAAGAAAACAAATATGTGGTTATTCTTGTCCAATAAGTTTTCCTTTTAACACATTATCCATTATTTCTATTATGTCTCTCATTAATAATTCAATATCTCATTAACATGTTTTAAACATTATTATTGATTCCTTTTTCTCTTCCTTGCACTGTAAGGCAATGGAATGATCTAGAACAAATATGTTCTATCTTGATCTCACATAAGCTTATTTATTTCGTGTTTTTTGGAATTATAACTTATTATTCTCGATTATGGACACCTTGTCTTTTATGCACATATCTTATGTACCTTTCATTGATTTTATGATTAATTTGAAGGTATTAGGTGTAACACCCCTGACCTGGGTTATGGCTTAACCCTAGGAGTTTTGCTTAATTAAATTACTTACAAAATGATTCTAATCTTTTGAAAATAAATTAAGGCTTCTTGTGAAGTTTATTATCAAGTTTGAGCTTAATTGCAAACTATTTGTGCATTGATTGATAGTCTGAGTAAAATGTGCAATTTACCCAAGATGAGGGGTTACATTGCAAAATGTCACATGTTAAAAGTGTTATAAGTGTTTTAATATCATAAGAGAGAGAATGATGCTAAGTGGTGGCTTTTGGAAAGCCTAAATCCCAAGTTATAACTTGTTTAAACAATGCTAGTACTTTGTGTACCAATTTTGGTACAATTTGTAATTTACCTAATATATGGGGTTGAAATGCAAAAATACCACATATAGAGTGTCCCTACTCCCTCTATGTATCTTCTAGAGGAAAGATAAAGAAGGAGACGTTATGTTTGAATCATCTTTGAATGATGATGCTCTTGGTGATGAATAAGCCAAGAAAGAATTAAAGGTGAAGTCTTATAAGTGTTGTATCGAGTTGTGGACTTGATATAGGAGTCCTATCGGCTAAGGAACCATGGTAGGAGCCTCCTATCGGTTTGTTGAGCATTGGAAAAGGCCATGTTAGGAAAGGAACCTCAAGGGGGTGGCCCATGACAAATTGCAAGCTCCTTTACAAAAGTGTATCAGATTGCCTTATTAATGAGATAAAGATGGGATAACTTATGCAAACAAGATAAAGGAGGACCAAAATATCTTCCTTATCTTATCCTCAAGACTCTTACATGGAAAGATATATAAGTGTGCATGCATGGCCACATGTCAACCATGCATGGCCACATGTCATATAGTGGCATGAGGTGAAGACACCTCCTACACACTTTATCTCATGAAACCATGTATATATAATTCACCTTTCACCAACTTATGAAAGTTTACGATCCTCATAATCATCTCCCTTGGAGATATCATGCAAAGCCCCTTAGGTATTGTGAAAAGTAGCTCAAGGAGCAAGGAGAGCTCGAGCACCAAGCTTTAGGTAAGGCTTTGGTCATCTTCAACCTTGGTTGAAGTAGGATATTGGGTTATGAATATTCCTTTCTTTCCTTCTTCACCAAGTGCTTAACTATGGTGATTTCTTGTCTATGGAGGAGTTGTGAACGATCTCTAGACCTTGGAGAAGTTCTTCTTCAACCTTAGGAACATAAAGCTTTAGATCTTGGAGCTTTGAAGTTATTCACAAGGGGGGTTATATAACTTGAACCCAATCATGTTATTATTTACCACTTAACTTGTTACACTAGATGATCACTTTCAATTTCAAGTTTTTATTGAATAATTGATGATTCCATGAGTTCTAAGAATTTCCTGGACTATTATTCATAAACTAGAATAAAAATGAAGGTCTAGAGCTTGAAGAAGATGGTATCACTTTATAAAGTGATATCGGGTTCAAGCACACAAACAAGTAGCTCGTACCCGATATGGTAATATACATGTATCACTTGCACGATATGCTTGTGAGATTATATCTCCTTGCACGATATGGTGATGAAGTTCATACCTTGGAAAATTATATGGTGTTAACCATAATACCTATTGCACGATATAGACTCCATGCACAATATAGGAATAAGGGTATACTTGTAAGTCGATATGAAACCCTAGTTTGGGTAACCCGATATGAGTGAGAATAGCAAGTGCTCCTTGCACGATATGATCTTGTAATACACCTCTAGTACACGATACATTAAAGCACATATCTGGTGCATGATATGATTGATTGAGCATACACTTATGCATAATATAAGACATGGATTAAAATACAAGGTGTAACCCGATATGGTTGAAATACCTCAACCCGATATGAAACCCAAGATGGGGGTTAACCCGATATGGAGATGGATGTTAGCTCATGCACGATATGAGCCATGTTTTATGGACAATCTGGGAAATACCTACATACACGATACAAGTCTAGAATTACACCTCTTACACGATATAGAGGAAGTAAGCACTCTAATCGACATAGAGTTGGAAACCCAAAGTAATGGGTAAACCGATATGAGTGGTGAATGATACCACGTGTATGATATATATCCCTTGGATGATATGTATAGCACCTACTTTTACCTTGTGAACGATATGAGGTCCAACTCATACCTTATGCACGACATGGCCCATTCTACCTAATATGATGGATAACCCTAGATAATGGATTGAAATCCGATATCCCTATCCTTTAAGTAATAGATTGTGTTAAGGGAATTCATTTAGACATCTAGCTTGTCATGTAACTATGTGATAGGGTTGATCCTTGAAAGTATATAAAGATTATAATCCTAAGGGTCTACCTAATATAGTAATCCAATATATTACCCAATATGGAGACCTGGCATGATGATCATGGATGGGAAACCAAAATGGTATCATATGAAAGATGTGTTATGGGTGTAACCAGATTTGGCATATTATATCCTTTTGTCCAAAAAGGAAGGAGGAAATGACCCAACCACCGAGGCAAAGTCAGTAAGACTCTCAAAGGCAATGGTCTAGCAGTGGCATACGAGGACATAGACAGATGTCTTGAGTAGGTCCATCAGCACCAAATAATAGAGCACGACGTTGGAATCAGGAAACGACAAGATTCTATGAAAATAATCAGCCTGAGGCAGTGGACAATCCACGAGTTGAGACAAGTCAGATGAAATAATATCATTCTGATATGTCATTTTATGATTCTATTTGTTAAATATAAGAAAAGTAGTTTATATTGAGCTTCCTTTGACTAGTCCTATGAGGACATAAGGAAGATGATGACTTATATTTTGCTCAGTAATCTTTTAAATGCTTTACAATTTCTTTTATCTATGTGAAAGAGGATGAGGTATAGAAGTGATGCCTGGAGAAAATCTAGGGATGCTAAGTCTTATGTTTTTGATGTTAAGTAAAGAAAGGAATTTGATATTAAACAAAGTGCATTCTACTTAATCTCGATACTTGTATATCCTAGCCATGCATTCAACTATTGAAGATAAGGTAAGTATGGAACTCTTAGATTGTTATCTTTTTGATTACTTTGATCAAGTAGTCGATCTGTGACAATCTAGTGAGTATAACGAAACTAGAAATATGGTATGGATATTTGTATCACATCCTAAGTGCAATAAAATGGAATCTGAGATGATCTCAGATCAATCTGTGTGTATGAGGAAGTAAAGAGTATAATCCTCATGATAAGAGAATGAAAACAAGGGAGATGATCCCTGTTTGATAAAATCTGTGTGAAAAGAAAAGATCTTTTCCATAATGTGGAAATGGAAAATGTTGAAAGAATTAGGTTACAACCCAAAATTAGAGTTTGCTACAGATGTAGGCAACCATGACATCTCATAAATGACTGTCCAGAAAAGGATAATGAGGTAGGGATTAAGAAAAGACCTATCCAAACTCGGGAATAGAGGCCTAGTAGTTCCAAAAAGGGAAAGTTTTTGGTACCACCAGTGCAACCAATGTCTAATGCACCATGACAATGGCTGCCAAGAAAGGGTGAAGGACCTGATGATGTTCCACCAGTTAGAACTATTGATTTGGCCTCTACATCGGTTATAAGGCCGACAAGGCCAGGGGATGCTTATAAGATGTGTTATGAGTGTAACCAGATTGGGCATATTAGATCCTTTTGTCCAAAAAGGAAGGAGGAAATGACCCAACCGCCGAGGCAGAGTCAGCAAGACTCTCAAAGGAAATGGTCTAGCAGTGGCATACGAGGATGTAGACAGACGTCCCGAGCAGGTCCATCAGCACCGAATAATAGAGCACGACGTTGGAATCAGGCAACACCAAGATTCTATGAAAAGAATCAACCTAAGGCAGTGGACAATCCATGAGTTGAGACAGGTCAGATGAAATAATATCATTATGATATGTCATTTTATGATTCTATTTGTTAAATATAATAAAAGTAGTTGATATTGAGCTTCCTTTGACTAGTCTTATGAGGAAATAAGGATGATGAGGACTTATATTTTTCTTATTAATCTTTTAAATGCTTTATAATTTCTTTTATCTGTGTGAAAGAGGATGAGGTATAGAAGTGATGCCTGGAGAAAATCTAGGGATGCTAAGTCTTATGTTTTGATGATAAGAAAAGAAAGGAATTTGATAGTAAACAAAGTGCGTACTACTTAATCTCAGTACTTGTATACCCTATCCATGTATTCAACTATTGAAGATAAGGTAAGTATGGAACTCTTAGATTGTTATCTTTTTGATTACTCTGATCAAGTAGTCATTCTGAGACAATCTAGTGAGTGTAAAAAACTGGAAATATGGTATGGATATTTATATCACATCCTAAGTGCAATAAAGTGGAATCTGAGATGATATCAGATCAATCTGTGTGTATGAGGAAGTAAAGAGTATAATCCTCATGATAAGAGAATGATAACAAGGGAGAAGATCCCTGTTTGATAAAATTTGTGTGAATAGAAAAGATCTTTTCCATAATGTGGAAATGGGAAATGTGATGAAACCATGAAATGTTCATGAACATGTCAGGCAATAACAAAGAAAGGGATGATGATATGTAATCGTCCATATAGTTCCTATGCAAATGGCAAGGAACCTAAGACGAAACAGGTGTAAATGACTCATGAACAATGAAAGTTCATGTAATAATCTTAGAAGATGATGATGTCTCCTCTTTAATGAACAACCCTGGGTAATGATGGGGTGATGGAAGGAATGTGCTTCTTTGTGTTCTTTCCTTTCAGGAACATGGCAATCAAGTGAGTCTAAGGACACTTGATGTGCATGAGTTAGAAAGTGATCTGTTGATGGATACTTAGAAAAGTATTAGTTTCTCTTGGACTTTGGTTTCAAGATAAAGATATGTGTAATATATTATGTCCCAAAATAAAAGAAAGATCCTTTTGTATGTTTGACTCTGGTATTAACAATAGAGAAATGGATATGATGAGGATATGATGTTTTTTCGACACATGTGAAGGATACCAAGGTAAGGAATTCTGGTATCTAGGATGTGCTAGGTAGTATGGGAAAAATGAGAATATGATTCATGATAGGATGAATAATGTTTGGGTATCAATAAGGGCCAATCTTGAGATAACTTGAGTATGGAAATCATATGTTAAGGGTTTATGATCTATATAAACATAACATTGATAAGGATGTATTAATTGAAGGAATAATTGTAGAATCATTTTGAGAGGAAGCTTATCAAAGCTAAAAATAATTCCTTAATGTATCCCTATCTAGATCTGTTGAGGCAGTCTATTCATAACATCCATAGGTATCTATCAGATAAGTTCTTCTTTAGTAAGTGACTTTTCCTTAGATAATAGAATGAATAATTAGGAAGATAGTTGATACAAGTCATAAGGAAGTTTTGTGTTGAGAGATTAGAGTGGCACTAAAAATGTATGATAAGACATGTAGTCCCAAGTCGGTGACAAAACGTAACCCTGATCTCTCCTTGAAAGTGAAATGCTAAACTGAGTGAGGAGTATGGAAGACTCCCTAGAATCTTGTCACATAAAAGATGTGAGTCAATAAGGTTTGACACCTGAATTATTCATAGTACTTATCTGACTTAGAAAGTGTTACTTGACACAAAGTTGACTTCGAAGTTAGTGATGGATAGAACATCTGAGTATGTATCATGTATGATAGATCTTATGATGATATTTTATGAAAGGGCTTTGTGCTGGTCAAAGTTCTTTGGCATCTCCTTGACATCATGTATGATAAATCCTTGTTAGGGGTTTATAATTGTAACACCCCAGACCTGGGTTATGGCTTAACCCTAGGAGTTTTGCTTAAATAAGTTACTTAAAAACTGATTCTAATCTTTTGAAAAGAAATTAAGGCTTCTTGTGAAGTCTATTGTGAAGTTTGAGCTTAATTGCAAACTATGTGTGCATTAATTGATAGTCTGAATAAAGTGTGCAATTTACCCAAGATGAGGGGTTACATTGCAAACTTTCACATGCTGAATGTGCTTTAAGTGTTTTAATATCATAAGAGAGAGAATGATGCTAAGTTGTGGCTTGTGGAAAGCCTAAATCCCAAGTTATAACTTGTTTAAACAATGCTAGTACTTTGTGTACCAATTTTGGTACAATTTATAATTTACACAATATATGGGGTTGAAATGCAAAAATACCACCTCCAGAGTGTCCCTACTCCCTCTATGTATCTTCTAGAGGAAAGAAAGAAGTATACATTATGTTTGAATCATCTTTGAATGATGATGCTCTTGGTGATGAATAGGCCAAGAAAGAATTAAAGGTGAAGTCTTATAAGTGTTGTATCGAGTTGTGGACTTGATATAGGAGTCCTATCAACTAAGGAACCATAGTAGGAGCCTCCTATCAGTTTGTTGAGCCTTGGAAAAGGCCATGTAGGGCAATTCACCTCAAGGGGGTGGCCCATGACGGATTGCAAGCTCCTTTACAAAAGTGTATCGGGTTGCCTTAATAATGAGATAAAGATGGGATAACTTATCCAAACAAGATAAAGGAGGACCAAAATATCTTCCCTATATTATCCACTAGACTCTTGCATGGCAAGATATATATGTGTGCATGCATGGCCATGTGTCAACCATGCATGGCCACATGTCATCTAGTGGCATGAGGTGAAGACACCTCTTATACACTTTATCTCATGAAACAAAGTATATATACTTCACATTTCACCAACTTATGAAAGTTTACGATCCTCATAATCATCTCCCTTGGAGATATAATGCAAAGGCCCTTAGGTATGGTGCAAAGTATCTCAAGGATCAAGGAGATCTCGAGCACCAAACTTTTGGTAAGGCTTTGGTCATCTTCAACCTTGGTTGAAGTAGGAAATCGGGTTATGAATATTCCTTTCTTTCCTTCTTCACCAAGGGCTTAACTATGGTGATTTCTTGTCTATGGAGGAGTTGTGAACGAGCTATGGACCTTGGAGAAGTTCTTCTTCAACCTTAGGAATGTAAATCTTTGGAGCTTGGAGCTTTGAAGTTATTCACAAGGTGGGTTATATAACTTGAACCCAATCACATTATTATTTACCACTTAACTTGTTACACTAGATGATCACTTTCAATTCCAAGTTTTTATTGAATACTTGATGATTCCATGAGTTATAAGAATTTCCTAGACCTGTTATTCATAAACTAGAATATCTAGAACGAAGGTCTAGAGCTTGAAGAAGATGGTATCACTTTATAAAGTGATATCGGGTTCAAGCACACAAACAAGTAGCTCATACCTGATACGGTAATATAAATGTATCACTTACACGATATGCTTGTGAGATTATATCTCCTTGCATGATATGGAGGCAAAGTTCATACCTTGGAACATGATATGGTGTTAACCATAATACCTATTGCAAAAATAGACTCCATGCACGATATAGGAACAAGGGTATACTTGTAAGTCGATATGAAACCCTAGTTTGGGTATCCCGATATGAGTGAGAATAGCAAGTGCTCCTTGCATGATATGATCATGTAATACACCTATGGTACACGATACCTTGAAGCACATATATGGTGCACGATATGATTGATTGAGTACACACTTATGCATAATATAAGACATGGATTAAAATACAAGGTGTAACCCGATATGGTTGAAATACCTCAACCCGATATGAAACCCAAGATGGGGGTTAACCCGATATGGAGATGGATGTTAGCTCATGCATGATATGAGCCATGTTTTATGGACTTACATGATACAAGTCTAGAATTACACCTCTTACACGGTATAGAGGAAGTAAGCACTCTAATCAACATAGAGTTGGAAACCCAAAGTAATGGGTAAATTGATATGAGTGGTGAATGATACCACATGTATGATATTATACCTTGGATGATATGTATAGCACCTACTTCTACCTTGTGAATGATATGAGGTCCAACTCATACCTTATGCATAATATGGCCCATTCTATCTAATATGATGGATAACCCTAGATGATGGATTGAAATCTGATATCCCTATCCTTTAAGTAATAGATTGTGTTAAGGGAATTCAATTAGACACCTAGCTTGTCATGTAACTATATGATAGGGTTGATCCTTGAAAGTATACATAGTTTATAAGCCTAAGGGTCTACTTAATAGAGTAATCTGATATATTACCCAATATGGAGACCCGATATGATGATCATGGATGGGAAACCAAAATGGTATCATAATATATATATATATATATATATATATATATATATATATAACTCAAATGTTACATGATGATGCATATACTCTATGCCTGATATGGTGCACAACTTGTGCACGATATGGCACCAAGCACATAGCTTATCCCCAATATGGGGTTAAGCACCTAGTTTATACTTGATATGAAGTTATGTTGAGATGATAAGAACTAAGTGATATCCCATCTGTTATGGGTACACAATATAATGTTAGGGGATAGACCCTAAAACATGTCATGGTGATGTAGTTATACCACGTGTCTGATATGGATACACAACATGAAGTAAAGAATGTATCTTAAAGTATAATATAATGGTATACACAAATCTTGATATCTAATAAGGTAGAGACACTTCAATCATATGTAGGTGATTGAGTGACATATGTTGTGTAATGACTTAATTACAACATAAAGGATGGTGACGATGGTTATTGGTAAACTAATGTTCCTAAAAAGGAGTATTGAACCAACTTAGTTAAAAGTGATGAGGGAAGTGATATACCAAGGCATGATATCCTGTACCTCAAGGTTAATACACCTTGATGCACCTCAAATCCAATATACTTGGATGAGTAACACATGAAGTGTGTCATGACAATTGTTATATTAAGATGTAATGAGTTTAATGCACTTTGATAAGTATAAGCTAATATACATTGAGAAAGGGGTTAAGCCAAGTTAATAAAGTATAATGTAATCCACATCCTAGTAAGGATGAGAGAGAAACTCATACTTTGTGTTGATAATCATTTAATGATAAATAATGAGAATATATGAGTATTATTGCATACTTATGATATCAATATACACTCCTAGATGTATGGAGCAATGAATTAGGGTTTGAATCGATAATATGAACTTGAAACCCTATTCGGCTATAAAGAGAAACCCTAATAATGGGAAGGTTGTACTTCTTATATTGAATAAGCTTTGTATACTAAAATAATGATTATGTGGTCTGATGAACTAAAAGATATTGTTGCCTAATAAGAGGTGACAAGATGTTTTAATGGGCCTTGTGAGCCATGTGAATAATTGTTACCTAGTGAGAGGTGACAAGATGTTTAATCAAACTATGTGAGCTATGTGAAATACTTGTACAACAAGTGAAATGAATACCATGGTCTGAGGACCTTGAGGTAATAGTTACCTGTTACAGAGGTAACAATGCTACGTGGTGATCAAGGGGTTTGAATACCCGGATCCAGTAATTATGATGATAATGATATGAAGGGATGACGATTCCCAGTAATGTGATAAGGGACTGAGATCCCAAGTACCAAGTATCTAAATGTGTTTTAAAGACTTGAAAAGTACATGATAGATGTATTACACCTTTCTTTGTAGCATTTGTTGTGATTAATAATGATAAATTGTTTGATGCTAAAAGAATGCTGTAATGCACGTAATATATCATTAGAAATCATAAAATGTTTCCCTGACCATAGATCCATCAACATCAGAATTTTCTGAATGGTGAAATGGGTTTCCCGTGGCATAACCCAGAGTGCATATTTTTGAATATGTGGGAGCATAAGCACGGATGGCCAGGTGTGAGTCGATCCCCTTACGAACTCAAAATAAATGGGAATTTGGCTATATGCCTTATCCTGGCTCGAGTGCGACTACAGTCGTAGACTCTATATTGAGCATGGTGAACTGGCTCGTGGCTCAGAGTATGGCTATATGCCATGACTCAGTAATTTCATAACTGAGGACAGTTGTTAGTAGATGTTCCCCTAAGAGAGTACATGCTGAAGCAGTAGATCCGAGCAAAGATGCCTAGTACTCTGGCACACTCCTTTTGCATATTGACATGAGATGTCACTACCAGTAGTCTCGCACTTACCGAGACAGGTGAGGTCATGGCAGTCGACTCTTCCATTGACCTTGTATGGTACCTACTTGTGAGAAGTTTGTTGTCAGCTGGAGATGAACGGGGTATACTTCATCTCCTCAGGGTATAAGTGTGATTGTAAAAGATATTCAGCCATGTAGTATATTTGATTAAGGATCGAATATGGAAAACATTTTTTGATGTGCTATTCAATTATACATCTTAGCTTGATAGATGTTATTTATGTTTCTTTACATTCCTTATAAAGTAGATAGATGGTTTATTACTCTACGATGGGTAGATGCATCATTTTCCCAAAGTAAAGAGATTACTTTGTTCTATTTATACAATGATTAATCTGCCTGTTAATATAAAAGAACCTCTACTTAGTTTTATAAATGCTTATCTGTGATAATAATATGATCGGCGGAGAGTTATATCTCTCTCTGGGATAATTGTCTCACCCTGTGGGATCCACAATTTTTAGGTGGACGTGCATGAGGTGGTAGAAACCTTTCTGTAGAAGAGGAACAACAACTGAGGCAGCAGTAACAACTCAGGTTGAGTGTACTGTCTGTCGTGTCTGTAGATAGAAGTCCTATGTATCGTCTCTGTACTCTCAGGTCCTTGGAGCTGGTTCGTAATGGTTTCATGAACGATATGAGATTTTGTCTTGTATGCCTTGAGGTTTTATGTTGCTCCAATATGTATTTTGATAGAGCAACTGTTATATGTTGTCCTCAAGATGAGATGAAACAATGTTGTACAATGTAAATCATGATATGTATAAGTTTTGGATCTTTCAGTAAGAGTTTTCTGGAATAGGATCTACTTGCAAAATAGTTTTAAATTTTAGTGATTTTTGTTAATCCGCTGTTTATGGTAATTCCACATAATTAGTAACGATTTGGCTATCGGTTTGATGACGGTCGTTACATTAGGTAACATTAATTTATATCCTACATTTTAATGTGATTTATTCATGCATTAATATACTTAAGGTCACCAAAGAGCATACTCTTATCCTTGTTTGGATAAACCTCAAAGACTAAGGTTTCTAACTTTTTAATCCTGGAATAAGATTAAGTTCTAGTTTTCGGTATGTTACAACATACCACCCCTTAAAGAGATTTCTTCCTCAAAATCTAAACAACTATCTACCACCCCTTAAAAGTTTCATCCTAATAATTCAATCAAAACTATAGGTACAAAGGTAACTTCTTTATATATATCCACAAGGTACCATGTAAAAGGAAACATAACTTGAAAGTCTAACTATGGGACTAAGGGTTACCTTCAACTTGATCATCATCATAGACTTCTTGACCATACAAAGCAAAAACTCTTTTAGCTTGCCTTTCCACATGTATTTTTCCATTGTTGTTACCATTATTCTGATGAGGCACTTGAGGTTGTTGTTGTTGAGTCGGTACAGATCCATTATGAAGCTGATGGCACCTAGGGTGAATATGTCCAAGTTTATTGCAATGATGGCACACAACCTGAAAGTTAGGCTAATGCTTTGCTTGATTCTTATCTTGAGAGCACTTTCCTAGAGGATGGTAACCATTTCACTTAGCACACTTGTCTCTTCTATGTTCATCTCCTGAGGGTTTCCTCATCTTATTAAACTCCCTAGGTTGAAACCCTGAGTAAGACTCCACGGACAAAGCTTTATCAACCATCTACTGAAAGGTCAAGGGCAGTTGTGGGATAAGAGCATGACCCACATTGTAGTTGAGTCCTTAAAGGAATAGGTCAGCCCTACGTTCCTCACCCAAACCTACTACATAACGTTCCAACAGTAGAAACTTTTGTACAAAAGTAGAAACGGATAAGGAACCTTGCTTCAAGCTGTAGAACTCTGCTTCTTTCTTCTTTAGGGCCGCATTGTAGATGTACTTCCCACGAAAAAGCACCAAGAACTATTCCCAAGTCATGGTATAGATATCACGTATCCTTCCTATCCTGTTCCAACAAACTCGAGCAGGTCCATTCTAACATGTGAAGCAAAATAACCTTCTGATGGGGAGGACAAGCCATACCATCAAAGGTCCTCTCTAAGGCTAATACCCAATCATCAGCTTTGTTGACCATCTCTATTTCTCCTTCACCCTTGAAGGAAGGTGGTTGCATCTTCATGAACTCCATGATTGAGAACTCCTTAGCCTTTTCAGGTACATACAAGTCTTTCATCTTTCCTGCTACGGTAGTAGCAAAAAGTTGTCGAAACATAGCCAATTCTTGCTAGGAGAGATGACTACACCCGTAATAGCAGAAGCTGGGGTATCCTGACCAAACCTAGGGTTTTGGAGTGTCTCGTAACCGTACTGGTTGTCAACTGTTGAGTTATCTCCTGCCATTAGGGTTTTTTCCTACACAAGGCAAGGTACTAGGTATAAGCAACCTAAGATAAGGGTAAACATCCTAAGGAAGACAAGTTTGAAATAATTAGATAACTGATAGCTACAGGCTCTGATACAATGCTGTAAGGAGTAGGATCCCATAGGGATCCACTCCTTACTAAAAATAAAAAGGTAACATCCCAAACAAACATACCAACGAAAACTTTTTCTTGAAAGGGATGAAACCAAATTTATTTGACATGATTGTATCATAACACAAAGTAGAAGCAGAATTAAAAGATGTATCTAACAATTACAAAGCTTCTTATGATACTAAACTTTCACCACACAGGGTGACATAAAGGAAAAACTAACTACATATCTAGGACTAGCTGAGGATCACCTAACAACTTCAAGCAAAGTCTCCCATGAAGTCAGCTACACTTGTTGTGGTCCAAGTCCTCCTAGATTTCCTTCTCCTTGTCTAACACCTGGGGTTGGAAGCGTACCCCACAAAAGAAAAAAAAGAGGATATCACTGAAAATCTAGTATGAGCATGCTAAAAAGAAACTGAGCAATATATCTTAGGAAAAAAGTATGTCAAGTATAAAAGGCTTCCCATGAAAAGAAGTAAGAACTACCCAAACGGGCATAAAAGGAATATAATCACTAACATATGATAAAAGGAATACTTGCCATTAAATCAACATATAAAATTGGTGCCACAAAAGCACCCATAATGTTTTTAGGGCACAAAACTGATAACAACCTACATGTAGGTGAGATAAACATAGCATTAGAACAACATAAATAACAAAGGCGGCCAAGCCTCATAAACTTGAAACCTGATAGAGATTGGCACATAACCAAACTCCCAATATATATAACTGTTGGGACAAACCTCATAAATTTGAAACCTTGGTATGGAGCACATAACCTCCATCCCAAAAGCATAAGGGACATAACCCAAAATCAATGCAAATTATATTACTCTAGGTCTACTAAGTCACACACCATGCTTAATAGGGAGGCAAGTAAAAGGTATAGTCGGATTTTACAAATTAATCACCACATAAGTGATCATCATTATCATCTACCTCAAAGTAGGCATATAAAAACAAATAAGTCCAACATGCACAGACATGAGGAAAAGAGTCAAGAGAATATTCAAGATCACCACAAACAAGATAGTTCACGAGAACCATGATATCAAAAGATAAGAGCAATGTGTATAGGTTATTGTCTAAAAGAAAGACAATTTAGGTTCTGACTCAATAAATAAGAATAGGAGATGCAAACATACCTCTCACAGAGTCTTAACAAAAAAAGATTACTTCTAGATCCAAATCTAGGTTTCTAAAGCACCTAATATCATATATGTGAAATTTAGGTTAGAAGTGCATTGATTGTTCAAAACCCTAAAAATTGCCTTTTTATTATTAATGGTTTAGGTTATTAAAGCCACACCATGTTTTAGGTTATATTTTCCTAAGTTCAAAACATATTTTATTATATTTTTCAAGATTTTATATATATAGTTATGAAGTTTACAAGTTATTACTTATTTAGATTAATCCATTAAAATTGCCTCTTTATAACATCAGATTCAGGCATCAAAACCAATACAATTAGAAAGCTTACATTTTTCTGAATCCAAGGAGTATTTATTTATATTTTTTGATTAATAAATAATTAGTTATCATTTTTTGAAAATTGGCCAGTAGGAAAATTCCAAAAATCAAAATTCGATTGAAACACAGAGAGAGAGAGAGAGAGCTAGAGTGGGGCACACCACGTTGACTTGGCCCAATCAGACCTGACCAAGTCAGGGGTCAAACACATGGCCTTGACTCACCCAAACCAAAAGAATAAGAAGGCAAAATGGCAAAACTGCCCTTGGCAAGAAAAACAAAGAAAGAACGATGAGGTGAGGGTAAAAACGTCAAAATACAAGAGACAATGTCCCCTACCTCACTAGTCTGCCATGGCGGCGAGCAACTTGAGGTTGAATTCGGGAAATCCACCAAAGGGAGCAATTTGACAAAGCGAGTACATGGAAAGAAAGGGGAAGAGGAACCAAAACTGTCGTAGTAGGGAATCGAGGCAACTCACCACGAGGTGAGAGCCCTAGCAACCGCAAGCCCATGTCCTAATTTCGATCATCGATGAAAAAATGTGCAAGATGCGATGAAATTGGGTGGACAGGAGAGTCAAGTAGGGTGAGGCAAAGTCCTGGGTATGGTTATTTATAGGTGGAGTGTAGAGTTAGGTTCCAAACGAGTTGACCGTGAGAAGAATAAAGAAGGAAAGTTGGGCATTTACAAAATACTCGACCATAGGTCACGATTTGAGGACCAAACGATGTGGAAAGTCTCCATGAACACAAAGCACAAAAAATCTCAGAAAACGGCCAACTGTAGTGTGAGAAAATCGGATCGCAAAATCCTCCCTATGCGCGATACTATTCACGCGCGGATTGCTCTCCTACCCAAGGTAGGAGATGCAATCCTCACCATCCATGTGTGGATCCAATGGCCCAAAAACGGAGCGAAATAAGGAAAATAATTAAACCATGTGACATATCCAAATCCAAATCGAATAAAGTGTGAAAGAAATTACTTCTTATTTTCTCTCTCCTCTTTTGAGGGTGCAAATGAGTCCCAAATTAGATGAAATTTTGCATATAAGCTAATTTTGATACAATTCATCAATAGAAAATGTATGTTCAATCAATTTCCTTTGACTAACATAAGTCATAAGAGTATGCAACTAGCCTCATGATTGTTAGTTGAGTTATGGTAGTCAGGTTTAGAATGGCCTTGGTTGCATATAAATGCCCCAAAAATAGAGTTTTTCAGATCTAAGCATGATGTTATGCTCTAGAAGGATGCAAATTTTTACAATTCCTATTAAGTTAAGTTATATCAATTTAAAATAAATATGATCAATGGACAATAGTGGATGCCCATGGTGATCCCTATATCCTATATATTCATCATTTTATTATTTGATCTATTTTTTGTTGTTAACTTAGATGTAGTTGTATCTTTCTCATATTCTTTTCCAAATCCTTTGTACCAGATTATCTGATTGGTGAAATTGAAATGCTTTTTGGTGGCACAATCCCTTATGGGTGCGAAAAATTGGGGATCTATATTATTAACTAGTTAATTGTATACTTATGTACACATGCACCATAATAGAGTATCAACAATCAAGGATGTATAGTACTCCTATATAGATGGCCCCTTTATGTTATCAAAAACTTTTTAAATTAATAGACTCCTTGCCTATATTGAAAGAATACTGGTTTCCACTTCAATAAAAGAACATACAGTCACCAAAAGTGGTCTATCAAGGTTAATGGGATAATACATATCCTTCTATATTTCCTTGACCAGAAAGTTATGAGGGAGGAAGAATTTCCCCTCTTTGACCGATGCATCTTCAATAATGCTTGTGGGTTAGTCTTGGTGGAGTCTACAAGCTATATGACCATCCCTGTAGGTATAAGGTTGGTGAGGCCCAGTCATTTAAATAGAGTGTAAGGCATGAGAGATATATTTGACTCTAGATATACAAAACCCTTCTTGCAAGAAGATTCATATTAGTATAATGGAAGATGAAAGGATCCTAATTCCTTGATCTTGCATGATAACTTGTCATGTATTGTTTAAGAAGATGTGCAAGCCAATTATACTGCCTAAAATTGGTATGTAGTGTATTTGTATGTTAGAATGGTCTTTAGGAACTTAGATGATGAGGGAATCTTTGTCATAAAATCTAGGAATGGGGATTCATGTGAAATTTCTTCTAGGCATACTAAAATTTGTCAATATCTCTATTCAACCTGGTCTGTGCATGGAAATGCAGGAACAAAACACTAGACTTATGCAAAACGATCTATGATGAAACAATTTATTGTAGTTCCTACTTTGATGCTTCTCCCTAGATGGAACTCCAGTCATAGTATCACTACTTACTGTGTCCATAAAAGGGATGGCTTCAAAACAAAAGTTGGTATTTATTGAAAAGAAAATTATAACATGAATATCTATTCCATGACCATAGTGATCTTTGTTAGCTTATAATATTTAAATACATAAATTGTAAAAGTAGGGTTTCTCATATTTTCTTTAACTATCACGTGTTTAGTAATATCAATAAAGTGATAATAAAATGCATAACTTTTCATAATCAACTGACAACATAGATAAAACCAAATTAACATTTTGTAGCCCTAAATTATTCACTAACTTAAATGAGTTTACAACAACTTACTAGGAACATGCTAAGATGCAACAACCCATCTTGTATACTACCCACATATCTCAACAAGACTTGTGAATATGTACTATATTTTCAATACAACTCCTTATTTAGACAACCTTTTAGCAGTTGTTCAAGCTTCACCACCAAACACATACTTTAATTCAAACCATTTCATCTCACAAACTTTGTAGTCATTCTTAAATGTTATTTTGATCTCTTTGGGGCCATGATTTGAATTTAAACTATATGTTGAAACCAAATGTCATCAATCTCATTCCCCTAGGCCTCATATCCTATGTTAGTATCATCATCCCATTCACACATCAAGTGCATCTAGATAACTCAAAATATCATTTTTTCTACTTCTAACTACAAACCCTCATATGTTTCCCCTTTTACATCCCTTAGCATGCCCCATATAGACCTCCCCTCACTACCCCTTCCTCATACTTCTCTAAGATACTTACCCTATATTCAAGTACAACCTCTCCTCCTATGGTTTGGCCCAAATTAATACTTCAATAAGAATCCATTTAATGTTACCTTTTTCTTGAATCTTTTTATCTTTCTATTTTCTCAATAGTTCCTACACTCTATCATCACTTTCCACTTTAGCAAAGTTCAAGATTTTCTAATCTTAATTGTAATACCTCCTTCATCCAGTTTTGCCATATTAAAACACTAAGTTAACCTATCACATTGACTTGCACACTATGCCACAAAATGCACATCACTACAAAGGGGACCTAATGACCCCTAAGAAATTTTCATGTTCTTGTTTTCCCAACACATTTTCTAGATACATTCTACCTCTCCTTCCAAGTCAAGACATCATGTATATGTTACTTCCATGGATTATTCCCACATATTATCATCTAATTAACCACCTGAAAATCAATTTTTCTTTGTTTCTTCCTCTCAATCAATGTAACACTTGCATTGAGAAGAAAACTAAATATGCCAGCTTCTGATCTGACATTACTAAAAAAATTCCTCTACAAAATCTTCCATGCTAATTTTCTCTTCTCTAAATACCAATTTTCACTCCCACATCCATCTAATGCCATTCCCACTACTCCACACCTCACACTTACCCCACCCTTGTCAACCATCACTACTCTCCTTGATGAAGTTATTTGAAGCATCCATGCTCTATATATTCCAATCTTTAGTTGTAGTACTCTCCTTCCATCCATGTCCTCCATCATATGACCACCAATTTCACCTATCATATCGACTCACACACCACGACACCCAATGCACATACTACATCACCACAAAAGGGGTCACTTTCCATAATGACCCTAAATCAACTTCTCATGTTGGCCCTTTCCTAACATATTTGCAAAACATTTTCTACTTCTCCTTCCAAGTTAAAAGATCTTACATATATTGCTTACACAGATTCTTCCTACACAAGTTTTGCTATTCACCTCTTAGAAATAAACGTTCTGTATAGTTTTTCCTCTTCACCAATGCAACACTCACCACCAAGAAGTCAACTAAGTATGCCATCTTCTTATACCATATCCATCAATAAAAAAATTCATCTACTAAATCTTCCATGATAGTTTTCTCTCCTTTAAAGACTAATTTTCACTCCCACATCCATATAGCACCATTCCCACTACTACACACCTCACACTTACCCCATCCTTGTCAAGCATCTCTACCCTCCTTGATGAAGTTATTTGAAGCATCCATCCTCTATATATTATAATATTTAGTTGTAATACCCTCCTTTCATCCATGTTCTCCATCATATGACCACCAATTTCACCATCATATCGACTCACACACTCCAATGCACACACTACATTGCTACAAAGGGGGTCACTTTCCATAATGACCCTAAATCAACTTCTCATCTTGACCCTTTCCTAACATATGTGCAAAACATGTTCTGCTTCACCTTCCAAGTTAAGAGGTCTTACATATATTACTTACATGGACTCTTCCTACGCATTTTTTGCTAGTCACCTCTTAGAAATAAATGTCCTGTAGTTTTTCCTCTTCACCAATGCAACACTCACCATCAAAAAGACAACTAAGTATGTCATCTTTTTATACCATATCCATAAATAATTCCCCCACCACATTTTCCATGCCATTTTTTTCAACTTCAAAGGACAGTCTCCCTCCTATATCTAGTTAACACCATTACAACTACCTCACAACTCATTCCCCAACCCGCTTCAACCTTTGCGACTCTACTTCTTGAATCTATTCGAAGACAAGGTCTACTTCTCTTCCACACATATATAAGACTTGTGTCATTTTACATAAATGAGTCCCTTCTTACTTAGAATATGTGTTAGAAACTCATGCTTCCAATTACATAATCATGATGAAGGCCTACCACTCTATGTGATGTTAAAACCATGTAATACCCACTTCATGGAGGGATCAAGTCAAACAAATGATTTATGAAACATGCTATTACCGCCTAGGTTTTCACCCAATGTGAAATTATTCAATACATAAGTCAGATTTAGGATTGGGTAATCAACATAACTTGACCACCTGGATAAATTAAACTTGACCAAGCCACCTAATTTGGCTTGAACTAGAAATATTATTAAGAAGGCTCATTTTTTTCTTCACACAATTATATGTTGTCTAGTCACAATCCAAATGGCCAGTTAATGAATCATAGTAGACTTGACTGATTGTATACAATACATGCATTAAAACATGCACACATGTATCATGCTAAATATATTGAGATATATATTTAGAAATTTACTACTATATAATGAAATTTCCATTTTAGTATCTATCCTATTGAGGTAAAGATACACATTTCTATAATAAGATATGATAAAGTGAGTGATTATTAAGATATTAATTACTTTGATCATATCGATTGCTTGATCAAAAGTAAATCTAGATACTAAACCCTAGTCCACTTTGATGAGACATGTCCTCACTTACATCTCATTTGATCAAAAGTGTATTAAGTATTTTAAATCACTAGCAATATCCCTAACCTTCATTTGAGTGGACTAGCATTAATTATTAATAGCATTGGCGGGCCAAATTCAACCAAACTTAACAATGGAACTTGGATCAAGTTTAATTGGTGTTAGCCATTTGGAAAATTAATTATAGTCTCAAAATGTTTTGCACCACTAAGTGTAATTGGGTTTTCATTTGGTTTACACATTCAATTAACAAGACACATGATACCTACTCCATGGAGATAAAGTCAAATTATCTCTATTTGAAACTTGACATTTATTTAATGTTATATGGTAATAGTGTTGTATATTTAGTTTGAAATACTACAATAGCCAAAAAATCAAATACCATTTATCTAAATTTTAGTGACCAGTTATACCAACATTTTAGAACCAAAACATCACTTTTTTTGAGGGGCAATGCTTCACTATGAAAGACACATTGCTCCTATTGGTGTCAATACATCCCCTCCTATAACACATTGCTCGATGAGAGGCAATGCAAGCCTAGATGCATTGATCCATACTATATCAATGCATCCTGAACATGAACATTACTCTCACAAATATTTTCATTCATTAATTAAGAAAGTCATACCTCACAACCATGTAATCATATATGGGATTAAGAGAGGCATTCTCTCCCCCTCTCCCACGCCTGCGGTGGAGGACGAACACCCGGGAGGGTGGTGAATCAAGGTGACAACTGTGATTTGAACCCGAGTCCCTTTGTTAGACCATGTAATCATATATGAAGTACAATGATGATGATAATTCAGTACAAGAAGTAACAAACCATCATCAACAAACAAGAAGATAAAATCTAACGGGTGCCCAAAATGTCTAAGAGGGGGAGGAAACTCCTAATAGCAAGAACCAAATAAAAGAAAAATAAAGATATAAAGGTAATCTAGAAGCTATGATAGGCATGCTCAACCCATAACATTAGATCCTTGAAGCCATGTCAACCATCCTCAGCCCCTCATCAATATCTTTTCTATTACGATACCACTACACAATTTTAAATATTTGTATTATATTTAAAATATTTCTGAACAACTCTAATAAGTAGTAAAATAATATGTAAATAATGATACCTAATAATGGAATAATAGTAGTAAAATATAACAGTTCATAGATACATATTATTGATACATGTAAATAATAACATGTAGAATTACTAGAGATAATAGTAAAATTATACAATATATCATAAATCTTGGATGAAATAACAATATATCATAGTATGTATTGGTGTATATAAATAATAAGTGTAATTTTAAAGTTACACTACTAAAAATATATAATGCAAGCATTGATATAATAATTACATTATATATATATATATTAAAAATATTTTTATTTTATATATTGCCTATTAACATTTTTTGTACACTAAAATATTTTATATTAACATATTATATTTATTTATACCATATTTTGATAGACATAAAATTTAATAAATATTCATTATATGTATTGATGTCATACTATATAGTATATTTTGTTAATGTATTTATATTTTATAATATATGTATTGATATATTTATATTAGCTTATTCTATATATTGTATATATTTATGCCATAGTAATATTTTATTTTATATTCATACTATATTGCATATTTTGATATTGTATGTGTTAATTGTACACATTATTAGTTTATACATTAATATTAGGTAAATATGAATAATTTTATTTTATTATTTTAATCATGAGGTGTCATTAGAAATATGAAATTTACTTATTATTTGGATTGTTAAGAGATTTATAAATATAATTTACAATATGTTAAAAAAGTATAGTTTAAAATATAAATGATAGCGACATGATATCATAACAAAAATACTAGTGAGCGCAGCGTGTCCCCATCTAGGATGCAAAATTGCCACATGAGAAATGCGTCCAAGTCAATGACACATCACTTGTAGAAAGAGTAAATCATGACATGACATGACACATTGACACCACTAGGGCAATTAGTGGCAAATGCGCATTGAGGCCAGGTGAGGCCTTAGCCTCACCCACGCCCATCTGTTTCTTCTTATTTAATGGGAGAAAGTTGTTACAACCACACCAATCTATACATCTGGCTTCACCTATTAAATAAATTTGTTATGGTGAAAATTTGTTGGCCTGTCTCACAGATTGAAATTGAGTAAATAGGAGTTATGTAGAGGCTCACGGGAGTGAGAGACTAATTGAGGGTGGGAGTTAGAGAGAGATAGATCGGGGAGGTGTAGAAAGAAAGGGATTGTCCGGCGTGCCCCAATCATCGCTCCTCTACCCTCCACGATCAGCGCCTCGGAGGCTTGGGCCTCTCTGGGCTCGATCTTCTCCACCCAGTCCATTGAGCTCTGCCCCAAAAATCACATCATCAGCCTCTCCACCCTGGTAAGTCCCAGCCCGGCGAGCCGTAGCTTCCGTACCCCCATCCTTCTCGGTTTGCGCTTCAGTGGAGAGTGCCGATCAATGCTTGGCCTTCTCCCCCCTTTCAGGCGAGCACAACCTTGATCTTCTCAGTGTAGTGGGAGTGTTATCATTTTAGGTAACCGATAAGATCAGGCACATCCTCCCCTCCCTCATCTCCCGACATTTTAATCAACTGCCTGGTGCGCTTAGCGACAATGTTTTTAAAGGTACATCCTCATAACTCCTCCACCCCTTTCACTCCTCTACATTAAATCCTGGAGCTTTAGACCACTCCCGAGGCACCTCGCTTGCAAACCCAAGATATTATAGCGACATGCAAACCTTTAAACCTTAACACATATTTTCCTCAACTATAGCGGCTGGGGCTTTTTCACTCTCAGTGGCACCCAGGACAGTCTGATACTCCAAAACATCCTTTTCAGAAAGTCTCAACAAACTACATACCATTCTTCCGGCTATCGCTTCCCCCCCCCCCCCCCCCCCCCGTGCCTTAACTGCAGTCTCATCTGTCCCGATTCTCTGCTTCCCAAAGAATATCTTTTTCAAAATTACTCACCTGCCAAGATCACATCATGAGAACGGGTGGCCTGCTCACCCTGGCCTCATGCATAAACAAGACCCAACTATCCAAAAAAGGTAAGACAAAAATTTTCAGGATTGCCCTAAAACAGAGTAAACCCTCGGCGGTTGACGACGACTCGAGGGTTTCAGCAACACCTCAAGAAATGGACTCGCATTTCACCTTCATGGAGTTCCCGCTCTCAAACCCTACGTACTCTACCAGTGTTTCCCTACCGAAAGCTTGGATCTACCACAAGTTTGACCTATCTCCGAGATCCTGTATGATCAACATTGGTCACCGTTCCTTCCCGGTGAAAATCACTTGGTCTTCCCAGGCTGATCACCACTGGAAAAACAAAGCTTCAACCCTCCTCAACTCTGAGGGTTGGGACCTATTGATCTCAGACCTCAAGCTCAAGCCGGAATGGTATATCTTCATCAAGCCGATCGGAAATCGAACCTTGCTGGCGTGGGTTAGGGATTTCAATGCCGACACACCACCTGAGCTAGCACATCTCTATAAAAAATATGACCAAGAAAGCTCAACTTTATCAAACTCGGCTGATCAACTCTTCGTTCAGAACATTTATCAACCCCCGGTAGGAACAAAGGCATGGCCCATCTCAGTCTCCTCTTGCTCAGAGGAGGAAGATGTTGCGGACACAACAACAACAACACATCAAACAAGCTCCATCGCAGCAAGGTACCATCTTTTTTCCTCCCAAAAGAAAAAAAAATGACCAAAAATCTCACTCTCTCTTTGCTCCACCAAACCCTAAACCCCCGATCCTTCACAGTGGACAAAATCATCCTAAAAGACATGATTATCCTAAACCACACTTTTCCTATTTTAGGACAAGCAAAATCTACACACCTCATCAACAAACTCCTAGAGGAAAACCCCACCACCTAAATCTGGAGAATGGTCCCTCCCAGAAAACCTTTTCGGGCCCTTCACTGTTCTGTTTGCAATAGTAAGCACCATTTGGCTTCCAGATGCCCTTCCCGCTTTACCTGCTTCAGATGCCACCAAGTAGGTTACACCAAAAAGTTCTATAAAACTTGACCACCCCCTGTTAAGATCAGATCTCATGCAGACCCTGAGCTTTTCTTCCCTAGGTTTGACTTTGTGCATAAACCCTCGAGTTCAAAAAAAAAAAGAGATACAGACTTCAGACGCACAAAACAACCCCCTCCCTTTCCCCAACTCACAAGCAACGCTTTTGCATGCCTTGCAAACCTCCCACCCGAACATACAGGCACACCCAATGCTCGAGACCAACATAAAAACAACAGATTTGTACCTCTATTAAAACCCTACCACAAGCCACCAAACCACTTAGCTTCTTCACCAAAACCCCACTCCTCCTATGCTCCCTCCGTTACCTCCAATCACTACTCATACACCTTACCTGCACCATCAGCCATGAAAACTCCAGAACACCTTGAATATGCGATAGCCCTTGACCTACCATCAAACTCCATGAGGCTACTCAAAGTCCTCACCTTGAGAAGCTTCCTCATCTCAATTGAAAACAACATCAACAACAACCCTATAAATGTCCTAGATATCACCCACGCTCTAGCCCTCCTCATCCCGGGACAGACTATCCTCAAGCCGAAAATCTTTTCACCAACTCAACTGATATACACTGTTCCTAAAGGTACAAAAATCAACCACCTCTTCTACCAGGTTCTCACGATACCATGTGGATCAAGTTTCATTACATCCAGATTGTCAAAATGGTCGGCTGACCTTGGAGCTTACCCAGCTCCAGCTGGCGGCTCCGACTGGGTTGCAATCACCAACCTCCCACCCCACCTCTGGGAACTTGAGATTTTCAAAGGCATAGCCCACTCCATCGGGACTACTCTACAATATATCATCCCAGAAACCCTGCATCCTACCCAATACTTTAAAGCCTTCTGACTCCTTGCAGTCAAAGAAGCCATTTCCTTACCACCTTCCATCAACATTAGGATCGGAGAATCAATCTATAACATCAAACTGTCAGCCGAACATCCTTCTGAAAATAGAACAACCTTCTATGATCTTTCAAACCATCCACCTTCATGATTTTTCCCAAATAAAGATAGAAAGACACCTTCCCTTACCCGTTTCATAGGTGATCAACACCATGTTTGGGAAAGAAAGACCTCAAAAAACACCCCCTCCAATAACACAAACCTCCTCACAAGTAGGAAAAGAACTAGAACCTCCACTCCCTCCCTACATGGAAACACCTCTCCACCATCTGACACCATTTTTCCCTCCCCAACGTCTACCAAGGAAAACTGCCAAGAACAAAACCCAAACCAAACCTCTTTAAGAAAACATAAGCATTCCCAGCTAAAGGATGTCAGCTCTTCATAGAGTCCTCAGAAGAAGAGCCCAAAACAAAGGCAAGAAGACAGCTACGCCCAAAAGCTTATGATGCAAGGTCCAAAAGAGGCAAACAAAAATATCATAGTCAACATACCAGATTCAGGTACATCCACAAACACTTCTCTCAATTCATCCTGTGCAAAATCTTCTTTTCTTAATATCTTTTCCCCACCTTTAACAAAGTCTTTATACTGTGACATAGACAACATTGAGGACCTTGCATCATGGTCAAACATCAATAGTTTTACAAAATTTGCAAAAATATAGGAATACATCTCGTAGATGAAGACAAGGCTCATAAAACCCTAGATGATACTGAACTCTTTATGGGTTGGTCAAATAATAGAGTTTTGGAAACTACCAAGAAAAACTTTAAACTTCTCAAAATTGACTAGCCTGCTTTTAGAGCTGACCATCTCTCGTCATTTCATTTGCACTAAATATACATCTTTCTTCTTGGAATGTCTGTGGGGCTGCAAACCTCCAAAGACGTAAGGAAATCCGCTCACACATAGACAAAAATAAAATAGACCTGATCACTATCCAAGAAATAAAAACTAGTCTTTCCCCTTTTGCTCTCAAAACCATAGGAGGTAATAGAATCACTGACTGGGTCCAAATCCCCCCGACTGGCTTTAAAGGGGGCCTCTTAGTTGGTTTCAACAATCTTACCTTCTCCTCCCTAAACACCACCACTCTAGACTACTCCATAACCATCACCTTTAAAAACACATCTAATGGTTTTTGTTGGAATTTTTCTGGGGTTTATGGTGAACCTGGACAAAATAAATCTTCCTTCTTGACTAAACTAAAATCGCTCATGACAAACTACCATCTGTCTCCCTGGGTTATCAGTGCAGACTTAAATTTGATAACCCAAAACTATGACAGAACAAACCCCACAAATTCCGCACAAACTATGTCTGCAGTTGACAAACTTTTCAGCCATCTCCTCACAAAACATGCATTGATTGATATAAAACCATCAAATGCATCCTTTACATGGTCTAGAAATCAAACTTTCGCCAGACTCGACCATTTCATCTGCTCCACCCTATGGGAAGACAAACACCCTCTCTCCAATGTTCACATCTCTCACAAAGCCATATCCGATCATTTCCCTCTGATTCTAGACACTAATACCATTTCATGGGGTCGGCGCCCTTTCAAATTTGAAAATGGTTGGCTCTCCATAAATAACTTTACCAACACCTGTGTTGAGCATTGGAAATTAGTCGACTCCCAAACCACAAACCTAGGCCTCCACGTTCTCCAAAACACAAAAAACATCAAAATACACATAAAAAACTGGAAACTCACAAACCCAAACAAGCTCTACGAAACACAAAAAAACCTAGAAGAACAATTCCTCTTTGTGGACAAGGACCCATCAGCAGACCCAACTCTTTTCCTGTCCATTAAAGCTGACCTTGATTTCACAAAAAAGTGTATTGACACCAGGTGGAGACAAAGGGCTAAAATCACCTGGGCAAAGGAAGGGGATAAAAATACAAAGTTCTTTCATAAAATCTGCAACAAAAACTATCGAAAAAACTCCATCACATACCTTCGAATAAATGATAGGATCTCAACCCACAAACAATCTATCACAAACCACATCACAGACCATTTCAAAAAAATCTTCAACAACAATCACAACCCCTCCTGCCTAAACAACTTGGACTGGTCTATGATCTGCCCTACAAACATAGAAAACCCTCTAGACCTTATAAAACCTTTTTCCCCAGGGGAATTGGGCTTGGCCATATCTACATTAGGATTAAATAAATCACCTGGACCAGATGGTCTTAATGTAGAATTCTACCTTGCAAACTGGGATCACTACAAAATTGACTTCCTAGCTCTGCTTAAGACCTTCTGCGAAAGTGAAAACCCCCACAACATCATCAAGCACCTAAACCAAACTTTCATCACCCTAATAAAAAACCAATCAATCTGACCTTATCTCCCAGTTCAGACCCATCAGCCTTATCAACACTTCATACAAAATCTTAGCAAAAAATCTAGCAAATAGAATAAAACCACTCATGAACAAAATCATTCCCCTCAATCAAAATGCCTTTCTCAAAGGTAGAAGCATACAAGATGCGTACCTGATGGTTAACGAAACAATATTTCTCTGCCACAAAAATAGAACACCTCTGCTGGCCATCAAATTGGACTTTGAGAAAGCCTTTGACTTTGTCAACTAGAAATATTTAATAAAAATGCTCACTGGCTTTGGTTTTCCACACAAATGGGTCAAATGGATACATGCTTGCATTTCCACAAACCACTTTTCAACAATTATAAATGGTGTTCCATTTGGTTATTTTCATAATTCAAATGGCCTCAGACAAGGCGATCCCCTCTCCCCTACCTGTTTATTATCATCACAACCATTCTCACTCGTATGATACAACTTGGAAAAATCAGTGGCCTCATTAACTCACCAGAGGAATGCAAAGAAAACATTATACAATTTGTCAATGACACAATAATCCTCTCCTCTCCTGAAGACGCCTCCTTACTCAATATCTTCAGAATCCTAGGCATTTTTTTCCTATATTTTGGGGCTAAAAATAAATCTCCACAAATCATCCATCTTTGGGGTTCACCTTGAACAATCTATCTTGGAAAGATACAGAGATCTCCTCAGATGCAAGATTGATGACTTCCCCATCTAATACCTAGGACTCCCAATTACCCCCCTCAACATCACAAATTCTACCTGGTCTCCCATCATGGAGAAAATAAATAAAAAACTCTCTGATTGGACAAATAACTTTCTAAATCTCTCAGGAAGACTTACTCTCCTAAACAGTGTCATCACTCCTATCCCCACACACTTCCTGAGTTGTATACCCCTTCCATCCAACACTAAAACACTCCTTGAAAAAGTGAGAAGGAAATTCCTCTGGAATAACTATCACCCATCCACAAAATCCGGAAAACTCTACCACCTTGTAAATTGGAAAACTATTGCTGCACCTTTAGACCAAGGTGGCTGGGGCATTCTAAACATTGAAACCCATGCCTTCTGCCTCATAACGAAAATCATCAACAGTTTGGTCAAAAATAAGACAAAAATATGGTCGAGCCTTATCAACTTCAAATACTATCAAAAATCCCCTCCTTGACATAAAGTTCCAAAAAAATCAGCCTCACCCCTTTGGAAATACATAAACAAAAACATCCAAATTATAACCCAACTCATCAACACTCCCACCAAAAAATCTCCTTCTGGAACGATCCCTGGTTTGAAAAAAATTCTGTTCTAAACCTACACACAAATTGGACCATCCCAGACAATCTCCTCAAGATTAACATTGACAAGGCCCTCCGCCTTCTAACCAACAACAGAATAAACTCTCTCAAAAGATGCATTCTCATGCATCTCAAACCTGACGACCTCCGTGCCTTAAAGCAAACACTCGAATACAATACATCAAAAAATATCACTTGGTGATGGAGAAACTCCTACTCTGTCAAGAAAGCTTACACTTACCTATCCTTCAGAGGCTTTTCCCCACATACCACAAAAATATGGAAACAAAAATGGCAACAAAAACATAAAACCTTTCTTTGGCTACTCCTTCATAACAAGCTTCTCACTGGAGAGAACCTTTCCAAGAAGGGCTTCATTGGTCCTTCCAGATGCCCTCTATGCAAATCGGACTCTAATTCGGTAGAACACATCTTCTTCAAGTGTAACACCTCACTAAACATCATCTCATACTACACATGAAATTACCAATTAGAACTCAAATAAGATACCTTCCCCCTTCAGATCACACCAAACAGACACTACAACTCCTTTAGGGAAAATGAGATCTTCATCATCATCAGCTGGAACCTTTGGCTTGAGAGAAACAACATAATTTTCAACAACAATAAAAAAATGAGGCAAAATATTATCTCACAAATAGATGCAGATCTTCACTTGCTCTCAATATGTAGGTAAGTAGGTCCTAGATAGGAAGGAGGACTCCGAAGAAGGTGAATCTGAAGCCCATTTTCTCTGCGACCTGAAGGCCATGGTGGACGATGAAACAGGCGTCAATTTGCTACAACAACTTTAGTGATACCATCTGTCCAGGAGCTGAAAACTTTTCTCAGATATTTTGGATTAGTGCTACTAGAGGCATGTTAAGGGGTGCTTCCCCCAATCAACTAAAACATCTCTCCTTTCTTCACCCAGCAGAACATTTTTCTTTCGTATTCACACCCTGTACGAACTCGCCAAAGCAGGTGTTTGCTTGCTTTGTTTTATCTTAATATATGCTATGACCTTTACCTTCAAAAAAAGAAAGAAAGAAAGGGATTTTCAAAAGCAAAACAAGAGTCATACAAAGTGTTTATTACATACAATGCATTTGATCCATGGAAAAGAGAGGTGGTAACTTATCCTTTTCCGAATAAAATATGATAACATAAAGCTAAATTGTTTTATTGACATTATATTAATCGTGTGCTTTGAACAGAGTATATGAGTAGTCAATTCTATTATTAGAAACTCATCATTTTAGCTCAGACCTCTACATTATTTCTTTAAGTTTGAAAATTGTAAAAGGTAAATGCCACTATTGAGTGACAAACTTATTTGATCAAAAATAATAGTTTGTTGTGAAATGATATCTTATATATACTCATTGATCTCATATAGAAATATGCATATTGTTTCCAAAATGGATTCTAACTGTGGCTTATGTGCAAAGACAATCTTAAATGACACATATATCAAATTGCAAAATGTTTGTTATAATTTTATTTCAGTACAAATATTCAAGTTCATTCAGAAAGTCGTACTAGATAATGAAGCCTTATTAGAATTTTTCGAACATTATATATATATTTTTTGAAAAATAGAATATGATCTGATTCTCCGAAAAAAAATGTTTGTTAGGCATGTTATTTTGTTAAAAGAAAACAATAGTTTTTTTGCTTAACGTAACCGCAATAATGATGGACTATCTACTTTTTCATATTTCATAAATTGACAACATTGCAGAATGTGATGGCCTCACCCAATTTAAATTTTTTGGTCCGCCACTGGGGGCAATGCGCTAGGCATTGTCCACAAAAAAAATGACATTTTGATCATTTTTTTTTTGTAAATTCAACGTATTGGTTAATAACATCTAAAAAAAATGACATTTTTATTTTTTTCCTAATATAAACTCCTGTTAACAAAACAAAAAGATTCGTACCTTATCTTTGTTCCTGGCACTTCTACTGAACACAAAAACAAATAATCTAATCCATACGGTCCTTCTAAATACAGCAAACAAGAAAAGCATCTAAATTTAGACTCGAAACATTCCATCTGGAAAGAGGAAAGCATGTGGAAGATTTGGTATCTTGATCCTAAGGGCACTGGAAGAATTGGTGTTATGATTGGCAGGGGATGAAATCTCCGATTGCATGGTTTCTTGCCTGTCTTTCTTGTTGGCATGATCTCTTACAGAGGCACTACAAAATCGGTGCAAGTGGCAACCAAAGGCGGGAAAGGTGAAGGGTAACATACATGGAAGACGAACAGGGAACGGAGGTCTATGGAACTCCCACTGCAGGGTATGTTCTCCTCCTCCATTTTTGATCCCCCCCAGTCCGTTCGTTGATCGTACGTGGATTTTAATTCCGTGCGTTCACATTATTCCAGGCCAACATCAGTTTATCGCAGCCCGTTCACGGGCATTGCCGACGTTGGGCGCCATAGTGTGGGCGATGAGGATCAAGTCCCAGATTCTGTGCTAGGCATGCCATTCTACTCTTCGTTTATCACAGCCAATCTCTTGCATGTAAACTCGTAACCCCCTTTCTCAACAGATAAATCGTCCTCGGTCATCAATGATCCACACGCCGGCAGGGTGAAGGACGCGGAAGAGGAGATCTCCCCACGAGGAGTCCTTGATATCTCCGTAACGGGGAGGAGCTCCGACCTCGAGTCCATGCCGACTTCCCCTCCCAGTTCTGCTCCACGCTGCCGGTCGTCCCACTGGAAGTCACTCCTGCGCCTCTGGTCACGCCGAAAGAGCTCCATGCGGCGCCTCGTTTCCAACCTCCCATTAGCGGCCGTACCGAGCTTGCGGCGCAGGAAGGGTACGTGGGAGCCAAAGGCGTGGCGCATGGACGACGACGAGCTGGGCCCTGATATTGACCCTAGTTGCTTGACAAAGCCATCGTGGCGGAGCTTCTCGGCTGCGGAGCTCCTAACAGCGACTGACAACTTTAACCTAGGTAAGTAATTACCCTCAGAATGGTTTATATCACAATATAATTGTGAGCAATTTGCAGTAGTAGTCCAATATCCTGTATGTGTTTCCTTTCAAAATTGGACAACAATGTTTGATCCCATTGCCCATGTATATTTTGCTTTGAAATTTATTTTTCATAGCTAAGTTTATGCTTTGTAATTGCCTTCTAACAAACTTAGGGTGAGCAACATTTGGTTAGTATCTGATTAACCGAATAGTAGTTTGCAAAAGGTTAATTTGGAAAATTTGGTTATATCTTGGTTAAACAGTTAAAAGGTTAACTTTTTTGTTTAAAATATTTTCTATTTATTTAGCCGGATTAACTTAAAAACACAATTTATTGTTAGAAAATTATCCTACTAACACACACACACACACACACACTCACACACACACACACACTCTCTCTCTCTCTCTCTCACACACACACACTCTCTCTCTCTCTCTCTCTCACACACACACACACACTCTCACACACACACACACACACACACACACTCTCTCTCTCTCTCACACACACACACACACACACACACACACACACACACACACACACACACACACACACATATATATATATATATATATATATATATATATATATATATATATATATATAATTGTATTTTAGTTTCAATAAAGCTGTCCATTTTTACTTGTTAACCTTTCACGAAATACATCATTACTACTTTCCAATAAAGAAAGTGTGATTTGGTTAACCAAATTTAACTGATCGAACTAACTATTAACTATTACCCATAATCGAATTAATTAAATCTAATTTAGTTCGATTAATGATTACTATATGAAACCAAAGAATAATCAGTTAACGAAGCCGAATTAGCCATTAGATGATCGATTAACCGAATGCTCATCTCTTAACAAGCTACTGTCGGATCAAAGTGGCAAATTAAAGATGGAGAAAAAAATTGGAAAGCAGTTTTTGTTAACTTAATATCAACTTTTTATACATGCGTGACAAATATACTTAAATTAACTCAGAAAGTGGAGATTACAAGGGATTTTTTTGAATAGGGCCATAAGCATCACATTTAAAAAAGTAGAGAAAAAGGCCAATCCTTTTAAAGAGAACTAGTATGCTAGCAGTTCATGGTTAAAATTTAGACAATATGGTTAGTAGTGGATGAGGGGAGGGGAGCTACACAAGACACATTCCTCCCTCAAACAGAAGAAATTTTAATATATATAGTGTGTATATTTAATATTATATTAGTGTTTTATTATATTTCTATACATTTTACTCCACCAGATATTTATACAACTAGTGTCAAATGATGCAAATTTTTTATTTACATTATATGTACTAGAACTAAAGTAAATAAACAAAAAAATGGCATTAAAAATAAAATAAAATAATGAAAGAATGCAACAAGCATAAAGATTGGCCTATCAATGGGGAGGATATGGTGAGGGTAAAGCCTCTCCTTACTCACCAAGTGTGGCGGGTAAGGGTATGAGTAATTCCTCACTCCACCAATATCCTTACCCCTCCTTATCCTTACCCTCTTACCAACTGGGTAAACGGGGAGAGTAAGGGTGAAGCAGAGAATTTATACGTCTTATAATTTATGTGCTAATAGTAATAATATCGACATGTTGAATACATTCATATATTTAAGTAAAACTATTAACATGCTCTAGAATGGCTATTGGATATTCCAAATGATTCTAACCAATCTTCTACAACATTACACACATGATTTGTGTTGTTGAAAATATATTATCAAGGCTATGGCTGTTGCAGATAAAATAGTAGTACTCCAAATATTAGTCTATGAATTAATAAATCTCTCACCAAAAAAAATAAAAAGATTGCTACACTAAAATGATATTAAATGATAATGCGACACAAAAAGTTATGGTTAAAAATATACTATCTTATACCTGCCAAAATATTTTTGATACAAAAAGATTAAGCACAGAAGAAATAGGTAATAACACCACAAGTATGCATCAAATGGTATATTAACAATTAAATATTTATACTATATAAATGTGTGTATTACACCTTTAGGTTGTATGACATACCCGATCAAATAAGCCTCAAAAGAAATAGAAAACACCAAACCAAAAATTATAAATTATACATAAACTATAAAAAACTCATTATTTCATACGTCTGTCTTACACCTCCAAAGTGTTGTATACATGACCAACTTAACTATACAACTAGATATAATTATCATGTATTGTATTAAATTATGACCACATAATATTGAATAATCCACAAAATAAACAACACAATGACTATATATTTAATATATTATACATACATATTAGGGGGTAGGGGTCTAGAGGGTATATGTAATGGCTTATCATTACCCTTACCCTTACCCTTACTCTTACCCTTACCCTTACCCACTGAGGTAGCATGTATGCCGGTAAAGGATAAGAAAATCATTTATCATTAACCTTCCCCTATATGGTACGTGTAAAGGATAAATATATTTACACTTACCCATTGACAATCCTGCCTAGAGAAGTATCATGCCACATTATTTATTGTATGTGTTGAGACGTTACAACATTGTGTTAATTTTTCACTAACTTTATTTATCGATAGTGCACAACATATCTTCCATGTTAGTCACTATAATATCTCTCATGAAACAATAAGCTATGTCCTTATGGATCATCTATTCAACCATAGTTACATGAAATGGACATTATTTTGTGTAACTTTAAAGTTAGTAGATTTTGATATTTGTTTTTGTTTTGCTCTTGTACATTCTAATAACCATGTCAATATTTTAGTCACAAAAGATCACCATAATATTAACTTTTTATCCTAAATCATAATAAATTAAGTTGAAGTCTTGACAACTATATTTTTCAACTACAAGTTATTATTCTATTCTATTGTATATGAAAATAACTTGTCACCTATTTTTGCTGGATTAATTTTCTAACCTCTATGTTTCATTTTGATTGCAATACTTGTCAAACTTAATGCATAAAAAAATCCTTACATGATCTAAAAGAAGATCCACACAATCAATAATGAAAATAAATTTATGTGGTGTTACTAAGATGCTCTACACCCATAAAGAAAAACTTTAAAGGAGAAATGATCTAATACAAGGAAAGTAATATACTTTTGATTTTGGTGGTTGTCGTCTCGTACATGTCTCATATGTATGTATAATGCTATATGATACATTAATTAGGAAATAACCATTTTTAATCGATGTTAGATTCATTAACTTTTCTATTTGGATCTAAATAAATAGGGAAGCAACATAGTTTTGAGAATGTCAACACTGTATTGGTCCTATGGAAATGACTAACACCCTATTTATCTTTGATGTAAATCAATAATAATATAAAAGATAGGGATGTAAATGGGTACGGGTAGACCCGCGGACCCGCAAATATGAACCCTTAAAAAACCCGTCACGGGTCTAATTTTTTATACCCGCATACCCTTGAACCCATATACCCTTGGATTCGCATATAAGCGGGTCCAATAATGGGTATGCTTGGACCCAGACCCACTAGACCTGTGTACCCGCTATACATATGTAACTACTAAAATAATATGTTATATATATCATACTTTACTTGTCTAATTAATATAATTATTAAGATTATATCCTACTCTAAGGTTGAGACTAGGCATATAACTAAGAATTAACTATTCTAGTTACAATAACGAACATCATATGTAAACTTAAAATCAAAATGTCTACTAATCTACATTACTTTCTACATAAATTAAATGTTATGATCATGACTACAAATATGTAAATAATTACTCAATTAATTTTATTGTATAGAATATAACATTGTATAATATAACTATTACATGTTAATATACTATATGATAACAATATTGTGTTGTGTTAAATATATATAACATAGTCATTTCTCTTACATAAACAATATGATGTTTTATAGAACCGCTTACCCGCATACCCGCACCGCATACCCGCTATTATTGCAGGTACGGGTATGGTGCGGGTCTAGGTTTTGTATTATGTGGGTCTAAAACCGGAACCGGACCCAATAAATTAGATGGGTATAGGTATGGGTATGGCCAGACCCGCACCGTACCCGCACCGTTTACACCCCTAATAAAAGACATACACTGAGTTATTGCATCTTCAATTTGTGACCCGATGGCAATGGCTCCAACTATAAAAATGATCTTATGAAATGATAAAATTAGCCTATGTTTGGTACCCATATCTCAATAAATGCTCAGAAAACTCAAGAAAATAAGAATCTCAAGGTCAGTTTCATAAGTTCAACATTAATAGACTAAAATAACAACGTTAGAATTAGCTTTTCAATCTATGACTGACTTTTCAATCACAACCAAATAGAGCCTAAACAGACATGCCTATATCTTCACTAGTTGTGTTCAATTTGTCTTCCTAAAGATTTTTTGTCTTTTGCAAGTAAGATTTGAGAATGACCCTCTGTGGCCCTTGATAGCATAGGAAAAGCTCTTCTAAGCTCAACACGAAGTGGTGCAAAATTAAAGATTTTGACATGCATATCCAAAAAAATCCAGCCTATGTTACCATCATTTATGATATCCCAAGTTCTAACTTAACCTTCCCTAGAAAATTATGGATCGTACACATGCAGTTTGATCCACCATATTGGACATGGAAGCCACCACAATCTCTTTGGCCAAATGTTTTGTCTACAACTTGTAGGAAAAATGCTCATTTGCAACATCAACATATGATTAGGTTGCTAGGAATATAACACCTATCATATATTCTATTTTTATGTTATTGGTAGACACCAAACAGTTATGAGAAGGTAGAGGTGGTGATTAATTTGATGTTAAAAAATAGAGAATCACTAGAAATAAAAATAATAGAAAGGAAAGAATAAGATTTTTGCTGGAAACACATCATATGTTTTGTGTTCAAGACACTTTTTTTAGGATTCCATCAATATCTTACATTTAGTTTGTTACTTATTAGTTGTACGTACTGACCAAGGGAATTTTTATAAATAAGACACTTCTTAAATACTATGTTACACATGAAATCAATAGATAATGTACAAATAGATTAAGGGATACCCACCCATGCCAATTCTGGTATCGTCAATACTAGGACTTACTATAGATAATGTAGAAAATATGTTCAAATGAGTATCCCCAGAGATGTCATTACATGAAAGTTTAAGGGTTATCTATCGATTGAACCATGCCAAATATGGTATGACACTATTTTTGGTGGCTTTTTGACTGTAGGAAGAGCTATATCATCATATTGAACGATAATCTATACATCTTCATATCCAAATAATTTGGACAAATCATCGATATCATGGCTTTTGAGGTCACAAAAACTCAACATATCAGGAAAATCTTCGATCAGGTTCCACAACAAGTTTATCAAACAATTATTTTAGTGAACATAGGAATATGTGAGGAATAAATGTATCATGTTTCATACTTTCCTCTTTATTATATTTTCTTCCTTTTCCTATCTTGTGTTTAGTCCTAGAGTGTGTAGCATGGACCATTTACCATGCTACTCCTATAATTAAAATGAGATTAGAAATTATCAAGACACAAAAATTCTATTCTCCCTTATTTCAAATGGCATCAGAGATAGTAGACTACTTAGGGAACCCAATGAGTGTATCTCCCCCTTCCTTTATGTCACTGTCCACTCATCCACTGACTCTATATCAAACACCATAACTGCCTACACAAGGCATCATCACATATTTTAGGTATCTTCATCCTCCTTTAGTGAGCCTATAATCTTCCTGCCAACATATGACCAAGTGCTATTGTTGGGAATAATTTTGTCATAAATTCTATTGATCCGTATGACCATATATCAATAGGGTACTGGGTATTGAAGATTAATCATATTTGACCTGATACGGTCCTGCTACTGTTTGATCCCTTGGAGGATAACCTATCTGTTGCTGTTGTGACTAGTTACAAAAAATGTGATCAGTATTGTGCACGAAGGTCAACCTCAATTTTGACAAGGTGTGTGGATTGCCACGTGGAATGTGTCCAACTACATGACATGTGATACCCCTAAGAAAACTAAATGATGTAGGACAAAAGCATGCATCTCATACCACATTGTTGTGTATGCTTCTAGAGTGTGTGATATGGACCTTGCATGTTTATCAAATGACATGTATATCTCTCATATGGCATTTTCCAGAAGCTTGGATCTTATCCCACTTGATGCTTGCTAGGTATTTTCTATACACTAAAAACACAAGTATACACTATCATAGTAATATAGACCAATGAAGCCCGAATATCGAATATAGGGAAATGTGACTTCAGAAACTAGTACTAACCTTAGTGCGATCAGCTTAGGTCGAAGAAACTTGAATGATTTGGTTAATTATCTAAAACTAAAAATAAATCTAAATTATTGGTTGTTATTATCAATCTGAGTGAATTCCTTAGGATATTGGTTTTACCACAGTTAACATTTCACTTTAGTCCTAATACATTAATAAAATCCTAACTCTGTATTAAGAGCCTGTAGCGAGAATTATCCGCTCTCACGGTGTAATTCACTACCTAAAATAATACCAACCTCACTCTCATATCAATGGTATTATTAGATAGATGCTTTATTTAATACTCTAGGTAATCTCCTCACATTTTAAAACTGCCCCTCTCAAAGGTTTTTTATAGAACTTGTATTTCTATGAAGTTACAACCATTAATTTTCCTTTTTTAAAGCAATTAACAGTCTAAGTACTACCTATGGTGATCAAGCATGGATAGTTCATTCAATCACATAGAAATAAATCCAGAAATTAAGAGAAATTGATGAATTAATGCTTAAGAGTCAAATACAATGCATAATTGTGCTACTCCTGGGTCCTAAGGAATGTGGGGATTAACCCATCATGGTTTACATAGTCAAAGACACCAAAGGAGAAAGAAAAAATGTGGAAAACATGAAGAACCCCTGAAGTAGACGGTTCAAACGATCACTTCTTACACACATGCCGATTTGTTACCTTCCGACAACAATTCTATCTACTAGCAGTTCCTAGATCATTCAAAATGTGTCCTTCTTCTTTGCTATTTCCTCCTCTTACTTCCAATTTTTGTACAATAGAAAAATACAAGATCGTTAGGTCTGGTCGTACTTTCGTTAAGTCATAGGCATGACTTAGGGCGAGTTAGAACCTCAACTATTGGATTAAACAAAGCCTTCAAATATGCCTGATCGCGACATGTTGGTACTACTGAAAGGGAGTCGACACTACTGACTCCTCTAATTGCGTAGTCACCTGTCAAGTTGTTGATACTACCGACCTTGCTGTCGATAGTGCCGAGTTGCTTTGAAATTCTTTGACAAAAATGCTGTAACATTGTCACTTGTATCAACTTGAATGCTGGTACTACTGAGTCTTCTCAATTTCTTTTATTGCAACCTGAGCATGTGTCGGTACCATTGACTCCAAAGTCAGTAGTACCGAGATGTGTAGCTTCTTGTACATTCACCTGAAATGCATAAAATCCAAACATAAGATCTGGAAATATATTATATAATTTAGAAATATAAAATTATGCTTATTTGATGCAAATGAGTATCATAAGATAATAAAATTAAAGCAATCACAATTAATATGAGATTTTACCAAAAAGTGCACAAAAATCAATACAAAATAGCATGTGAAAATGGAAAATAAACAGTGCATCAAACTCCCCTAAGATTAAATGTTGCTCATCCTCAAGTAACACACTTACTTTGTAGATAAGGTGTGAAGAGAAATGATTCACAAGCCCTCCTTTTATAGATGCGCCTACCTCTTTGCCACCGCGTCGATACTACCGATGATGTATCGGTATTACCAAGTTGTGGTCATGAATCCGTGTGATCAATGGTACTGATAGTCTCAATTGGTTGGATGTGATGATGTGGATCGTCCGTCGTTGGTAGTACTGACCATCTGTCGGTAGTACTGACGTACCCATGGATTGGTATTATCGAGCATTAGATGCGGCTGATCTCAAGCACTTGTTGGAGTTCCCCATGGATTGTTGATGTCAGATGTCAGTAGTACCGACTGCATGTTAGTAGTACCAACCAGTTCAAATTCAGTCAGTGCTTCCAAGCGGGAACTTGGTGTCTCGAACTTGGGGAACATTCTTTTGTCGATACTACCGATGATATGTCGGCAGTACCGAGTTCTTATCAATTACTTGGCCCTCTTATATGTACAAATTCACTGCTACTGACATTGCGTTCGGTAGTACCGAGTTGATTTTCTCAATTTGCACAGATTTCCTATGATGTCATCATTACTACCAAGCTGGTTGTCGATAGTATCGACTTTTGCAGTCGACTCCATCTTTTTCCCTATAACCTTTTTGGTAGTACCGACTATATTCAGCCTACACACCACACCAAGTTGATCAAGGTAACTTTTTTATATCAAACTAAATAAAAGTGAAAATTACAGTTACAAAACTACAAATTGGAATGCAAAGAACATGAAATATGGTTGGGTTGCCTCCCAACAAGCGCCCTTATTTTACGTCATAGGCTCGATGATCTTAAGACCATGAGATCAATGAAGCTCAATGAGCTTCAACTCATCTTCCTTTCTAATCACATCTCCCCCAAAATAATGCTTAAGATGCTGGACATTAACCAGAAAAGGCTCAACCCCATTGCTAATTTATGTAGCTCCAGGGGGAACACTCTAATCACCTCAAAGGGTCCACTCCATCTAGACCTCAACTTACTCAAATGTAGCTTCAACCTAAAATTAAATAGAAGGACCTTCTATCCTGGAGTGAATGTCCTATGCAAAATATGGCGATCATGAACTTGCTTAGTACTCTACTTATGAATTCTTGATCTCTCATATGCATCAAATCTAAGTTCATCCAATTCATTTAACTTTGGCAATCTCTTTTTTCCTACATTGTCCAAATTGTAGTTGAGTTTCCTCAGAGCCTACTTGGCCTTATGCTCTAGCTCTACTAGTAGATGACAAGCCCTCCCATACACCAACCTAAAAGAAGTAGTACCTATAGGTGTTTTATAAGCAGTCCTATATGCCCAAAGAGCATCATTGAGCAACATGCTCCAATTAGTCCTATTGGTTGAAGCTATCTTTTCCAAAATCTTCTTTATCTCCCTATTAAACACTTCAACTTGTCCTTGAGTTTGGGAGTGATATGGAGTACCTATCCTATGTTTCACCCCATATTTACTCAAAAATGCTCCAAATTTTCTATTGGTGAAGTGAGAACCACCATCACTAATTATCAACCTGGGCACCGGAAACCTGCAAAAGATGTGTTCCTTCATAAATCTACATACCACCTGGTCATCATTGGTGCGGGTTAGAATTGCTTCCACCCACTTAGATACATAGTTCACAATAAGTAATATATAAAGATTAGAATTTGAATACATGAAAGGGCCCATGGAGTCTATGCCCCATAAGTCAAACACAAAACATTCAGAGACATTTCATGTCTTTTTGAGATATTACCTGCATGTTGACACACATCACATTGACGAACATAGTTGTATGCATCCTTAAAAATCTTCGGCCAATAAAAACCACATTCTAAAACTTTGGCCGCAGTCCTAGAATAAGCGTGATGACCTCCTATAGGTAAAGAATGACAGTGTGCCAAAATACTCTAGAATTCACAATCTGACACACACTTCCACATACCATCCCTACACTACCTAATCAAATGGGGTCATCCCATATATAATACCTTAGGGAGTGGAAAAATCTTTTCTTCTACTGATATCCCCAATCTCCTGGAAGCTCTCCACATGCCAAGTAGTTCCCAATATTTGCAAACCATGGGTCTTTGCTTTTCATAGCAAAGAGCTGCTCATCAGGGAACTCTTTCACATTGAATATACCAATATTCATTTCATCCACCCGTTCAAGCCTAGAAAGATGATCCACCACCACATTTTCAGTGTTAGCTTTATCCTTGATTTCTATATCAAATTCCTGCAATAACAAGATCCACCTGATCAACCTAGGTTTGGCATCTTTTTTCTATAGAAAGTATTTGATGATTGCATGATTTGTCCATATGACAACCTTGACCGCAATCAAATATTGATAGAACTTCTCAAAAGTGAAAACAACCACCAACAATTGTTTTTTGATTTTTGTATAGTTCAATTGGGCATCATTTAAAGTTTTGGACACATAATAGATGACAACATGGACTTTATCTCGTCGTTTTCCTAAAGCAGCCCCTACTCCATAATCTGATGCATCACACATCAACTCAAAGGATTGACTCTAATTTGGAGCCTAGACAATGGGTGCGGAGACCAACTTCTCCTTCAACACCTCGAAAGATTTCAAACATCGCTCATCGAATTTAAAGCCAACATCCTTTTCCAACAACTGTGAGAGCGGTTTAGCAATCTTACAAAAATCTTTGATAAGTCGGTGATAAAATCTAGTGTGTCCTAAAAAGTTCCTTACTCCCTTCACCGATGACAGTGGAGGTAGTTTGGAGATCACCTCTATTTTGACCAGGTCTACCTCCATGCCTCTATTGGACACCTTGTATCCCATGACAATTCCTTCACTCACCATTATGTGACACTTTCCCAATTCAACACAAGGTGAATGTCCTCACATCTTTGTAAAACTTTATGTAGATTGTCAAGACAATCATCAAAGGACATCTTGTACACCAAAAAATCATTCATAAACACTTTTAGACATCGCTTCACCATATTGAAGAAATGGAAAGCATGCATCGCTGGAAAGTGGTCGGTGCATTGCAAAGACCAAACGACATACAACGATACATAAATGTGCCATACAGACAAGTGAAGGTCGACTTTTGTTGATCTTGTAGCTCAATGAAAATCTGATTGTATCTTGAATTAATAACCATCAAGGAAACAAAAATGTGAGCGACCGACGAGCCACTCTAAAATCTGGTTGATAAAAGAGAGTGGAAAATGATCTTTTAGTGTGGTGACGTTCAAGCATATAGTTTATGCAAATACACCACCCAATCACGAGTCTAGTAGAAATCAACTCGTCATTAGAATTAGTAGTGACTGCTATACCCCCCTTTTTAGGAACCACCTGGGTTGGACTAACCCATTGAATCAGAGATAGAATATATAATACGTGCATATAAATGTTTCACTACCTCTTTTTTCATTGCCTCAGTCATGATGAGGTTGATTCGACGTTGAAGTTGTACTATGGCTTTGGCTCCTTCCTCCAGTCTAATCTTGTGTGGACAAAAACTAGGGGATATCCCCTTTATAGCTTCTACGGATCAACCAAATGCAACACGATGGTTCTTTAGAACCCCAAGCAATTGCTCCTATTCGCGAACACCCACTGAAGCCAAGATTATGATGGGAAGTTTCTCCTCTACTACCAAGAAAATGTACTTCAAGTGAGGTGGCAATGGCTTCAACTCCAACTTTGGGGGACTCAACAAAGAAGGGACCAATGGTGGTGGGGATGGTCCCTGATCCTCAAAATGTCTGCTATAGTAGCAAGGCAAGGTCTTGAGAAGTAAGACACACTCCTCTAAGGAACAATGTATGGTATAATCATCTATCAGATTCATGATACATGCCTCTAAAGACAACTGCAGATATTCTTGGACAAGAGCGGTTGAGGCTTCCTCCTTAATTGTTGTTGGGTAAAAGTCCTCTTCTTTATCATCGGTATGTTGCACCGCCTTTGTCAAAGATATATCCTTTGTGTTGTCTAAGATGTCCATCGCTAGTGTGCCCTTGTGAACCTACGTTATCACATGAACCATCTCGAGAAATGTCTTTCCCAGAAATAATGACACATTTTCTTGGACCTACTATAACATATGACATTGGGCTCTAGATTTTGCAGTCTATGTAGGCTCAAGCATTAAGATTTCAAACTGCTCGTCTCTGTTGCCCAATGTCAATCTTCATCTTCCCATGTCCATAATCATATTAGTTATGGCTTGTAATGGCCTCCCTAGTAATTGCTCGTTGTCTTGCCCATCATGCATCTCCATGACAACAAAGTCTGCTGGGAATACAAATCTATTCACCTTGACAAGAACATCCTCACAAATACCATAAGGCCTCACCACAGAATTGTCTGCTAGCTGAATAGTCATATTGCTCTTTCGAGACTCTTGTAGACCTAGCTTCTTGAAGGTGGTCAAGGGCATTATATTGATGCTAGACCTTGAGTCACACAAGGCCTCTCTGAATTTCATCTTCCCAATAAAAGAAGATATATTGAAACAACTGAGATCCTATCTTTTTGATGGCAATGTACCTAGAATGAATGCACTGACTTGCTCTTTCAAAACTACCCACCTCAAAATCATCTATCCTCCTTTTCTTGTTGATCAAATCTTTTAAAATTTTCCATAGGAAGGGATCTGCTCAATTGCATCAATCAAAGGGATATTGACATTCAGTTTTCTACAACTATCTAAAAATTTCTAAAATTGTTGATAAGCCTTTGTTGCTTTTAGACTATTTGAAAAGGGTAATGACTTTACCACTTTCCTTTGATGAGGTGGGACATATGTCTTTTTTTGCTTCCTCTGTCTCATCGACCTCTTCCTTAGCTATATTTTTGTCTTCTATAATATTTAGTTCCATTGTATATACAATCACTGCCTTGTCTTTAGCACCTATGGCCTCTCCTACATCTGAACTAGATGCATGTCATTTAGCAATTTTCCACCACTACTAAGTAAAACTGCCTTGACCTGTTGATTTCCAGAAGGTACATTAGTGTTCGCTGGAAACCCTTGCTATCCTGGCTTCTTCAAGGAGGCCACTTCTATTGCAATTTGAGAAATCTGTGTTTCTATACTATGAATTTGTGCTCCTTGGTTCTGTAGTTCTCTTCGATTCTGGTTGATAAGCACTTCATTTTGGATTATTCACTTCCCAAGCATCTCTTCAATGCGGTCAATTTTGCTGGGACCCCTATCCTCTTATTGACCACCAACCTATTGTGGCTTATGCTGTCGTGCTTGAGACAGGTATTGCATAAAATTATTGGGATCCTTCTAGGAGAACTTCAGATCCTTCCTCCAAGAGTAATAGTTATTCCTGTACTGTTGTTGCTGTCGTGCAAACTTGCACCCCTCACCTTCCCCATATGAAGAATTTCCATCTTTTACACACAACTTCTTAGCAATCAAGTCCAACTTCTCATTTAGTGCTGAAATAATTTTAGACTCCTTGAAACTTTTAAGGGTTGCAGGGTGCTCTCTATCATCTCCCCATGTCTGATTCTTTGACATGTTCTTCAAGATTTCATGACAACATGTTGTCTTGTTGTTGAGGAAGAAGCCCGCTCCCATGCTATCAAGCACATTCCTTTCTCCCTTATGGCGACCATAGTACAAAATCTTCACTTGACCTAACAAGTTGATGCCATGGTGAGGGACCTTCCACAACATGTTCTAAAATCTCTCCCATGCCTCAGAATATGACTCATTAGCTTGTTTTCTAAAGTTGTGGATTTTCTTGACCAGGTCATTTGTCTTCTAGGGTGGGAAGTACCTCTCAAAGAAAGCATCAATCATTTGTTCCCAAGTTTCAATGCACTCATCGTCCAAGTTATGAAACCAAGACTTAGCACTGTCTGCCAATGATGACGTGAATAGCTTTAAGTATATGACAGTCACTGACACCCTATCGATTTTGATCATATCACAACTTTTGATGAAATTTCTGATATGTGTCATTGGATCTTCAGAGCTGTGGCCATGAAAGGCCTGTGATTTGACTAATGACACCAATCCTGGATCGATCTTGTAGCTACCGACATTGATGGTTTGTCTCTTGATTGACCCTTTTTGAGAAGTTGAAGAGGATGCCTTGATCCTTTCCTAGATCATCTATTCTTCTGCTTGGTCACCCATTTATGCTAGCTCAGGTTCCTTCAGTGGCTCAAGTCCTTCTGGTGGAGGTGTAGGTGGTGGAGTTTGATTAAATCTATCCACTGATCTTTTGTACTCCCATTCTCTATGAAGGAGCTGTGCTTGACCTAAGTCCATTGGGGATGACTCTCCATAGTCGTGGACTGGGTATGCACCATGCACTAGTACCTAAAAATAGTTAAAATGACTGTGAGAACATGGTACTAATGGTAAAACAATAAGGATATTTAGAATTCTTCTTCGAACGAATAAAAGAAAAATAAAAGAGTTGGCCTAAAATGGCAGACTACAACACTTGTAGTGATGAAGATACCGTTTCCCCGAAAACAACACCAAAAACTTGATAGGTATTTTCTATACGCCCAAAACACAAGTATACACTATCATAGTACTATAGGCCAATGAGGCCCGCATGTTGAACACATGGAAACATGACTTCAAAAACTAGTACTAACTATAGTGCGACCAACTTAGGCGGAAGAATCTTGAATTATTTGGTTAATTATCTAAAACAAAAATAAATCTAAGTTATTGTTTGTTGTTCTCAATCTTGGCGAATTCCTTAGGATATTGGTTTCACCATAGATAACATTGCAATTTAGTCCTAATACATTAATAAAAATCCATCCTAACTCTAGATTAAGAGCCTGTAGCAAGAATTACCCACTCTCATAGTGTAATTCACTACCTAACATAATACCAACCCCACTCTCGTATCAATTGTGTTATTAGATAAGTGATTTATTGAATACTCTAGGTAATCTCCTCATATTTTTAAACCACCTTTCTTAAAGGGTTTTACAAAATGTGTATTTCTATGAAGTTTCGACCATGAATTTTCTTTTTTCAAAGCAATTAACCGTCTAGGTACTACCTATGGTGACCAAGCATGGGTAGTTCATTCATTCACATAGAAATAAATCTGGAGTTTAAGATAAATTGATGAATTAATGCATACGATTCAAATACAATGCATAACCGGGCTACTCCCGGATCCTAAGGAATGTGGGGATTATCCCCTTAAGATTTCCATAGTCAAAGACATCAAAGGAGAAAGAAAAAATGTGAAGAACATGAAGAACCCCTAAAGTAGACGGTTCAAACGATCCCTTCTTGTGCATGTGTCGATTTTCTACCTTCTGATTGTAATTCTGTCCACTAGAAGTGCCCAAATAGTCTAGAATGTGTCCTTTTTCTTTGTTATCTCCTCCTCTTACTCCTGATTGTTGTACAATGGAAAAAGACATGATCATTAGGTCTGGCTGCACTTCCCCTAAGTCATAGGCATGACTTAGGGCAAGTTAGAACCTTAGCTGTTGGATTAAATAAAGCCTTTAGATCTTCCTGATCCTGACATGTCAGTACTACTGACTCCTCTAATTGCGTGATGACCTTTCAAGTTGTCAATACGATCAGCCTTGCTGTTGATAGTACTGAGTTGCTTCAAAGTTCTTTGACAAAAACACTATAACATTGTTGGTAGTATCGACTTGAATCTCGATAATACTGAGTCTTCTCGATTTCTTTCATTGCAACCTGAGCATGTGTCGGTACCACTGACTCCAAAGTTGGTAGTATCGAGTTGTGTAGATTCTTGTACATTCACCTAAAATGCATAAAATCCGAACATAAGCTCTGGAAATAGAATAAATCATTTGGAAACATTAAAATTATGCTTATTTGATGCAAATGAGTATCACATGATAATAAAAGTAAATCATGCACAATTAATATAATATTTGAATTAAAGTACAAAAAAAAATAATACAAAATAGTATGTGAAAATGGTAAATAAACGGTGCATCAATGCCTATATTTCTATATGATGTATGATCATAAGCCTGTGTCCTCAACATTTTTTGCATCCACCACACATTGTGTCTTTATACTAGTCTTCTAACCATATGATGTGAAGAAATACACATACAACATGTCTTTATACATGTATTATGACAACACGACATGAAGCAATACACACACAACATGTGACCTTATGAATTCTTTGAGAGACCTTCTTTAGAGTGATCTCAGATGAGCTTCTACCTCAAATACTGTAGTCATTCTGAGTGTGTAACCACAATGAAGATCTATGGAACTAACTACTTTCTCTAAGAAGATCTTTTTGTAGATTCATGTTGAACTATTTGGGAAGAGTGAGCATCCCATTGAAATCCTCATATTAAATACAATTTAGTTGGTAACATTGAGGTAGCTTGGTAAAAGCATACAAAACATGACTCCCAAGCTTGGCCTAGATACTCAATACTTTTGAATCTTCAATCTTCTATTATTTCATCTCCTTGAAGACTAGAAAAGAATTTTTTGACAACCTTACTTAAGTATTATCTTTTAAAGGTAATGCCTCTCACATCTTTGATACTTATAAGAAACTTCATGATCTTCACCATGATGTGATTGTATGACACTACTAGAATAATCTACATGGAGTTACATGCATTGTATCCTCTCACTAATGACCTCATCAATCTACTACAACAATAATACAAACTTAAAGTATGTCAATTTGTATCTTCTTTACTTTGCTAATACAAAATGGTTTTCCATTAACGTCATTATCATTTCTAAGACTAGATGATCTATATGAACGAGTTCCAAAAATTGTGGCCCAACCGTATGTTCAAGGTCACTTCAGTGGTCAAAGTTGTGATTATCCTACTGTTACTAATAGTCTTGGTGCTCCTGGGCCCAAAATTAGAGACTCTATTACTTCATTCCATTATAAATTCTAAAAATACCCAACTATAATGAGCACACATGTTGGAAGAAACATGTTAAACTAAATAGGATAACAAAGCTTATGAGACATATATGTACATATATGTTGATGCTTGTACTACCATTTCCACAATGGTGACTCTCAACCACACTATTTAGAAGAGGTTTATGAAATCAACATCTATAGATTATGTGCATGCCAACACTGATAACTTCCCACATGACTGGTAACAAATACATTTTAGCAGAGTCACTTGTAAGTGTTTTCCGATCGCTTGGTGATCAAGACGATCAACCTCATCTCACACCCCTTCAATCTTTTTTGCTTATAGGAAATTCCCCTTTGAATTTAGTTTCCATAGTAAGATTACTAAGTCATAGGACTACAATGTAACAAATGCATGATTTAATCTCACAACAAATTTTCTAGAAATGAAATGCCTAGGTTTTACCTTAACCAAACTACAACAATTCCAAATGCAAGCTAACATATTTTATCATAGTACAATTTATGTTCAACCTCAAAGGATAACATACTTAAAAATATTCTGATCAATGTAACCAAGCCAAACCTAGTATTTAAAATAGGAATTTGATTCATTTGATTAAAGTAAGTTTTCAAATAACAAAAAGGCTGGATTAAGGTTTTAATTATTGATTGATGAAAACACTAGGGAGGATGGGATTCATTGCCGCTACCTATTGTTTACTCTCTCACCTCATCATAAATAACATGAACATATATGTGTTATGTAACACCCGAGCCCACTTCCCAAGGCTCTAGCAAGGTTTCAGGAATGATGACTGGCCCTACAGACCACCACTAGCCTTAACTATGCACTTTTTTCATCACTCACGTACAAGCCATGATCAACTTCCCGACTGGTCACCCATACTAGTACTACTCCAAGCTGAGCACACTTTACTATGGAGTTCGTGATGGGCTTCTGGAAAAGGAGGTGCAACTTGGTGATATGGGTAGTCCAATCATTCTTTTTTAGATCATTATATCCGAGGCCTCAAATCTTGGGATGTTACAATCTCCCCCACTTAGACTCTTGACGTCCTCATCAAGGCGCAATATACAACCTCATAATATTCCCCATTTTAGTGTTGACCCAAATGGCCAATGGTCACCCAGCTCCCGATCATGGAATACTAGTGTAAGGGTGGCTACGCCAACCATGAACAACCCTTTCCAACATGCCTGGACCGCATGACTCAAGACTGGCATGCCACATGCCCATGTGGGCCCCACCAACTGGAGGGGTTATGGCTCTGATACCATTTGTAACACCTGGTCCCACTGCCCAAGGCTCTAGTAGGGTTTTAGGAATGACGACTGGCCCCGCAAACCACCACTAGCCTTAACTGTGCACTTTTTCATCATTCACACGCAAGCCATGATTAACTTCCCGACTGGTCACCTATCCTAGTACTACTCCAAATCGAGCACACTTAACTATGGAGTTCTTTAGTGATGGGCTCCCTGAAAAGGAAGTGCACCTTGGTGATATGGGTAGTCCAATCATTCCTTTTAAGATCATTATATCTGAGGTCTCAAATCCTGGGACGTGACATGTTAAGCCAGATAAATCCCCCTTTTAGAATTAGTATTCAAACCAAACTAACCATTACTCTAAGCTTGTTGTCGCATTACCAAGAGATCATTTACCTATATAAAATTCATTAATTGTTTAATGTTAAATAAATGATGCATTAGTGTTAGGTTCAAAGTTTTCTACATACATGATATGATGAATATGCAGAACTCGTCGCCAATCAAGAAATGCAAGCATAAATTGTTGACTCCATAACATTGTGTGGCTCATGCCAAAGTAGATATAGAGAGCAAAATAGGAAGTGGGGCTAATCCCTGCACCCTAGCTAGGAGACTACCTGCTCATGAAAGAAATAACAAGATTAATAATGGAAGAAGGGAAACCAACCATCATCATAATAAACAATGAAGGAGGATCCATGGTGTTAGGGAACATGTCTTCAATCTTGGAGATGATGTAGGTTGACATTGCAACAAGAACACTCCTTTACAGTTATCAGATATGGTCTCGAGGATATAGTCTTATTCTTCATGAATCGGATTAGTTAGATTTGATGACGAAGCAAGAGGATGGTGATGATGGAAGGTGGTCATTGGTTGATATGGTAATCAACTGATGGAAATGGTCGATGAAGTTGGAGATGTATGTTGAGAAATGATTTATGCAGCCAAGTGGTTTCTAGATGGGATCCCATTTAATGGAGTCCAAGACTTGTATTCATACACGATTGCTAGGATTTGGAATTCTACCACTTTTCTTGTAGTGAAGTGATCGACCGCCATGGCTGTGAAGGGGCTATTAAATGAGGAAGACAAAGAGTCTCATGATGATCATATTTCCATTGGTTGGAATCATTGATTGTGACTTTCATCCATTGATGAATGCATATGAGTTTCCTCGATTGTCATTGTGCAGATGCCCCGTCGGTTGGCATTGTGCGGTATTTTCATTGTAGACCAAGGAAGGACTTCCATTAAAAGGTGTCTTAGGATTTCCATCAGCTTGTGCTCTCTAAAGTTTCATCATTGTCAAAAAATGGAAAGGAAGAACGAACATCGACTGTCAATAAAATGGTTTCATTGATTGATTACTTAGAATTCTTCATCAGTAGACAGTCATAGGTTGTCAACCAATGGAAAGGAAGATCGATGGCAAGTTTGCATTACTTTCATTAGTCATTGGTGGGAGGGGGTTCCATCAATCTGTGGTATCGATTGATGATCTCATCATCTAATGTGACTATACAATAATTGAATTGTTGGATGATGCAGATCTGTAGGTGGGGGAGTATTCGAGAAGGTCAATGGGCTTGCATTGACAAAATCATCAACATACAAAGGGACAAATTGATGAAACCCTATCAAATATCAAAATTTCCTTCATGCCCACAACTCCTATGCTAGTGTGTAGAGGATTAAGCTGAAACCTTCTGTGAAAATCAACGACTTGGAACAAAACCTTACAAAATAACATAAATTAAGGAAAAGTAAATGGTAGCTAATTCCAAATAAAAATGAGGAATATGAATGCAAAACTAAGCTATAAATGCAATAAAACTAGGATGAATATGAATTCTTCAGCATCCTTCTATCTTTGCTTTGTTGAAATGCATAATTCAAAGATGAGGAAGTTTATTGGAGTTGCATATGATGGGTGGTAATAGATTGTACCATCTACTATTGTAAGAAAATCTCATGGTGCTTGTTTTGTTGTCTTTCACCACTATTGGAAAACGTAAGAGGGCCTTCATCGTGCAAAGTCACTGGTCGATGAAATTGTTAAAATATTAATGAAAAAATCAATGAAAATTCTATCCAATATCAAAATTTCATTATGATCCACTTCTCCAATGATACTGTATCAAAAATGAAACTCAAACCTGTCATGAAAATCAAGTAATTGGATTAAAACCTCACCAAAAAATAAAACAAAGGAAAACTACATGGAATTAAATTCCATAGAAAAATAAAGAATATTAATGCAAAATTAAGGTAGAAATGCAACTAAAACTAGGAAAATTATGCATTCATTAGTAACCTTCTATTCTTGCTTTGTTGAAATACATGTTCTAATGATGAGGAACTTTATTGAAGGTGGATGTGAAGGGTGGTGATGGACCGTACTATATATGGTATTACGAAAATCCTTTGGTGCTTGTTTTGTTGCCTTTCACCACTCTTAATCCATGACATTTTCTCTTAGCCATCCATATCTAGACAAATTGAAATCTATTGTATCCTAGTCTTAAGTATTAACAAGTTAAATATCATTTCAGTTAGGAAAAAAGGTTGGTATGTGATTCCTAATTATAAAACTAATAGGAGTTTGAGTCTTATTGATGGTTCTCATTTGATGTCTGGGGACCATGTCATATACCCAATAATTCTGGAGTACATTACTTTTGTGAATTTCATCATCATCATCATCATCATCATCATCATCATCATCATCATCATCATCATCATCATCATCATCATCATCATCATCATCATCATCATCATCATCATCATCATCATCATCATCATCATCATCATCATCATCATCATCATCATCATCATCATCATCATCATCATCATCATCATCATCATCATCATCATCATCATCATCATCATCATCATCATCATCATCATCATCATCATCATCATCATCATCATCATCATCATCATCATCATCATCATCATCATCATCATCACCACCACCACCACCACCACCACCACCACCACCACCACCACCACCACCACCACCACCACCACCACCACCACCACCACCACCACCACCACCACCACCACCACCACCACCACCACCACCACCACCACCACCACCACCACCACCACCACCATCATCATCATCATCATCATCATCATCATCATCATCATCATCATCATCATCATCATCATCATCATCATCATCATCATCATCATCATCATCATCATCATCATCATCATCATCATCATCATCATCATCATCATCATCATCATCATCATCATCATCATCATCATCATCATCATCATCATCATCATCATCATCATCATCATCATCATCATCATCATCATCATCATCATCATCATCATCATCATCATCATCATCATCATCATCATCATCATCATCATCATCATCATCATCATCATCATCATCATCATCATCATCATCATCATCATCATCATCATCATCATCATCATCATCATCATCATCATCATCATCATCATCATCATCATCATCATCATCATCATCATCATCATCATCATCATCATCATCATCATCATCATCATCATCATCATCATCATCATCATCATCATCATCATCATCATCATCATCATCATCATCATCATCATCATCATCATCATCATCATCATCATCATCATCATCATCATCATCATCATCATCATCATCATCATCATCATCATCATCATCATCATCATCATCATCATCATCATCATCATCATCTAAGCCTCAGTCCCAACTATGTTGGGGTCGGATACATGGATCCTTCGTTTTCATTCAACTCTATCATGGGCCATATTCTGATTGAGATGTAGAGATTCAAAATCTCTCTTTATAAGCTCATCACATGTTAATTTAGGCCTTCCTCTTCTTCTATTTATAGTGTTTGGCTCAATAGCATTGCTTTGTATAGGCACACTAGTAGGTCTGCGTTGCACATGTTCGTACCATCTTAGTCGGCTCTCACGCAACTTGTCCTCAATGCTCACCAGCCCCACTTTATTCCTAATATAGTCATTTCTCAAGCGATCTTTTGTACACATCCATCTCAGCATATGCATTTCGGCCACGTTCATCTTGTTGAGACCTTATTTCTTCGCCGCCCAACATTCACTCCCATAGAGCATGGTTGGTCGTATAGCTGTTCTATAAATCTTACTTTTTGACCTAAGAGGGATCTTCTGATCTAATATAAATCCAGTTGTACTCCTCCATTTCAACCATCCTGTAGTGATCCAATGATAAACATCATTTTGGACAGCCCCGCCTACTTGAATAATAGAACCCAAGTAACATAATTTATCACATTTTGGTATATCTACTCCGTCCAATTTGGATCCATCATTCACACTGCGAGATTGGCTAAAATTGAAATGCATATACTTAATTTTTGTCCTACTAATCATCAATCCATTTGATTCCAATGCCTTTCTCCAATGTTCAACTTTATCATTCAGTCCATCTTTAGTTTCATCAATCAAAACAATATCATCAGCAAATAACATACACCAAGGAATATCATCCTGAACATTCTTTGTCAACTCATCCATAACAAGAATGAATAGATATGGGCTGAGTGTGGATCCTTGGTGTACCCCAATTGTGATAGGAAAAGTTGGTGTCTCTCCTCCAGGAGTCTTGACACTTGCAGTAGAGCTATCATACATGTCTTTGATCAGGTCAATGTATTGGATTGGCACACCCTTTTTCTTCAAAACTATCCACAACACTTCTCTTGGTACTCAATCATAAGACTTTTCTAGATCGATAAACACCATATTAAGGTCTCTTTTGCTTTGTCTATACTTCTCCATAAGCCTCCTTATCATAAAAATTATGGATGACTGGTTGTATGAAACATAAATTGTTTGGCAAAGGAAAAATCTACAATATATTGTGTTTAATTTTTTCTTAGATAAGATCCATACCTAGGTTGTTATTACTCCCAAAATTACTACATGGATACTACTCTTGAATTATATGTAAGATGGTTTTGCAATTAGTTCTTACTTCTTGGATAATCTTAAATGGAACTTCATGTGTCTACAACCCACACAATATTTGTTGTTGAATGAAGAAATTGAATCTTTAGTGATGTTGCTTTAACTCTTCTTCTTTTTATATAGATTATGATAACTCACTGACTCATAGGCATTCTGACTACCAATTTTCTTATTAATCAAATTCCTTTAGTTGCACATCGAATCTATTCCCTTCAACTAACTTTATCCCCATGACCAATTTTCAACATTACACCTGATATTTGTGTATGTCTATACTGATGTAATTTCCTTTCAGGATACTCCATATTTCTTTCTCAAACGTCTAAAAATTTCTCTAGTACAAAACTTCAACCTTTTACATCACCTATTTTCCATCCAATCATTTTATTTTCTAAATGGATACGTTAATATTTCATTCCCAGTCTTGAACATTGAAAGAAGAGAAAACTAGCTAAAGTTTTCCCTACCGACACACAACTTTCACATGATGGTGCACCCAAAGTAGATATAGAAGTTAAAAGAATTATATTTTTTACTAGTTACATAAGGAACAATGATTGCATGCATTATATTTTGTTGTAAATGTTTCCTCTATATATTTTCTTAATTCTTAATGACTAAGTTTAGTACAAATATATGATCAAATCTATCATCTACAATGTACTAGCAGCTCTAATTGATCCTTCATGGAAAGAAACTACGGATGAAGAAATGAATCCTTGAAAACTCTTGACCTAGGTCCGTTATTGTAAAATGGTAGTCTGCTATGTTATATTCACTTTCAAGTATTTCTTCATGGGTTTGTAGAACAATTGAAAGCCCATCTTGTTGTCGAAAGATACACTTAGGAATGTGTGAAGGATGTCTTATGAACCTTCTACCTTACTGATGGACTCATATTTGCACACAACTTTCTTTTAATAGGACTGGATTCTTTATCAACTTAATATTCCAGAATGTTTTCTTAACAAGGACTTACAAGAAATTGTCTATATGGAACAACCTACTGGGTTTATACAAAGAGGAAGTGAGAGAAACTTTTCAAGATAAAAAACATCATTTATATACTTAAATAAAGTCTAAGAGCTTGGTTTGATAAAGTATGTTAAACATTTAATGCTTTTACTTTCACTCCATGTAAATAAATAGAACCATCATATGAATTATGATTTTTATTGTATATGTAGATGACATGATCATTTTGTGAGTCTACTTTCGAGATTAATGAGACTAAATAACAACTGCTATGCTATTTTTCCACCAGGGGTTTGAGGAAACTTTGATATTTTCTTGACATTGAGGTAGCCCATGGAAATAATGAGTTGTGTCTTTCCATCTTAAATACACATTATATAGTAGAAAAAACAAGTTGCTTGAGTTTAGACTTATTTTTTATCCAATATAACTCGATATCTATATTTGGACACATTTAAATTCATTGGAAGATAACTATGCTACATGAATTTGTTTGATAAACTTCTAATTTTTACTATTTACAAGACTAGAAATATATTTTGTACTAGGAATTCTTATACATTTCATGGACATTCCTTGCCAAAGCCATCTTGATGCAGAAAATTAAGTTATGATATCTCAAAGTGCAACAACTAAGGCTGATTTTATAGGAGAAAATCATTTAACAGTTGAAGGAATTTCATATGCTAGTTATCCATGTAACTTCTCCCATAAACAATCTACTTCATATTATTGCATCTTTGTTGGAGGAACCTTGTAATGTGGAGAGTAAAAAATAAAATGTTGTTTCTAGATCCAGTGTTGAAGCAAAATGTAGAGGCATGGCCCAAATTACTACCAATAGGTCAAGGCACCATTTTTAGACTTTGGTCATCTTGTTTGCTATTTGATTTCATTGTATTATGATAACAAAGTTACCTTTGCTGCTACCTTGATTTCAAGAAATCATGTGTTTCATAAGAGAAGAAAGATTTGAAGGTATATTCTCATTTCACACGTTCGTCATGGAAAATTACCCCTATGGTGTCCTATGATGACAAAGTTGCTACTAACATCTTCACAAGGGCTCTTGTTGTTGAGGTAACAAAGACCCACACAATAAATTCGACATGATATATATGTTTTTCTCCATCTTGAGGGGTATTTTTGATAATTAAGATGTTTTGTTAATTTCTTATTTGATACTTCCTCTTACTTTTCCATCTTATGTATATTATGGAATTGTGTAGCATGGTATTTCTTACTTATCGTGCATCTATAAACAAGAATAGAGTTGACAGAGTTTATCTCTTTATCTCTTTATACCTATACATAATGTGACTTACATACACTTAATGTCATGACAAAGTTTCAAAAGTCTGTACACAGTAGGAAAATCATTTATGTGCTTGAACCAAAACACACACAGATATGTATATACCATGCACACACATGGTTAACCTAAGAGATTATGGATGTAGAGAAACATGTTCATTTGTATTATGGACATGGAACACCTATTTCTATGGACTATGGTGGTAACCAACAACAAGTTTACATGATACAAGACTAACCTCAAATATATAAAAAAAATTAGGACTAAAGAATAAAATAGTAAATGCACGTTATTCTAACAACCCTAAAGGTTTTGCATATGTATCGTAGATACCAAGCTTGTCAAATATAAACTTGACCAAACACTCATTGAGGGAATTACTTGAAAATCTAACACTTGATCTTCTGAGCGGATATGAACAAGCTTGACTTGTTGACAGTAGATTTTTTCACAAATGAAATGGCAATAAACCTCTATGTTTTTTGCTCATTTGTGAAAGCCTATATTTGGAGCAATGTGGACAACCACTTGATTATCAAAGTGTAATTCTGTGGCATTTGAATGATGATATCCAAGTTCCTCTAAGATATTTTTTACCCATGAGAGACCATGGTGGTTGGGCCATGACTCATAACTATGAATCTACACTAGACCAATACACCAATGCTTTATTTTTGTTTTGCCTTGACATAATATCACCTCTAATGAAATACTGATTATCATGAAAGAGATCGTTGATCAATGTTGTGACTTTCCAAATCAGCATCATATAATCCAAGAATTATGAGATATCCATGGTTATAATATAATATTCCATTTTTTGGACTCCAATTGAGCTATCAAAGAATTTGTATGACACCTTCTTGTGTCTATTACATGAGTTTTCCATGAATTGGCTAACCACACTAGTCAAAAAATGATATATCTAGATGAGTGACAATGTGATAGTTGGTTCTTCCCACTATCCTTCTGTCAGTTTGAGTATCTATACGATTCTCCCCTAAATGCCTGATTCTTCAAGAAAATCACATGTATAATTTTGTTGTGAGATAATAATTCCATTTAGGGATCTGGTCACCTCAATACCAAGAGAGTATTTAGGTAGCCAAAATCCTATGTTTTGAATTTCTTTATAAAAACTAATCGAGTTGAAGAATTTTGTGTTGATGGTTTCCATTCATGACATATAAATGTAGACAATAAGAATAATAAATCCCAAAGTCCTGATTGATAGAAGATAGAATTGTCAAATCTAGATCAAATAAGACCAAATACCAGAATCACATGTTTGAACTTGCCTAAATAAGCTCCTGGAGATTGCTTAAGACTGTAGAGGGATTTGTGGAGACCACAGACAACATGATACTCCCACCAACAAAAGAATCCCAGAGGTTGTTCCATGCAAATTTATTATGATAAGTCACTATGGAGGAATGCATTTTTGATATCTAGCTCATATATAGGCAATGAAAAATGAGTAACCAATGAAATAAATATACAAACAAAAGACTCTTGGCTACGATAAAAAAAGTTTCTTGGTAACCTTCCTCATATACTTGACTATAGCCCTTATATATTTGGCGGTCTTTCAAGTGATTAACTGATACATTAGATCCTACTTCCATATTTAAGACCCATCAACATATGACTATATATCTTTCATTAGGAGTAAGTACAACAATCCATGTCTGATTCTGGCACAAATCTATCATCTTATCTTCCATATCCTGAAGCCATCTTGGATGACTCCAAACAATGAATACAAAACTAGGTATGAGCCTAGATTTAAAATGAAAAATGAGTTAAATGATAAAGATAAGTAATCAAATGAGATAGACTTATACATGATCATTTTTTCTTTCCTGATCATAACAAGAGAATTAAGAAAACTACCCATACGGGGGTCCTCTAGACTGAATGGTGATTAAAGGAGGTTTGACATGTACATGGCTTGATACCTATTTCACTATCCTTGCCTTCTTATGACGTGTGTAGACCTACATGATGGGTGGTTTTTGTTATGTGATAGGAGAAGAGGACCAAATGATGTGGGAACCTTGTGATTTAGAACAAATCTTAGACAAACATAGATACTTCAATGGCCATATTATTTGGAAAAGACTCCTACCTAAGAGTGGTTTTAATTTCTTCAAAGAAGGAGACACTTGTTTACATGAGGAATTTGTGTTCACTGGGGCCATAACATCTATACCCCCTTTGGGTTGTAGAGTAATCCAAGAGAACATAATTGGTGGCTCATGAATCAAGTATATTAAGACGGGCCCAACATTTTTGACCAAGTAGGCACACACAAACACTATAGGAGGAAAGACATTTATATGATGGTTTGGGTACAAGACCTAAAAATGGGTCTTTTATTTTTTAAATTAGAATATGGCATGGAAAAAGTCATCCCATAATACCTTTGGAACTTTCAGATGGAGAACATGGGTCATGATAGTTTCAATGTGTCAATCCTGCCTTTTAGCTATCCATTTTGCTAGGGTGTATGTTGACATGAGGGTTGTTATATCACACCTTTTATGGATGGAAACAAGGTGAGACTGTGACTAGTGTACTCCTTGGCATTATTTGTACAATATATATAAATAGGTCAAGAAAATGGAGTTTTAGTTTCATGATAAATTCTTTTATTATATATAAATGTTTTAAACAACCTTTCATCATATATATACATGTTACATGGGAAAAGTCATCAATGAAATACCCAATATACTTATGATATAACTTTTAAGTAACCGAACAAATTTCCCATGCAACTGAATGAATGATAACTAAACTCAACTTAGCATTCATATAATCCTAATATCTAAAATTGGACAAATGATGCTTGCCTAATTGACATGATTCACATTCCAACTTTTTAAGACTAAATAGTGATGATTGAATTTCTTGAGTTTATCGATAGATATGTATCCAAGTCGGCTATGTATGTGAAGATGATTAGCTAAAGAAATCCTTTGTGGCTTGACCAAGACAACAAAGACTTGCAAGCTCATACCCAACAAAAATAATCTTTTTCATCATTAGATCATGTAAGGTTTAATGTAACTGGGACTTGGAGAAAATGAGTTAGTTTGGTTATAAAATATAGACACAATGGAGACTAGGATCAAATAAAGTTGATGACAAACTTAATTTGGATAGAGTTTTGATGATCCCAGTGTGATGTATTCCATTGTAGATCCATCAGCTATGGTAACTTGGGGAGGGGTTATTTACTGAGATAAATTGGATGCAAGATTGAGCCCATAATTTTAAAAGGGTTATGTCTGTTTAAAGTGGAATATGTCATTAAATTAATAATATAAGTGGTAGTTAGGAAAAAGTTGCTCCAGACACCTTTAGAACTTCCAAAAGGAGAAGAAGGGTGTTCTCATCTTCCACAATGTATCCATTCTTCCTTTGAGCGTGTGTATGTCAACATGTGGATGGGTGGATTACACCTTTTTGGATAGAAACTGGGCGAGAGAATGACTAAAGTACTCATTGGAATTTTCTATACAACACATATGAATATGATGAGAAAATTAAGTTTAGTTTCATTGGCATTATATATAAATTTCTAGAATGAACTTTCATCAGATATATACATGTTCCTAAGGAAAGTCATCAATGTAAGAGACAAAATATTTATGACCTAACTTTGAAGGAATTTCACAAGGTCCCAAACATCTAAATGAATGCTATCTTAACTTTACTTAGCATTGAACTTATCCTTAGACCTAAAAGTGGATAGATGACCCTTTCCTAATTGAATAGACTCACATTCTAACTGGTTAAGAGGTTCATTAAAAACTTGACTATTGGCGGGGTCTCTTTGTATGTGTTGTTCGGTATTAGTGCATATTTATAATATAGATTATTAAATACATAATTAAATAATATCTCATTGCTACAAATGTGGATTATTGAAAAGAATAAGACATGTTATTTGGATATTTCTCTTCAACCCCAAAGTCAACCTTTTTTTAATGCTTTTCCTAAAGGTTTGGAGAAAGCAGAAATTAAAAGGATCTTATAGTGTCTAGGGTTGGGCCAGGAGGCTCTCTTAATGCCTTCTTTTTTCTTCCCATCCCATCAGAGTTTTTGTGAGGATTTGAATGGATGTTGTTTCATTGATTCACCTAAACTAGAAGATAATTTAGACGCAACACAAAATGCCATTCGGACGGTGGTGGATCAGGGTATACAACAAGCAAAAGTCATAATAAAGGGTCCTGGTCTCAGAAGAGATGCGACACTACGAGCCATTCATAGAAGTGGTCTATGGAATCAACTCGATCATCAGATTATAAGTTCATTCCATACTGGACCAGACCAGAATGAATAGGGTTATGTATAATTATAACAGAAAACAATAGTCATGCTTGTAATACTCCAAACTACCAACAAATGAACTATACCATTTGATAAATGACCTACTTAACTCAATGGTTAGAGTATTGCTTTCATACGGTGGGATTCATTGGTTCAATAAAAAGATGAAAGGATCCATCCATTATTAGAAATCTTTTCCTATATTAGAAATGAAGAAAAGGGGATTTAAGCTTCCATTCCCCAAATTGTTAAAATCAAATATTGCAAAGTCCATCTATATGAATAAGAAATCATGTAAGGAAAGGGATTCTTATTTGTACCATTGATGTGAATAGGAGTATCTACTACACATTAAACTTAAAAATTCATATCATCCATGAATGACCTTTTTCCTGCGGAGTTCCTATACATCAACATCATTAAGGTTAGATTTAACTGAACATGGAGAAAATAAGTTGAATTTCTTGTAGAAAACTAGATTATAAGGAAGTTCATGAGAAAATAAAGTAGATGAAAATTTTATCTAGGTAGAGATATGATGATACCAGTGCCATGGTGCCCAATGTAAATCCGTCAGCTATGGTTACTTGAGGTAGGGATGATTTATTGGTGGAATATTAGGATTTAATATTGGTGTATTTTTATTGTGATGTATTGCACCAGTGAAGACCAAAGATGACAAAAAATGTATAGAAAGATTTAGAGAAGCACACAATATAATCACTTGGTCATTTAGTAAAGGAGGAAACTAAAGAAACAAATGAAGAGGTTTGCCGAGTTGGTTTAAACTAGTAGAATGGATCATATTATTCATTCGTAGCTTGGATATTGCAGGCGATGTCTTCTAGAGTTTGATAAGTAGATGAAATATATGAGGATACCCATAGTTTTGTTTCCTTCCAATCTCCTTTCTTCCTATAATGAGTGCACTATGGGTGATCTTGTCATCCAATAAATCTACCTCCATGACTTCTTCATCCTCTACATCCCCTTCCATGTGCAGAAGGACCAGTGTAAGTGTTTGTGGAAAATACCATGTATGATTCATTAGTACTAGTGTGCGTGGTTGTCCTAAAAAATTTCATGAGATATTCTTATATGATTCAATAAGAGAAGGAAGGTTTTCCTCACAAATATATTTTGATTGCACACATAACCACGTCAGAGTCTGGATAGGAACTTGATGACAATGATGAACTTTATGACAAACATATGATGCCTTTTTTTTCTTCTTCCAAAAATCTCCTTAAGATCAATTGTTGTAGCAGGCAAGGTGTAGGGTAATCACAAATGCATGTTAATTTGTAAAAATACCAAATCAGTTATTTGTCATCATGTTGTCGATTAAACATTTCCTCTTCCACATCATACATGCCTGAAATGTTTTATGTGTGGAGGTATTGTCACTTGGCAGAACAAGAGAGATGTGAAGAAATGTATAACTAGTCATCTTGATAGGGCTATAGTTAATGAGGCGTGGCTGGATGTTTTTCTGCTATCTAATGTGAAGTTGGGCGGGCACATCAATAGTGATCATGCTTGGCTTGTTGTGCAGCTTGCCCAAGAGGAGCGTAAAGGCAAACCGTTCCGGTTTTACAACAGCTGGCTGGAGTGGTCTAGTTGTGTGGATAGCATTAAAGAAGTTTGGAATTGCAGGATTGAAGGCAATCCCCTTTATGTTCTGATGGAGAAGATTACTAGAACTAAGGTGGCATTGAAGAAATGGTCTTTTGGACTGAGGGACTTGTGGAATTTGGTGCTGGAAGCTAAGGACTGTCATGCTAAGGCTGCGAATATTCTTAGGCACAATCCACTGATGGAGGAAGCCATTAATGACGAGGCTATTAAGGCTGAAAATCTTTTTAAGCTTGAAAGAGTGGAGGAAAGTTGCTTTTGGCAAAGGAGTCGGTCGAAATGGATTAGAGATGGCGACAGAAATACGAAAATCTACCATGCTGCGGTCAAGAGAAATCAAATGAGGGATAATATACATATGTTGCTCAAGAAGGATGGCACTACTGTTAACTCCTTCTCAGAGGTGGGTGCTGAAGCGGTGGAGTTTTTCAATAGTCTTTATAACAAGCATGTGCTGCCACATGTCCCAGATCATGTGCTCCCAACCAGAAGAGTCACCGACACTATGAATGCTATGCTTTGTGGGCCTGCTACTGAAGAGGAGATTAAGTCTGCTCTTTTTAGTATAGGCGCTTCTAAGGCCCCGGGGCCTGACGGTTTTAATGCTAGGTTCTTTCAATCCATGTGACTGATGGTTAAAGAGGACATTGCTAGAGTGGTGAGATGGTTCCTTATTGGGGGGAGGATGGTTAGAAGAGCCAATCACGCTTTCATTCGCCTCATTCCTAAAAAACCTATTGTCGAGAATATGAACGATTTGCGCTCCATTGCCTGCTGTTCGGTGGTGTATAAGATCATCTCCAAGCTGCTGTCCAATAGACTGAAAAAAGTGTTGCCCGAAATCATATCCCCTGCCCAGACTGCCTTCATTAAAGGGAGATGTATATCTGATAGTGCTCTTCTCGCGGCAGAGTTTCTTCTTGATTTTGGGGTGAAGATCATCTCCAGGAAAGCTTGTGTGAAGCTTGATCTGGCCAAGGCTTATGATAATGTCAGGTGGGATTCCCTTTGGTTCTGCATGAGTGCTTTGGGTTTCTGTGATAGATGGATTAATATCATCAAGGAGTGTGTCACTACCACTTCTTTCTCGGTGTTGGTCAATGGCTGTCCTTTTGGTTTGTTCAATGCTTCTAATGGCCTAAGACAAGGTGACCCTTTATCACCTTTGCTCTTTACCCTGGTGATGGAAATCCTGACTTGTATAATGGACAATGCCCAACAAGGAAAGTTGATCTCTTCTTTTAGGCAGGGAGGTTGTCGGGTCCTTTCTCATATGATTTTCGCAGACGATGTCCTTTTCTTCCTTGCTGGGAACATAAGAACTTTAACAAATTTCCGCATTCTTATGATGGAGTTTGGTGACTGCACTGGTTTGTATATGAGTACAATCAAATCAAAGGTGTATCTGTCTAGATCATGTGATAACAGGAGAGGCCGTCTAAGAGATGCTGTGGGCATGCAGGAGGGGGTGCTTCCTACCAAGTACCTTGGTATACCTCTGTGTGGGGGTAAAGCGAGGGGTAGGGATTTCCAGGTATGTGTTGATACTCTCCGTGATAAAACCGCCAAGTGGATGGCATCAACCTTTCTTTGTCGGGAAGATTGGTTCTTGTTAGATTCGTTCTTGAGGGCATGATCAGATTTTGGTGTATGCAGGCCCAACTTCCGTTGTTTGTGTTGGAGAAGATGAGAAGTGTGATGACCTCTTTTATGTGGGGGGGTAGAGGTCACACAGTTGCTTGGAGATTAGTGGCGAGGCGTTTTGAGGAAGGTGGCTTGAATGTTTGCGACCCGGCAAATATTGACCGAGAAGCTGATGTTAAAAGGATTGATAATTTCTTGAGAAATGATTCCAGCTGGAGCAGTTGGATGCATGCTAGGTACGGGCATGTTTTGCAGTTAGAAGGGTAGAAAAATGTGTCCAGAACGTGGAGGAAAATGTGCTCTCTTTGGCCGGAAGTGGCTGAGCTTTACACACTTTCACCGGGAGGGTGGGAGCTGAAGGACACTCATATTGTGCCTTGGAAGGTGGCCAAGATGGAGGGGCCTTGCGTTCCCTGGTTCCCCTTCTTATGGAACCAGGGCAACATTCCTAAATGGAGTTGCTGTTCTTATAGGATGGTTTTGGGAAGGCTGCCGACGAGAGACCGTATGGCTAAGTGGGGTCTCAACACTGAGGTTAGATGTTTTTTGTGCAGATCCGACGATGAATCTCATTCCCATTTGTTGTTTGAATGCTGCTATACCCGTTATCTCTGGAGAAGACTTTGGTTGAAGATGGGATGGGGCGGGTTTGCCCCGAATTACTTTGTGGAGGGTATCTATGTGGCACTGGACCGTACCAAAAACAATATCGGTCTGATACCTTTTGTGGGGCTTTGCTTCTCAGGTCTTTGTTTTTTGATTTGGAAGGAGCGCAACAGTAGGCTTCATGGGAAAATGGACACTGATGTCCTGGTCTTATTTGATACGTTGGTTACCTACTTGAAGCTGGCTTTAAAAGCCAGACCGAAGATTGGTAGAGGGGTCAGTAGGGTGATACTGGCCCGGTGGGATTTTGTAGTTTAACCCATTTGTACAGTTTATGATGGCTTCCACCATCTATACACTTTTTTGATGATATAGTAATATTTTACCTTCTCCAAAAAAAAAGAAATGTTTTATGTGCACATGTAGTGAAGATTATCCCAAAATTGTTTTCACCTTACAAAGTGGCTTATGAGATCATCCACATGAGTCTCCTTATAATTCTGTAGAATGGAAAAAATATCAACATCACATTGTTCCCATTATTTTGGAGTGTCTCCCATTGAGAAACTCTCTCTAAGTTGCTTAGACTTTCCTTATACTTTGAACCAGATCTTGATGGTGTGAATCCATTGAGTGATGTTTCTTCTCATCAAGTTTTTGTTTCATGATAACTTGATCGCCGATAAGGAGGAATGTTGCAAAGTGGCACTCACTATTTTTTCTTCTTCTCAATCATGATCTAATAAATCCCATGTGCAAATAATAGATAAAAGTGATATTGGTCACAATAGGAATAGTGCATGACAAGTACTTAAAGTGCACATCATATGGAAAATGGGAAGGTGAAGAAATGTTTGGGTACATGGTGTATACTTGAGGTACAAGGCATGAGGAATACTATTTACTTCTGGAGATACAACATACACTTGGGGTACATGACACATGGAAAATTCCAAACGGTGGATAAAATTTTGGATACATGTCGTGTCTTTATTGAACATATAGCGTGCTGGTTACACAATGCGTGAATGTCATACTTGACTTGCATATTTTCAAGGATCAGGATCTACACTCTAAATGTTTATACATTGAGATTTTGTGGGTTAGATGTCATGCACTTGTCATTCTGGATAAAAATCTTTCTTGCGGAAGGAGGTACACAATGTGTGAAACAAGATAGATACTGCGTAATGTGTCACAATGATATATTTGACTAGGTGTAGACGTTAAGGAACTTCTACCCTATCTTGGAGAGCATACCAGAAATATGGACACACTTAGAGACAATGATCTAGAGATATATAGGCAAGAACAAGTCATTTTCTAGATTGGGATAGTGTTTCCTTTCTAGTGATGAAGACCACCACATGTGCACTATGAAGATGATGTAGATGATCATACACATGAAAGAGATGGTTGTCAATGTAGTTTAGATGTCTTCAACCATGAATATGACAAAGAAGATAACCATATATGATGGACATGACTTTGATTATGAAGATGAAAACGACCATGGGCAACTATAATGGAGAATGTCCAGTGTTTCTCTAGAGATAGCTATGTATTTTGAAGAGATGGTTGCTTGACTTCTACTTCTAGGATCAGGGTTACAGACATTTTGCTTGACTACCTAGATAAGTTGTTAAGAGATTGTAGAGGAAGAGAAAATTGTGTGTTTGTATAATGGACATGGATATTTAAATGGATTTAGGCAGTGGCTAGCAAGACAATTACATGGTATGCGACTAACCCCGTCTTTCTGTTCCTGGTTCTGCTCACTTCTATGGAGGCATATGCTTGCTCAAAGTTCTAGAGATGTATTGATTTGATCTTTGAACATGGATATGAATCTGTTTAGAGTCCATCCTTTCAGGATATAAGCATAATGTGTATGGAGGATAGGGAGGTTCTCATGATCCATGGACATGGGTCTGTAATCTTTGCCATTGAAGGGTCTTTGAACAGGAGTTTTGCAGCTTGGAAGCCTATATGGATTGGTAAGGAAGATCCAGATGACTATTCTAGTTTGATAGTACTAGCTATCCTAGTAGTCTATGCCTTCTTTAGGAGGCCAAAGGTCACACTTTGAAGGTGTTATTATTGTTACTTGATTCTTTGGTCTCTTGTAAGCAGTATTGTAGCTGCTAGGCTGGTTAGTATAGGATAGCTTGACTTTCATGTTAGCTTTTCTTTTCCTTTTGTGAGGTCCATAGTTTGGACTTTTTGTTCTCTCTGGATGTCTATCCTGGATGCAGGGGAGCATTGCTTATACCTAAAGTTTTGGAATCTTTTATAGCAACCGAGTTTTTACCGACAAAAAAAAAGAATAAATACTTACTATTCTAACACACCCACACTATATATATATATATATATATATATATATATATATATATATACATACATACATATACATGTCTGTGTATATATGTATATATATTTGTGTGCTTGTGTGTGTAATGTGTGTGTGCTAGAAAAGGGTAACACAAGCGGTGCAGACAAAAAATCCCTAATGAAGAGGCCTAGGTTTGACTCTAACTACCCATGGAATTTAGCTCACTCATTGGTCAACCAACCAATGATCTATTTGATGGGCCCGCATCTGCATGTGTTGAGTGGTGCCCCCCCTCCGAGTTTACCTTGGTAGGGGTCACTTAATGGCCCGTCCCAAGGAAAGATTCCCTAGTCACCAACACACACACAGGCGCACACAAGCACACACACACACATACACACACACATACAGACACACACACACAGACACACACACACACACACACACACACACACACACATATATATATATATATATATATATATATATATATATATATATATATATATATATATTACGAATTTCGGGAGAATGTCTATTAATCCTATACTCCCCTTAAAGTTAAATCATGCAAACCAGTACTACTATAGTACAATGGCATTTCATCTCCAACAAGTATGGAAATGAACTCAGGACACTGTCTCCACCTACACACTAAGCTATCCTGAGAGATTGACCACCTGGCTATCGTATCTACAACCGTATTACAAGTTATTTTGTTGAAAATAAATTTAACAAACTTGAACCTATTATGTTTTTATTATAAGCTTACACCAAGACTTGTACATACATATTTGTGTGTGTATGTATATGTATGTATAATGTGTATATGTGTGTGTATATATATATATATATATATATATATATATATATATATATATATATATATATATATATATATATATATATATATATATATATATATATATATATATGGGATTAAGAGAGAAATATTCCCCCCTCCCACGCCCGTGGCGGAGGCCGAATGCCTATGTATGTATGTATGTATATATATGTATATACTAGCAAGTGCACGTGCGTTGCACGTTTCCATTATTGATAGTCATATAACTCAAGAAAATATTTAGCAATTATTAAGATATGAAAACCTTTATTTATGTATGGAATGGGATTCTGTCCCACCTTAAAATTTGATAACCATAAAATTTATAATAACATATTACTAAAGTTTTAACAATAGAAATTCCACTGTACACCAACAATTTAATTTACTTGTCAATACTGGAGGTTGATCTATAACCCTAAATATTTAAAACATTTTTCATCCTATGAATACCATTTTCTTTGTTCTAGATAGTGGTGATGATTGATCAAAAACCATGATCAATTTGAACTATCAACCATCCACTCAGTAATGAAATCAGTCTTAGAGTCTGCACTAAATATATCCTTAACCCAACTAATAGTTGGGAATATTTTATCTTTGGAATATTTTTTCAAACAACTTGGTGGGTTCTATTTTCTATTAATATACCTATGTTCTTACATACAACTAAAAGTTTTTATTTCCTATATATGTTAATATACATATCTCTTTTCCTTTTTTAGATAATGTTGATAATTGAGATATGGTTTACAAGCATTCCTAGTTAAGGTTTTCAAGTGTCTAATACTTCCTCATCATACTTGATATAGGAAAGAACAACCCTAACATTCTATATGTATTGACAACTATTATATTTAGATGATTTTTTAACTTAAATGGACCGTGAATGTGGCATTGGAATATGCTGCCATGATTTATGATTTTTAGGAAAAAAGAAAATCTGGACTTCATGCAATATTTTGTAGATGTATTTTTGATATTCTTGCAGATAAACCAATATCTTATTGGTTATCTATTTCCATAAGTTTAACTTCCATTACAGATATAATTTTAAAATATGTTACTTGTTTTTATATGATATTCACTTTTACCTATCTGTATATACAGTCCAAATTTGGATTCATGCCTTGACTGATTTTTTTACTAAAAGATTTAATCTTTGTTACTCAAGAAATATGTCCAATCTCTCTCAACCACCTTGAAATACACTAATCACTAATTAAATTGAAAATAATATTTCGATATAGACATTTTTCAACATTAGTACGAAAGAAACACTTCTTTATGTTACTGGTGGTTGTCTAATATCCTTATTAGTAATTAGATTGATCTAAGTTAATGTTTATTTGGGATTCCTCACAATAAGACAACTAAAAAAGTATATCAAATGTTAAATTTTAGGTAAAACATTGTTGTAATTATTAATTTTTATCAGTCCTTGTCATAGTGAAGTGTCTTAGTATGACTTAAACCTGCAAGATAACTGATTATATTATTTTAAGTAAATTAAGATATACAAGTTTCTAGTTGAGTTTATGCTTTATTTGTATATTACAATACCATTTTCTTTGTTTAATAAATTGGTGTTCTTCATCTAGTCTATCAATCAACACCATTATAATCATATGTAACATTCATAAAACTCCACTATGACTAATACAAGGTAAATCTACAAATGATGCACATCACATTAGTCTAGATGAGAAAAAATATCCATTCTATCCTTAGTGATTATATGATAAAGAAAACTTTAACGCCATGTTGCTTCAAAAGACACTATGTGTAGGGTTGTCAATGGGGATGGTATGGGGAGGGTAAGGTCTTACCCTTACCCTTACCCTCTTGTGGGTAGTGGGTAATGGTAAGGGTAATTATCTTTCTCAGCAACCCCCTTACCCTCCCCTTACCCTTACCCTCTTCTCCACAGGGTAAACAGGGAGGGTAAAGGGTAAGCGGGTAATTTTGACAAAAAAGAATTTTATACACATTATGTGTTGATTTTTAATAATTGTATAACTAATTTATTGATAACAACATATAAAACATTATATCCAATTCAAAATCATATGTTTCTCCGTGTAAAGTTAAGTCATTCACACAATTACAATTTTTTATGCATAAATCATTTTTTTTTCTTTGCATAAGTATGCATAACAAATAAGTGTTTCACCAACACCTCATTTTCTGCAAGATATATATGTTTTCCCTAAAAAAGAAAGTATTACAAGCACAATAACTGGTCATTTTCTAATGATAGAATAAAGTAACTCTCAAGTTCAAATACTATTACAAAAGAGGCTACCAAGTTCATAAATTATAAAAATCTACTATAACATATTACATGAGAGTCATTACATAATATAAAATCACAACTGGAAAATAATGAGCTTCGTGTCCCTCAAAAAATGGTGATCATTCTATTATCCTGAAAGAACAAGTATTCAAAAAGATCATATAACTAAAAATTTGCTCATCCAGACTTAAAAATAAAACATAAAGTAAGAGTGTATACCTTCAAGTCTTGAATTCCACTTCCATATCATCATCCACACTAGGAACCTCATCAATAGATTCTTTAACAATATCAAGTGTTTCCTCCTTGCCAACATATTGTTCTATGACCAAAAAATAAATAAGTAACAAGTAAATAATTACCAAGTATTTCACGATATAAGTAAAAGATAATGAAAAAGTTGCTGCCAAATTACCACGAAGTGAGCTTCTTATCCAATCTTGAGAACATATGATTCCCTCAACTGTAGTTGGATTCATAAAGCTCCTATATTGATCAAGTACTCTCCCTACTATACTAAATGCTGCTTCAGAAGCGACCGTGGTAATAGGAATAGCTAAAACATCACGTGCAATCTTTGCAGTTATATGATACTTTGGCTCATTGAGTTTCCACCATCCCAATATATCAAATTGAGTCTCTTTCCCTCTCATTGGGTGGATGGCTTTAGATAAATAAGTTTGCAAGTCATTTTGAATGGGCCGTGTACAAGATTCAATAGATAATCCCTAATTCACCCTAGCCGTGTAACTTGAAACTTTGTTAAAAGCATTGACAGTGTTACAACCCAATCCCACAATTACCACTAATCATGATATTAGGGTATAAATTAAGGATTTAACGTAATACAAAAATCACCCTTAACTTTTTCTTCCTTTTCAAACTCTTTGTTTTCTTGCATTGAACCACATAAACTAACTTTACAAGAGAATTAAACTTTCATTTCTCTAATATAATCTCAGCATTTAATGATACACATCCATACATTCATTATGTTTCTCACACTTTCATGTACATACGACATGACAATCATTTGCATTCTCTCCTATTAAGGAAACAAACATACAAAACATCATTTACAACTCTCTCTCAAATCTATACAAGGACCTAGAGTGACATGGACCGACTGAACTTAACTATACTCAGACTTAACTCTTGTGGCAGATCTCCTCTGATGCAATGATATCTTCTTCAAGTCCATGTGATTTCCCTAAAAGTTTTGAGTAGAGGGGTGAGCCTACTCGCTCAGTGAATGAGTACTTCAAAGAAACAGTCTAAAGCACTGCTATAATTATAGATATACTTTTAAGGAATTGATATCAATTATAACAGTGGAAAGCTTTAGAGAGTCTAATATTTGACAATCATAAATATGACAGGATACTCTAAATATCTATAAGAGTGAATCAATATATGAAATGCTTGATTGATCATAAAGAGAACTAATAATTCAGAAACATACAAAGAATAATTGAATAACTGTACACACTTGTTTGACCTCTCATTCATTTTATTATGCCCTGATCATATGCAATGTATTCTACATATGAAGACTCGTAGTGTACTATGATCACACCATACAAAACTTAGCGGACACACTCGGGAAATGCTAAGTTTGACTACTCTCCTGGTCTACAACAAGGAAATGCCTCTCTGGCCTAAACTAGACTCCTCCTCTAACCTGAGCACACAGGTAGAGAGTCAAGCCACCTCTTGGCATTTTCTGTACTCTAGTGCCACCAGGACTTTTGGTTGATGTTGGACACTGCAAACTATAATTTAAGGAGACTTCCACTAGGGCTTCATCCCCCATGCCACCTGATAACACGTTCCGACCCCCGTATACTGGACACTTCCAAGGTTAGGTCGCTTCACCCCTAAGGTGCAGACCTCACATAGGGGTTCTACGGTGTTTAGGGATCCTAAGTCTATTATTTTATTTTTCCTAGAAATCTCTTTCTACATTGTACCCTTCTCTTACTTATACTTGACTCTGGTATCTCTATGGTGTCACATCTATTTAATTGCAGTTCAAATCACAACATGAATATCATTCTAGACCTAACAGAGCAGTATATTAAAAACACTGTAATATACTGAGTAATCAACATACTATACATGTAGGAAGACTAAAATTCTTAAATAAACAGATTTCATGTCCACTTGGCACATACACACTAGAATCGTGCATATCAACCCAAATCTTGAGTTGTGCATCTCATAACTCAATTAAGAGTTAATTACTTATCATGACAAGAATTATTAATAATAACTGAGAACATTGATATCACAATACTTGATTCATTAAACACCCTACCCTTAGGGTTTCATTTAATCACCACAAATGCTACAAAGCAAGGTGTAATACATCTATCACGTACTTTTCAAATCTTTAAAACACATGATACCTAGGATCTCAATCCCTTATCACATTACTGGGAATTCTCATCCCTTCACATCATTATCATGATTACTGGATCTGGGTATTCAAACCCTTAGATCATCACATAACATTGTTACCTCTGTAACAGGTAACCATTACCTCGGTCCTTAGACCAAGGTATTCATTTCACTAGTTGTACAAGTATTCTCATGGATCACAAGGCCATCACACATCTTGTCACCTCTCACTAGGCAACAACTTATTCACATGGCTCCCATAAAGATTTCATGCGACATAAACATTCATTAAATAAAGACTACTATTAAAAAAATCATATAAAATCAATATATGTATGAAACCTTGGAACTGAGTTGAATTTGGGTTTCCATGCCATTCACTAGGATATCATGCATCAATAATAACATTGAATAAATAAAGTCTATCATGTCAAGAAAATCCCTTCAAATGGATTTCACGATATCTATTCGCAAATATCCAACTTTCCTCGCATCTAGGATTTCACCCTCTTTACTGAGATATCAAACAAACACTATTCACTTTGCACAAAGTCCAAGATAGTATCTAACATATATGTACTAAGAATTTAGATAAACAATTATTCATAACCAAGGGGATCTAGATAAGCAATTTTCTCTATTTACTTATATAGCAAATTTCAATCATAGAAAAATTCCCTATATTTTAGTTTACTCTTATAACCTCCGCGAATACTTAGGGAATTCTCATTAGGATGTATTGTATACATTTCTAATATGATTTTATCATCTGAACTTCATCCAAATAGGGAAGAATCCATTTCATATCATTTTGCAACAACTTAGAACAAATAGACAATTCAGGGTTTGTAGTCGCATACTAGCGATTAAAGATTATGGATGAATTAACCATTTTTTTGCAATATACTGTTTAAAGGAAGCTCCCACTCACCCTAAGGTGTGAAAACATCTTAAAAACGTAGATCATCCCTAAAAATCTCAATCTCATATCAAATCCCTAGCAATTCACCCAATTCTTCTTCCATTCAACTCGGAAACCCTAAAAATGGGGGATTATGAAGAAAGAGTGAGAAAAGGGGAAGTTTTGATACCATTTTAGATCAAATCAGAGGAGGGACGGAATTTTGACATGTGAGAGAAGATTCACCATGAAACTATATCCAAATAAGTTAAACTTACATGATTTCATCATTCCTCAGACCGCAAAACCCTAGGTCAACATCTCCATCAATTTCTCCTCTCAAACCCTAACTCTCTCTCTCTCTCTCTAGGATTTCGTTTCTCTAGATTGAATCACGAATTATGAGAGATCCTTATGTGTTACGTTTACCATATAGAGCAATTGAGCTGCTTGGGTCAATTGCACTTTGACCCCTTACTATACTTTTTCTTATTTTAGCAAATTTTTTCTGTCATAAGAAGGTTTCTTTAAATGCGTGTATTTAAGAGATCAAACCTCCTCAAAAAATTATGATAATTTATCATATTTTGTATAATTGAGTTAAAAATAATCAATAAAAATATAAGGTCTTTTCAAGCTTTCATTAAATAATTAAAAATAGAATAGTGCACTACTATCTAGAATTCTATAGAAATGTCAGTTACTGTAATGCGTCTACTGGTAAGGTCTAAACGCATCCAAAAATTATGAAAATTTTACATGTTTTTTATGATTGAGTTTCAGATATCCAGTTAAACTTTTATATCATTTGGATTTACCAATAAATAATTAAAAATCAACCAATATACTACTGAACAACATTCTGTCAGCATGGTCAGTTGAAAAATATCTCGACCGAGAATGACTTTTAAAGAAACATCCAAAAATTCTGATTTTTTTCACTGAAATGCATGATTGAGTTATAAATATTATATCCAAATTTTAATTTAATCCAAATTAGATAGAAAATATGATAAATAATTTTCCGTACTGCTATCTTGATCAAATTCCATACTCATGTACTATCAAAACCCTAATTTCAGCCAACTAGGGTTTATATTTCTCAAACCCTAATTTCTCAAGCAATAGAACACTTAACATTCTTATTAGGTTTAAAACATCATAATTGAATTATCATCATTAATTAGATTTAAGAAATGATCAATCTAATTAAGCATATAATCATCCAGGTAAACCCTAGTTTACCAATTAAGCTCGCATACGGTCATTACAGACAACCCTACTACTACCACTTCCAATATTATGCCCTCTAGATAACGAGGTGGATTCTTCATCAAGACCATCTAAAATAGAAACATCTCCAATACTTACATTGATGCTCATTGTAAAGATCAAGTAGAAAATCTTTAATCTTCTCAACTTCAACACCACTTTTTTCACCATACACCTCAAACAAGTTTAATTCAAGAGCCTTCATCTTCATGCGTGGGTCAAGAATTGAAGCTATATCCAAAATAGGGCAAGAATAATCCCAATACTTATCAAACTTGGAAACCATTTCATCAGCCATTTTCTTTAAGAAATCATTTGAAGCGGCTTTGAGTTCCCTCAAACAAATGCGAATTGCACATATATGGGTGAAATAGTAATTGGAGGACGGATACAAAGTGCAAGAAAACATATTAGTGACTTCATAGAAATTCTCCAAGACATCACAGACTATTCTAGTGTTATACCACTCATCATCACTAGGAATATGTTTGAAATTCAGATCTAAATCAGAATATGGCGTCAATGCATCTTTGAATTCTTGTGCAGTCTTCAACATCAAATAAGTTGAATTCCCACGAGTAGATACATCTAAGTTAAGGGACTTGTTTGTAGGACCCTTTACTTGCAAAACAACTTGATTAAAAGTTTGAAGTCTAAGTGTGGATGACCTAACATATTTCACAACATCACAAATTTTAGCAATCACTTCGGATATGACATTAACACCTTCTTATACAATTAAATTCAAAATATGTGCACAACAACAAACATGAAACATTGTACCATTTGATAATAAATCACCTTTGGATACAAATTTATATTTCAAAACTCTAACCATGGCATCATTAGTAGTATAATTGTCAAGGACAAGGCACATCAATTTCCGATCAATGTTCCAACTATAACATTTTTCCATCAATGCATGTAAGAGCTTATCATGGATGTGAGGAGCAGGTACAAAGGAAAAATTGAGAATCCTTCTTTGTAATTTCCAAGAAATCATCAATGTAGTGAGCAGTTAAAGCCATATACCCCTTGTTTGTATTTGATGTCCACATATCACTTGTAAGTGAGATACGACAAGACAAACCATCTAGAATATTATACAATTTGACCCTTTCTTGTTCATACAACTGCATACAATCACTCTTTATGGTATTTCTTGTAACCATTTTGAATTGAGGTTGGTGATTGTTAACAAAATCACAAAACCCAACATGATTAACCATTGAAAATGGATATTCATGTAACATAATCATCCTAGCCAAAACTTGTCAACATAAGTCTTGATTAAACTTGTAAGTTTTCACCTCCATTGCCCCATCTTTCCTATTAGGCATTAGATTTAAGGTTGCCTGCCCTTTTCCCTTATATTGAGTAAAATGTTTGTTAGTAAGATGATAGGCTAGGTGAGAGCATCCATCTTTTGGCCTATTAGTGAGAAGTTGTGAACAATGTTTGCACTTGGCTTTACAAACACCATTAACCACTACTTTATCAAAATGAGGCCACACATCTGAGGTAGTTTGCTTAGTTTTAGGTTTATCTTGCTTATCACTAATTGCATAACCAGAGGCAAAATCTGTCAAATTGCCATTGGGATTAGGATTGCTTGCATTTTCTTCCCCGCTTTTGTCCATTGAATCTATACAAATAAGAATGAGCTTTATTACTAAGAACGTTCATACTGATTATAAAAAAGACATGAACATAGTAAAGACATATCATGCTCAATCATTACACATAGTTGCACAAGAATCATCACAAATACTCACTTAACAACTACCACACAACACAGTAGCATTTGTGTTTTAATCAAACAATCATCAAATGTTGTACTCATTACAATACAAACTAGCATTCATGCTTAAACAAAGGCATTCAAGAGTTTTAGGAATGTACCGGTTTGAACGAGAACGAACAACTTAAGCAAGTTATGGTCACCACTGGTCACCATAACAGTAGCAATAGAAGTTTAGAAGAAACGAAGAAGCCCCTGCTTGAGGATAAAGGTTAGAGATCAGGATCACAACACCACATATAAGGAAGAGAGCAAATGGAAAACTCAATACCTGGTAGCTATTGTGCACCAGTACAACCTCCACTGAACGGCGACGAAGTGGGGAGATACAAGACCGTGGCTCATGGCTGGGGGGTGAATGTCCGATGAGGAGCTGCAACTGGTGGCCGGTGGGTGAACGTCCTGCAGGACAACAATGTGGAGTTGGCGTGGCTGAAGGCGATGTGGAGTTGGCGTGGCTGAGAGAGATGTTAAGTTTCTGTTTGCTTAGTGTGGAAGCTGCTGCGCTGAGCCTGAGTGGGGTGCTGCACGAGCCACGACGGAAGCGAAAGACACAGATGACCCGCAGCGGGAACGACCGAATGGTGAACGAGGGAAACCAGGGGGGTGGATGGGTGGACGGGCCAAACAGCCATAAGGAGTGTCCGTCGTGTGCCTTTGACTCATGTCCGTCTCTGTCTGAGAGTCTTCACAGTCCAGGGACCGCAGGCGGTTTCCACTGCAACGCCTACTGCTGTTCGCGAGCGACTGTCTCACGTACGTAACCAAGCAGGCCACCGTTCCCTAAGAGGCATCCATGTTGTTCTTTTATAACTAGTCTATTAGTATTAGGGTTAAACATTTATATACAACCCCTCTAAAATATATTTTTGTGTAACCTTTATATCATGTACATGTAAAAGGGTATGGATAATGTCTATACCTTACCCTCCCCTTATAGTATAGAGGGGAAACAGGGAACATGTAAACGGGTAAAGGGTAATAAAAATATCTACCTTTACCCTTACACTCTAGGGTATGGGTAAGGGTAAACGGATAATACCCTCCCCATTGAAAGCCCTAACTATGTGTAAAGAGAAAAAAAAAATTATAGTATACTTGTGTACTATAAAAGTGACCCATAACAGAGCTTATTGGAAAAGAAGCATTCTTGTATCCGAATAAAACATGGTTGGGATTGAGGCTTGACGACGATGATGATAGTATACTTGTGTACGCCACAATAATGAAGACCCTACTACAATTAGAAATTGGGGTGAAAACAAATCAAAGAAAAATTAAATAATCAATGTTAAAAGATAATATTTTTTTTGTAATTCATAATTTATGCATATAAAATGTTTTTCTTATTTTGTATTAAAGTAACTTCAAATTAAGATAATTTATTATTAGATGTAACTATATATATACTTTTTTGTTAGATGTAACTATATGTGAAAATAATTAAATTTTAAGTAGAGTATGAATATTTACACAAATAAGACAAATATGAACTCAAAGTATAAAACCGTTATGTATTTTGTGAATCTTCATACACCCCAATTGTCATCCCGATCTAATAGTAAAGTTTAAAATGTGTAAATGAAATAATCACTAAATTGCGTACCACTATAATCTCCATTACAAAAAAGAATGCCCACATTTTATAATAAATATATTATTACATGGTTATTATACAAATCATTCCAATTTATATCTATTTTAAGAATAATAATGCATATTTTATTTTAAGGTGTCATGAATAGTAGGACACATAAGTAACCTTCATTTTATATAGTAATCCTACGTGATTGGATAGATCTATTAGACATAAGAAGTTCTATTGTGACATATGAATGCTATACATTTTTTTAAAATTACGATGTATAAATATGAAAAATATACATTTACCTTAGGACAAATAATTAACCAATCTTGTTAATGATATTCCACATACTTGTTTTTTGTATTAGGAAGCATATAATGTTTATACAAGGAATTAAGTATATGTCATATTGCATCCACCCAACTATGGTGAGAGTTGGGATGGGAAGAGGACATAGAGAAAGCCATATTGCATCTAAAAAATTTATGGTATGACCCAACCATTTACAAGGAGCAACACAACTCATATTTACCAAATGAGGATCTACCTTAAGCAGAGGATCTACCTTAAACACAACTCATACACTGTCACGGATGGGCAACATTACACCATAACTGATCAACAATTTAACAACTTCATAGAACAACACCACCTTATAGATTTGTCCCCACACAACTTCACCTGGAATCGGGACCACCTATGGGCTAAGCTTGACAGATTCATCTGCAAGAACCCTTGGCACCATCTCTATCAAAATACCATCACGTACATTGTTCATCGACCAATCTCAGATCACTTTCCTATCATCTTGAACACATGCCCCCACCCCATGGTCACAAACACAAGCGTATCGAAAACTTTTGGCTAGCTGACCCCGATTTCCTTCCTTGGTTCTCTTCCCAATGGACACTTCTTCCCAACATCCAAAACCCTGGCATCTTTATATCGGCCTCACTCAAAACTATGAGAATGGCCGCCTTCACATGGGCCAAAACCAAGTATGGGAACATCAAAGAGGCCATTGCTGCCAAGGAAGATGACCTACACAAACTTGACTCTGATCCGAACGCTGACCCTGCTCGCATACTCACCCTACGAGATGAACTCGACACCCTCTCTGACCAATGGGAAGCTATATGGGCACAGAGGACAAAAATCCACTGATTGAAATTGGGGGACAAAAATTCTAAATTCTTCCACCAATGGGGCAGCCACAAGAAAAAGAAAATCACATTCACTCTTTCACCATCGATGGGGTTTGCACCACAAATCAAACCACCATTACCACCCACATCGTCTCACATTTTCAAAACATTTTCAACTCTGCTCACCAACCTCACCATACCAACTTATTCCTATGGAGGAACATCTTTCCCTCCCAGCAACCTGACTGTGGTGATATTACTACCCCCTTCTCCATTGATGAAATCAAACAAGCTGCCTTTGCTTTAGGCAGTGATAAAATAGATTCAGCGCTGCTTCTATCCGCTCCATATGGTCACTTGTTGAGAACAACTTCTTCAAAATCTTCGAACACCTCCACACTGCTACTAACCCTACATCTGTCATCAAACCCCTCAATCAGACTAACATCACCCTCATACCCAAGACCATCCTCCCATCATCCATCCATCAGTACCGGCCTATCAGACTGATCAATACTTCCTACAAAATTATTGCGAAGGCCCTCAACAACCGTTTAAAACCCCATATGCAGCACATTATCACACCCAATCAATGCGCCTTCCTGCCAAACCGCACCATTCAAAATGCTTACATTGCTGTTAGCAAAATGCTATACTCCTGCCATATATCCCATACTCCCACCCTAGCCCTCAAACTTGATTTTACCAAATCTTTCGACAACGTTAATTGGGACAACATCACATATTGCTTAAAAACCACAACTTCCCACAGAAATGGATCAATTGGATCATGTCTTGCATCGCTACATGTAAATTATCCACTCTTATCAATAGCTCTCCCCAGGGCTATTTCGGTAGAACAAATGGACTAAGACAAGGGGACCCTCTTTCACCATACCTCTTCATCCTCTGCACATCTATTCTCACCAGGATAATGACCATCGCGGCGGGAAACTACCTGATACATACCCACGACCTTTGACTCTTCAACATCACCCAATATGCTGATGACACCATGATTTCATCACCCCCTCTGACCAAAACATCATCAACACCATCCGACTGCTTGGTATTTTCTCATACCTCACTGGACTGAAGATCAACCTTCAGAAATCCACCATCATCGACATCCATATACCCGACGACGGCATGAATAGATACAAAAATCTTATCAGATGCAAAAGGGAGCACTTCCCCTTCACTTACCTTGGGCTCCCCATCTCCCCTACCCGTATCCCTTCATCTACCTGGGACCCTGTTATAAACTGACTTGAGGTCAGACTCTTTGACTGGAAATCGAATTTCCTGAGTCTGGCGGGCCGGCTCACACTACTCAACAGCTCCCTCACGCCCACCCTCACTTACTACATGAGCTGCATCCCCCTCCCCACCATTATTGCTTCTCACATCGACAAGATCCGCAGAACATTCCTATGGGACCACAGGAATAAACACATCCACTTGACCAACTGGAAATCCATCACAACTCCCATCGATCAGGGGGGATGGGGTATCATTGACATTAGACTACATAATGCCTGCCTTCTCCTCAAGATCATTACACAACTATGCCAACAAAGATATTTCACCTGGTCCGACCATGTCAGGAAAAAATACTACACTCTACACCCTCCATGGCATCCTGTCACGAGGAAATTGACCTCCCCCTATGGAAACACGTCAACGGCATTCTCTACCTCATCCAAGCCACAATACACATGCCGCCACACTGCCATATCAACATCCACTTCTGTTCTGATCCATGGTACCATGACCAACCCATTACCAACTTTTCCATATCATATGACATCCCACGCTCTCTACAGAATATCAACATTCAGAAAGCCCTTGCTTTCTGCAGAAGTCACAGATACAACATGCTAAAATGCACCCTTGCACACCATTTCCCTAACATCCCCACCTCAGATGTAATTCGTATCTTAGAATATGATACACGCTCCCATGTGAATTGGATCTGGGGGCCCAAATACTCAACCAAAAAAGCATATAGATTCTTCTCCTATAGAGGCTACATCAATCCCATTGCACACATTTGGCACACAAACATCCCCCTCAGATTCAAACTTTTCAGCTGGTTGCTTTGGAACAACAAGCTTCTCACTGATCAAAACCTTCACAAACGGGGCTTCCATTGACCATCCAGATGTCATCTATGCTTTATGGACTGTGAGGATATCCACCACATATTCCTTCTCTGCCCCTACACTCGAAACATCATGCATAATATTATTAGCCCTACACTCCTCACCCAATCCACAATCCAAGAGGTCATCTCCACACATTTTGCTAAAACCACATCACCCAGCTTCAAAGTTAACCATGCTTCTATCATCATCATCATCATAGCCTGGCACATCTGGAACGAGAGAAACCATCAAAGACACCATTCACCTCATCCGATTGATATAGTTAAAGCTAACATACATGCTACTTTATTTCATATTTGCTCTACCCAGGTAACGACGACAGAAACAATGACTCTGCCCCATCTCCCCTGACGAAGGATATGAGTTTTCACACCCTGGTCCGCACATTCACCTTGGAGGAGATTGAACGTGATGATACAAACTTCTAATGACCACAGAGGGCCTTGCTGATTGTCTACCTTCCCGCATTTGCTACCGTAGACATGATCTTTTTACTTCTTCGTTCATCTTATTAGGGGCTTGTTATAGGGGTGCCCCCCTCCCCCCCAATTATCACTTTGCCTTACTCTCAACACTTTTGGTGTACATAGCTTTATGTTTAGTTATTCTTTCTCTACATGTGATCTTACATGATGGAGAATCTTTTTTATTAATATATTTAACGGCCTTTCGATAAAAAAAAAACCTTAAGCAGACGATCATCAAACTTTAGCACACAACCATGTGCCCGCTGCGTACTATTCAATCTCTCTTTCCTCGTTGTCCTTCTCTTTTTCGTGGTCGTCTTTCTCATTGTCCTCATCGTCATTTCTCTGAAGTCAACGACCTTTAGGACTACATGCATATGGTTAAAACATTGGAGTTAGGTAGCAGACGTATGATTGAACATCTAAGATCACCAGGAAAACTAAAATACAATGTGCCACCGTGGAGCATATTCTGCGAGCCGGCTTCAAAAACGAATATCTATGTCACATAGATCCTCAACTTCGACCACGAAGACTTCAGGAGGCACGGCAAGCCCGCAAGATTCCAGTGCAATATGGGTTTTCAGTCGGCAGTGCAGCGTTCACCTTCGACAATGGTCATGTACCCACACTTCCTAGAGAACGTGCTGGAAATGGTAGGTCATGATGATACTTAGGCGGTACGACTGGATCTGGCCTTTCCCAACGCTTTCAGGGGATTGGGGCGCGATCAACAATGACTGCCTATGTTGTGCCGACGTCATGAAAATCACGAAGCAGCTTGAGATCAGGTGGTACTGCGGCAGCAACTTGACCCATTGTGTTATGCACAGGTCCATCGATCGACAAGATCATATGGATTAGGAAACACCTCATGTCGCAATTCATACGAGGACCGAGACAAATTATGGTGGTCATTGGTGAGGACGAGGCGCATGTTGAAGCCCTTCGGGGAATTATCCACCGTGATCGTCATGACCTCGAGCCCAGAAAATACCAAACGATCAGTACCTAAGACCAAAGTGTGATATAACGGATGACGGCGGCAACGAGCAATAGTATAGTCATCAATTCTGGAGTCCTTATGTAGGAGAAAGTCGTTGTTTAAGGAATCGAGATAATATATAAGAGCGGATTGTGTTTATCGTAACCAAAAATGTGTTTAATTTATGTGATTTTCTGATTGGTGGCTCACGTGCGTAGATGGTGTGAGGACGGGGACGAGTGGAAAGACTGTTCGTGTTTAGTATGGTACTATAGTAGATATGCGTATATTACACACACACACATCTATGTGTGTGTGAACCTTAAGGTACACATAATTCTTCCAAATTTTATATTTAATATAGCGGTGATGTTGAATTTGATATATAAACTTATCACTTTTACTTTCTTTCAGACTTTTTCTTTCAGACTTTTTAGTTGAATGTTATGTATAAGATCTCACATAATATTAACTTAATGTCTAGTATTAGGAGAAAACTTGCATGTCGCAGGCGCATACCCGTAAATGTGTGTAGAGTGCTTATATATGCGTGTCATGCATGTACTACCTAACGTTTATGTGTATTTACAAAAATTCACCTATATACACAACCGAGGATGTATTAAATGGGAAATTAACTCATATTCTCATTTTACTGTCATGTTTTTTAACTTTCTTTGCAGGAATGATTTAATTCTGAACTTCCTCAGATTTGCAAATTTTTCCATGATGCAATTACATTGTATTGGTACCACATTGCCTTTGTCAAAGTCAAGCGTACTTTATCTTTGCACTTAATGAACGAGTTTGTATGCTCACCTGCCTCATGCTCTCCTTTGATCACTATCCCAAGAATCCCACTCTACATGTACCTACCGTAGTCAATTCAGTCTAAGCAAGGAATGAACATGGGATCTCCACTTGCAATGCCTTTGTCAATGTATGTACAAGCACTATTTCATTCTTGGATCATGTAATGCCCTCTACCAAACATTCTCACACGCACATGGGTTGCTGTTCAATAGGAACGACATGATCTGCGAAATTTGGTGCCAACTCTTAGAATTTCATGGGGCATGTAAATGTACTTAAGATTTTACATCGTGATATAATTAGTATCCATTATTCCACCATAACATTTTAGAAAACATGTGATAAAATATTGTGACCTTTTCCATCATTCCCAAGCACATACAAAAGATTTATATCTCTATTGATAGATCCAACATTTCTTTTAATAGACGCAACATCTTATATTCATGTATATTTATGTTCTATAACATATTGGTATAGCTCTTGGAAAAAGGGCGATGAAAACATCATTTGTGATTGAGTATTTGATAATGATAATGTATGAGTCTGTAGGAATAGTTAGCATTTGGGAAAATGTGATGCTTGATGTATGGGTGGGTGGGGGGGAGAGAGAGACAGAGAGAGAGAGAGATGCGTATGAAACCATGCTATTGTGAGAGAGAGAAAGAGAGTCTTTTGATAACTCCAAAATTTAAAAGTGCTTCTTAAATCCAACCATATATAGATGGAATAGAAGTTTTGCGTTTACCTTAAAAAACACTATGATACATTTGCTATCTCATCACGCAATATACCTATTTTTCATCTAGCAGTACGCTATCTATGTGTATATATATCTAGTTTTGAGTGAAGACGAGCTATCAGTACCAATTTTGCTTGCTATTTGAGGTCACCAATATGCTCTCTTATTCTTTTAGCACCATAATTTCAGCCAACATGATAGGCAGAGGAGGGTACGCAGAGGTATATAAAGGGTGCTTAGAAGATGGTCAACTTGTGGCTGTGAAACGGCTCACTCGTGGTACCCCAGAGGAGCAGAACAAAGGTTTCTTGTCAGAGCTTGGAATCATTGTGCATGCAAGACATGAAAATGTTGCTCGATTGGTTGGTGTTGGCGTTGAGGGAGGGACGCACCTCGTGCTGCAGCTGTCCTTGTATGGAAACCTGGCTACTTTCCTCCACAGTAATGTTCCTTCTACTTGGACACTCTAGGGTGATTTACTTTGCTCTTTTTAATTTAATTATTAAGGTGGTAACTCCTTGGCTTATTCCCCATCAAAAAAGGCACGAATGATAAGCCAAGATGGGATGTACGCTACCAGATTGCCATGGGGATTGCACGCGGTGTAGAATATCTTCATGAGAAGTGCACTAAAAGAATCATTCATCGAGACTTGAAGGCTGCTAATGTTTTGCTGACTGAGAACTTTGATGCCCAGGTAAGCCATAAAATCTCAGTATCTTACCTGGCTGCTGATGATAGATACCTCCTAATTTTGGCTTATGTCAAGCTTATGGCAGTTACAGAATTTTGATTCTTAAACCTCCACCGCAGATCTGTGATTTTGGTCTTGCTAAGTGGCTCCCCAGTCAACTGCAGCACCTTACAGTCCATAGCTTCGAGGGGACATGCGGGTTAGTTTAGTTATTCAACTAAATTGCTTCTTATGTATAGAAATTTGACTCTGAAGTGTATTGTTCTTTTTGTTTTGAGCTGTTTGGGGAAAAACATTTTTGCTTTTTAATGATTAGATAGATACCATAATTTTGATGTATCTGGCAAACGCATGTAGTTGTTGGTGATTAGTATTGGAGTTGGCAGGTCCAGTCTATGATTCCAAATGTCAGTTTAGTTACATTTAGTGGTTCGTTAGAAGTACTTTTCCAATATTATTATATCACTTTTTACATAACAAAAAACATATATCACATATTACGAAATGCCTATTCTGAAAATAAAATCGATCAGATACAAGATTTGGCAATGCAAATTAAGTGAATTAGGTACTTCAACCAAAAACTTGGTTTACTGCTTGTGGACTAATCTTTGATCTTTTTTTAAAAATATCAAATATGTAAACTCTCAAGCTAGGCAGTGACATGTTACTGCTTACTGGTTTATTTTGAATTAAAAGAGTAAGGCTGAGTTTCTGACAAAGTATCCTTTTTTCTTTTTTTAACTCTTGAGACAGTTATCTTGCACCAGAATATATAATGAACGGCATGGTGAATGAGAAGACAGATGTTTTTGCATATGGGGTTCTCGCCCTTGAGCTCATTACTGGGCGCAGGGCTGTGGATGACATGCGCCAAAGCCTTGTGATGTGGGTAAGAAAAGTGCACTTTAGATTTCATTTTTCTAGCTGCCAACTTTCAGGCGTTTATTATATTGGAGCTAGAGTTTCTGACTAGCATTTGCATCTCGCTAAATTTTTTATGAAGGCAAAGCCTCTACTTGAAAGAGATGATGTCAAGGCCTTAATTGATCCATCATTGGGTGATTCGTACGACAAAGCAGAGATGAAATGTTTGGGATCTATAGCTTTTTACTGCATACAACACTCGCCGGATCTACGGCCGAGCATGAGTGAGGTAAGCTTTCAATATCAGAAATAAAACAAAAACTCAAAAAGTTCACATTTTGCTTATAACTTTTAACTTTGGAGCGTGTTCTAGGTTGTGGAGTGTTTGAAAAAAAAGGAGTGCCATCCAACTAAGACGCTCAGGAGAAATGTCTTGCAAAGGACCTTCTCGGAACCAGAATTAGACATTGAGGATTTCAATCTTATCAAACACAAGAACGACCTGAATCGCCTTCGACAACTGGCTATGGAGTTTTGATCATGCATTCTGGAGCCAAAAATCACCGAGGAGAAGGGACCCTGCAGTTCCACAAAGGGCATGTCTGGTTGGATGCTTTTCCCTAGGGATGAGCATCGGGTCGGGCTGACCCGATCCGACCTCTGACCCAGCCCGCATAACCCAATCCAGACCCAATCCCGATTTATAATATGGGTGAACTGAGCCTAAAATTTAAATCTATATTTTATTTGGGCCGGGTACGGGCGGAGGTAAACTCAGGCCCGAAAATCCGAATGGCCAGATTAGATTTTACGTACATTATACACATATATATCTATCTTTGTCCTGAAAGAAAAACATACAAATTTCTTGATGCAATATGTAGTATGTACCTAACCAATGGCAACATGAATACTATGTAATCAATCAACATGATTAGTTAATTCATACTAGTAAGATAACCATCATTGACATAAATAGACGTACCTGATTTCTTTGTTTTGATCTCATTGTGTCCACATGTGGGAGACGAATGATCTTTTGCTCAGTGCATAGTAGATTATGCTCATCTTTTTGCTCATATGCCCACATGTAGGAGACAAATGATTTTTTGTCCTTCCAAAACCCATTTCATTGTAGGATGAGGAAGCAAAAAAGCACAACATTGTGGACTCCATTGATTTTTTAAGTCTCATACATTCACATGTACGAGAAAATTATTTGTTACTCTTTTAATATCCTTTTCGTTGCTGTACGGGATCATACAACTAAGGTATACATATTCCGGCTACATATCACATAGTGTATATACATTCTTTTGAAGGTTTATCACAAAATCCATATCATACTAATTCAATTCTCACGTTAGCAAGTTAGATCTAGCAAAATTCGGTATGCTCATTCGATGTAATATGGGCAAACTCGAATCCGGCTCGAAACCCAGCATTCTTATATGGGCCGGATATGGACTGACATTTTTTAATTTAATCTGGGCCCGAACCCGACCTGTGACCCACTTTAAAATGTGGGTTTGGGTTTAGGACAGACAAAATCCGGTATAACCCGACTCGATGCTCATCCCTACTTTTCCCAACCCGGCCAAATATTTGTACAATTTATCAGTCACGGTGCAATTGGATGGTGCATGCATCTCAATGGAGATATGTTGACCCCAAAGGACGATGCAGATACTGGGATACGCCAACAAAACAACGGAAATAAAAAATTTCGAACAGTTGCTGAGCACACCTTTTTGATATTTATTCCCCACATCATGAAATCCTATCTCAAATGTTGTACTTTAAGAGTTGATTCACAACTCTTTGATTGAGCTAAAATAGAAAGGACAACGTCTGTTTCAACAACGAGATTGTCATTACCAAAGGAAACAATGAGAAGGCGAGAAAATGACAATTTACTTTGCATAATTCATTATATGAAATAAAGTAAGGATGTATTTTTCTCTCAACCTGATTGCCGTTTTAAGTAAGATTGAAATCACAATGTTACTATGAAACTGAAACTTTAGTGTTATCTTTCCAAGTTCTATTCCAACCGAACAAACCTTACGCTAGGCAAAACTCATTTCCAAATTTGCTTCATTTTCTACAAGTTCAGTTTCGGCAAAAGAAGCGAATAGAGAGCAAGCGGCCAACTGATAATAAGGATGGCTGTTCACATTGTCTTACGGCATTCAAAATGTCTTTTGATTTGTGATATATTTTATTTGTTAAAAGGAATAAACTCAAAACTTTATAACCAGCACCAAGTACAAATTCGTTTTCAATGAATAAATGACATTTCAACATACAAGAATAAAACTCTTTTCGATTAAGTTGGAGTTGCTCATATCTAAAATACTGATATTTAGCACTTTCATAGACCCATTTTTTTTCAAGATGTTGCAAATAATTTATAATGATAATTTGAGATTTTTTTACCATACTTATTAAATTTATAAAAAAAAATATGATTTCATAACAAGATGTGCCTACTCATGGAATTAAATGACATTGTTAATGCAAATAACAAACTTTGAAATTTATAATTGACTCGACTTGCTCAACCTGAAAGTACACAAGATCGAAGTAGTAAAGAATGGTTTGGAGATGTCAGGAGAAAGAATGTTGGACTCAGGTTTCACCAAACCGCGCACCTCATGCCAAACAAGTAAGTCTAGTCGTACTTGTGGGGAACCAACTGGTCCAAGTATCAATCTTGTTAATAAATAGATTAATCTAGTTCTGTAACTAGTACTTTAATCACTTGGCAATGACTAATTCTTTTGGTATCCCCCTCAATCAACCCAACCACTTACGTTGATAATGTAAACGGTCATAATGAAATCTCGTTACTCTCCCATGAACCCTCTCAACATACATATACAAGCATAAACATGCATCAAAGATGACACTCATTAGCACATGGAGCACACACTTAATCCATAGAAATTAATGGTTCAACATGAAAAGATGTGGGGGGCTATTCCCGGTGCCCAAAAGAAGCAATTATGCACTCCTAGACAATGTTTTTAAAACCGAACCGGACCGACCAGTCAGACCGGTGAACCGGTAGCTGACCGGTCCGGAAGCTAATTAAAAAACCGGTTATGTGTCTTTTTCTGGTTCAACCGGTCAAAAATACGGTCCAACCAGTCCAACCAGCCGATCAGACTGAACCGGATTGAACCGTTGATTCAAAGAGAATAAAAAATAGAAGGTAGAATACATATAGAGATTTACATATATGTATATATATGTATATACATATGGCATATACATGTATGTATGTATGTATGTATGCATTTATATAGAAAATATACATATAAGGTAGAATGTGTGTGTCTATATATATATATATATATATATATATATATATATAGAGAGAGAGAGAGAGAGAGAGAGAGTCTGGCTAGAATACACTCGAGTGTATCCGGAGCGGAATACACTCAAGTAGTTTTTCAAGATGCAATATTTTTTTTAAAATCTAATCCGTTGATCTTATTAAACATCTTGTAAACAACTCATACGCAAAATTTGAGCACATTTGGATATGTATAGCTCATGTTATTAAGATCGCAAAAATTATGCATTTCAAATTAGTTTCGCACGTCGATTTTGTTGCCCTTGGATGAGTGACTTACACTCATCCAAATGGGCTCAAAATTTGTATGTAGCCTAGTTATAGTATGACAGTGAAGATTAATGGTTTATATTTTGCAAAAAATAGTCTTGATATGAAAACACACTTGAGTGTATTCGTGCGATCCGTACACTCGAGTGTATTCTTGCCTGACTCTCTCTCTCTCTCTCTCTCTCTCTCTCTCTCTATATATATATATATATATATATATATATATATATATATATATATATATATATATATATATATATATATATATATATATATATATATATATATATATGGCATTCATTCGTTGTCCGCACGGGTAGCCTGAATTTTCACTACCCGGCAGTCAAAAAAGTAACTCTCCTGGCAAAAAAAGTAACTCTGCTATAAAAAAAGTAACTATGGTGAATAGAAAGCAACTACACGAATAAAAGAGTAACTCTATACAAAATATACAACAGATATATATAAAGACGGGTTCTTTGATTTTGGAGGGGCAAATGATATTATTTTTGGCTAAAATTTTTTAGAGAGCTAGACAAAATAGTCCTCTACAATTGTGATTTTTTTTAAAAAAAAAAGTGTTCGGAAGGGTGGGTGGGTAGCTACCCGCGCGGGCAATAAAGATGAGCCCATATATATATATGTATATATATACACATATATGTATATATATGTATATATGGGATTAAGAGAGAAAGATTTCTCCCCCCCTCTCCCATAACCCGTGGCGGAGGCCAGACGCCCGGGAGGGTGATAAATCAAGAGATGCTTCTCTGTGTGGTTTCGAACCCGGGTCCCTTCATTGGGGACCAGCGGAATTCACCAACCGGGCTAGTCCCTTTCCGTCTACATATGTATATATATATACATATATATATGTATATATATATATATATATATATATATATATGTACATATATACGTACATATATACATATATATACATACATATATACATATATATACATATATATACATACATACATACATACACACACACACACACACACATATATATATATATATATATATATATATATATATAGTCAGGCTAGAATACACTCAAGTGTACAGATCACACGGATATATTCAAGTGTGTTTGTATATTAAGACTATTTTTTTACAAGATGTAAACCATTAATCTTCATTGTCATACTATAATTAAGCTACATACAAATTTTGAGCCCATTTGGATGAGTGTAAGTCACTCATCCGATGGCAACAAAATCGACGCACGAAACAAATTTGAAATGTATACTTTTTATGGTCTTTATAACATGACCTATAAATGTCCAAATGTGCTAATTTTTTTTTATATGAGTTATTCACAAGATGATTAAGAAGATCAATGAATTAGATTAATATTTCATCATGAAAAACTACTTGAGTGTATTCTGCTCCGAATACACTCGAGTGTTTTCTAGCCTGACTCTCTCTCTCTCTCTTTCTATATATATATATATATATGTATATTTGTATATATGCATATATATATATGTATATATATATATATATATATATGTATGTATGTGTACATATACATAATAATATATATATGTATACATCAAAGTATATATATACATATATATGTATATACATATATATATATGCATATATACAAATATACACACACACACACACACACACACACACACACATATATATATATATATATATATATATATATATATATATATACATATATATATATATTGATATAATATATAAACACACACACACACACACACACACACACACACACACACATATATATATATATATATATATATATATATATATATATATATATATATATATATATTGATATAATATATAAACACACAGACACACACACACACACACACACACACACACACACACACACACACACATATATATATATATATATATATATATATATATATATATATATATATATATATATATATATATATGAATGTATACATCTACAAAAACAATATATGTATACATATATATATATATAGACACACACACACACACACACATATATATATATATATATATACAATCTAAATATATTCATATATATATATATACAATATAAATATATTCATATATATATATATATTTATATATATATATAATAATAATAATAATAATAATAATAATAATAATAATAATAATAATAATATGCCCGGTTCGACCAGTTTGACCGGTCCGACCGCTAATTGTCTTTTATCATGGTGACCGGTTCAGTTTTTCCGGTTTAATTTTACATCCACTCCGGTTGTACCTGACTCAACCCGGTCTGAGTCATTACCGGTCCGACCACCCATTCGGTTATAAAAATATTGCTCCTAGTGTGGATTTGTAAGCGTAAATGAATACAATATAATTTTTGTTAGGATCAATAAAATATATCTTAAATGCAAGGGAAAGATAAAATATGATAAAAAAAACAGAAGGAAGCCCAAGTAGTTGATGGAGAAGGGCCATTGGTCATCCTATTTTTTCTGGTTAGATATAGAACGGGTAGAGGATGATCAAACCTCAAACAAAAAGAGTAACAATAGCTTTTTATGGAGAAGATATGCTCTCATTTCTCTTTCCATGCTCTTCAACAGAGAAAGACACGTCTTGTGTTTCCTTTAACCTAATATTACATGGATTCCTAGGAAAGATGGAGCTCAGAGCCCTTTTATATGTTAGCCAAATAATAACATGAGTATTTCTCATGGTAGATGGTTACACACGATACAACTTGTATATATGATATGTAAGGTGTTAATCACTGTGTATTGCCCGGGTCTATCGATGGGTAACACAACATGTAACCTTGATTTACAACACGTTGTGTTGGGTTAGTAAATTAGCAATGATTTTTTGAGATTCCATGTAAGTGAAAATTACGTGTGATTTTTGTAGAGCCTCAACTTCTTTATATGGAAAGAAACATGCTACTTAACTAGATTACATACTATGTCTTTCTCTATTTTAGCTTAATTGACTTCTGATCTTCATGAAAATCATTGAATCAAGTGCCATATTGGATCTTTTCTCTCCCAAGTGGGAAATATGATGAAATAAGGAACATGCAATCAAAATTATGATGTGAATAATATTACAATAAAAGACACAACTTGAAAAATTTGACGTCTAGTGGAGATAAAATCTATCAAAAAGTGTGTAAATAGGTTGGGGAAATGCAATATAAAAAGTGCTTATCATACATCTACCAAAATCACTCATAAAGATATCCATCAGACATCACTGATATGCTCTTCAAGTATACCACCACTAAATCACATTTCATTACTTCTCATAACTTGTAGTATTTATTCTATACCATATAGATTTAATTATATAATAGAAAAACTTGGTATTAGAGACCGTCTTGGATCCATTGAGATTGATAATTCTGTGTAAAGAAAGATTTTCCAAGTTTCAGGTCTTCATTAAAATCAATGGATTTATCTTGCAAAATAGTAACATTAAGATTAGAATTAGCAACAAAAAATATTCAAGATATCTTGCTCCATCAAAGAAATTCCCAATTCAACTCTACTCCAATCAACATGTTTTCTTTTTTGCTGCATAAACTTTTTTCTGCACCAATTAGTATGTTTTATTCTAGTATTGTTGAGTTTTTGATACATATGAAAACATATAACAATGTGTTACAAAAAGTTGAGACTAACATTTATTATTTGACTATGATCATATGATTTGAAAGCATTTTTATGTACATTTTGTATAAAGATGACAACAAATATACTACTTAGTAGTAACTCTAATTGGGATATGATAAGAAGTTAAAATGTTTTTATGCATATTTTGATGTGCATTTCATCCTTTTATAATATTCTTAGTATGATTTTTAACTAGGACTACTGAGAAGAAAATGTAAAGATGAGATCGGTGTGAAATGTAGCTTAGTGAATACATATGATCCATAGTTAGAACAATCTTTGACAATGAAACCTTATTTAGGAGAAATGACCCAATGATGTTGATTTAATTAACATGGTATGAGAATCCTCCATATTAGTGTTTACTATAATAGTTATCTAATTGAATGTTTTGTATACCATTGTTGGGATTACTATGTCCTTATCACACATGTCGTTGCATTGTAATGCTTACAATTCAAAAAATAAGTATGCAATCCTTATAATCAAATTAAGGGTTGCAACATGAACATGGTTTCCTAAGACAAAATGAAATTCTAGTTCATAATATAGTTAGCATGTTGAGCATCATATGCATATTTAATTAGGAAATAGAAACAAGTTCTCTTGTGGATACCAATGCACCATAAGAGTTCTTGTAATCATAAAATCCTCAAGCAAGAATAAGTTGGGAGGATATGCATTGGAGTTCATGGGATGTCACTAACCCATTTCTTTTTTTTACCCCAAAAAAAATGTGTCACAAATTGATACCTAAGTTATATTTTAGGAATGATGTGATCACCCTTGTCCCAATAGTCCCTATAAAATGACTACATTGTGGCAATAATGTCAGTCTAGCATATAAGGATCAATATTTTCAATAATAAAACCAAATAATGAACCAGTTCATTTAATGTGAAAATAAGAGTTCAACAAAAGGAAAAAAGGTTTTCCTAAAAGAGTTACTTTTATAATTCTTTATTAAAATGTTAATTGTAGGCATGAAAGCCTAATGAATAAATTAAAGTAAAAAATCATCCATGATGCAATTAGTGCTCCATATTTATTCATTTTCCTCTCCCTTTATCCAAAAACTTCATTTCAACTTGAAAATATTAACAAATCATGAGTCAAAAAATGAGGAGTGATGTCATATGGGACCAAAGTTCTTGAACATAGTTAAAGTGAACAACATCTAAAAAGAAATGTTTTTGTAAATATAAAACAACTTATGTTTAATGTCTCTTTTCCATGGTTACTACTCCATTTGGTTAATCAATAATCTTAACAAGATCTCTATATTCAACCCTTACAAAATTCCATATAACTTTCCAACTAAGGGGGTACTCGGACATAGATCACATTACAATTACCTAGTGGATTTCCAAGTCAATTCTAGTTTTTTAACCTTTACATTTTTTAAGTGCACTTGTTATGAGCATTAGGAACATATTTTCTCCAAAACACCCTCATGGATATGTAATGAGCATTTATATTAAATATATAAAAGGAGATCAATACTTAAATCTTGGTTAAAACAACATTGTATATATTTGTCTATGTATATATATATATTTATTTTTACATATATATGTTTATACATATATGTCTGTATATATATATATATATATATATATATATATATATATATATATATATATATATATATATATATATATATATATATATATATATATATACATACATGCATATGTATATGTATATGCACACACCCACCCACCCACATCCATGATATCAAGAAAGAAGTATTCCCTAGAAAATATCAATCACCATATTTTTTCAATCAGTGCAATGTATTTTTGTTGTTTTCAAAATAAGACCCTAGAGCTAGGATTAGGGTTTATGATCATTAGATTACGGTTTAGAAACTTGGGGGTGTCTCAATTTTTTGTCTAACCTAACCTAGAATTACCTATTTCATCATTCTAAATTTATGGGTAAACCTTAACTTCTAGGATTTAAGCTCTTATTTTTACATTGAATATTGAGTTTACAATAGGTTTTAAGTCATATAAATTTTGGATATATTATCCAAATTCATCATTTAACCCTAAATCCAACATCAAACAATAAAATTATGTTTTACAATAACAATCTCATGTTTATCTATGAAATCATATGTTACATATTGATTTCATACCAACAAATAATTCCAAGATTCCCTTTGAACATGTGTTAAAATTAGGCAGAAAATATATTACCATGATCTACTCATTTTCTTGATCAAAACCTTATCTAGGTTCAAATATTTCTGATTATCACACATACGTTTTTTAATCTAAGTACATTATTGTCCAATTGAGTCAAGTCACATTACTGAGAAATTCTATGAAAATTGGATAACTGCATGGGGTCTAAAGCTTATTAAAACACAACTTTACCCCTCCTGTAATGACTAGTGTTATCACATGCTATGGAGCTACTTGTAAAACAACCACATGATTTGTAACCTCAAATATGTGATGATTGAGAACCATGGGAGGTTAACCCTATGTTGACTTTGGATCTCACGCACCAACTACTACATGTAGGACCATGGATATCTCTCAAAAATTAACATGGACTCAACAAGCTCATCGTGGTTGTGCTAGATGGCTAGAGCTAGCCAAAGTAGTTCTTGGTTTTAGGGTTTACTATAGAAGCGGTGAGAGAATAGGTTCTCATATATTACCTCATTGAATCATCTTGTAAAGTTTGGGCTATCTTCCATGACATGTCATGGATCACTTCTAGAAAATGGTGGCACCATGGAGAACATGCATGTTGTTCTCAATCACTAGCCTGGATGTTAGAGAAGCTCAAGGCATGTTACATCCTTGAAATGTGTAGATTTCAAGCCTAAATGAAATTAGGGAACAAATAACAATGACGTGATTTGAGGGATCTTAGTTGATAATTATGAACCCTAAAATTAGATTAAATGATCAATTTAAGTAAATAATGTGTTTTTGAGCATATGTGTTCATATGAGGCTAATATAAGGTGCAATGATTATCAAATCCTTAAATTAAAAAATGAGTATTTTGAGAACATAATAAATGATCTCGATAATTTTATTTGACAAATATTTCAAATATGGAATTGCATAAAAAATCCAGGATATACGGTGTTATTGGGTGATTTAAGTGATTTATCATGTAATTATCTAGTTTTCTTAGAAGACAAGTTTAAGGTGATTATGGAATCCTTTTAGAGATGATATCTAGATCATGAGAATATAATAGCCAAATGAGGATTATACCAGGAATCAGGATTAAAAGGGGCATTGATGCAATTGATATAATCACTTTATTAAAAAGGAATTATATCAAAGAAAGGATGCTTACTATGAGGACAAAGCTTCCCCTTCATCACGGAAGCCAGACTCCCTATAGGAGTAGGAGTCCGATCCCCTCTTGGTCTAACCCTATGGGGCACGATGCCTATAAAAGACCAGCCTTGCATGACTTTGAGGAAGATTATTTCTCTTGCCTATAAAAGAAGATAAAAATAGAGCATGCTATGACCGTACCACGGTGGGTCGTGATGGTGGTGGGCATCACAAGCCTTTGGTCAAGTAAGAAATCATGATGCCTTGACCCAAACCATGGTGGGTGCGGTAGGACCTTCAACAATTACATTTGATCGAAGAGCGGTCACCCTAGGAACCCCTCCATAGACCGTTCTTGTGCCTTGAAGGGGGAGGCAACAACAATCATGAGTGCAACTAGAGAGGAGGGCGGCCAACATTGGCATTGAGGGTGTTGCGTCCGGGGTGTGGCATTAGAGATGCTATGCCGGGAGGAGACACTACGTCATGTGGGGATGCTACATCAGGGACATGGTGTCAATGAAAGGGTGTCTCAGGCGTTGCATCAATGTTGAGTCACAGATGCTGTGTTGCAGGCGTTGTGTGTAGATGCTGGGTTGGAGACGCTGCATCGGTGTGGATTAGTATTGAGGTAAGTATGCTGACATGACGTTATGTGTTTGGTCCAAAATAGTTAATCTTGCAAATAATGTAGTTAATTAATGGTAGATCAGATGGCAATGAACCTACATATGAAATCGCTCAGAAAAACATGTAGAATCTGAATAAAATGGTTTTGTGGACTAATTATGCTTACTATTTCAAAATTATACGCAATACATGTTTTAATGTGATTAATAGAAAGGAAAACCTAGTGTAGATTCATTTATGTTGAGATAATACTTGATCTTGCCATGTATAATGAGAAAATCCTTGATAATGGTGAATAATGGATGTTTCTAGGTTAATAATCATGCACATGTATATTTAGGGTTTTGAAACCAATATGGACATCTTGCTATGATCATAATGCTAGTAATATGATCTAGGTATCACAGATAGTCTAATATGCTCAATATGATGATTAGGGTTTCACCTAATATGCATAACTAAAGGTTGTAATCTTAGAAATCATGATACGACGGTATTAGGGTTTGTGACCCTAATCCCTAGTCTAAACATGAGGCAACCCTAAAATCTAGATTTAGGCCGGGTAAGGTTTGATGTGAATATTGTATGTGACACTTTTCGGTTGTATACAATTATAGATCATGTTGATTGAATGCTTTGTTGCTTGGATGTTTTGATGCACTCTTAAAGTACATGAGTTATTCTGCATGGTTTCTGCAATGGCATAAGGTACGTGGTTACACTTATGAATACATGTATCGAATTCTGAGTTTGCCGAGGTTTCTCGATGAGATTGAACAAATGATAACTGCTTGTTTGTTTATTTACTTCTTGCAAATTATAAAGTTCTTATGAGTATCTTGAAAAGTAAATTAATAATATTCTAAACCCTAGGTTAGACTGATCTTAAGGGTGACACACATGAGTCCAAGGATGGACAGTGGTTACACCTGAGGTCGTAGACCAGATTTGGGTTAGAATATGAAAACAAGTTTATGTTATTAGGTGCAAATAAAAGCTGTTGAATATATGTATAATGTGATTATTGGATGAACCCACATACCAATATAGAAATATGCTAACCGCGTATTTGTTTGTCGGCATTTTAGGTACTTGATATACTTGACTCGTGGACATGAGGTTACATATAAAAGATGTTTAAGACACTATAGTTATTCATGAAGGTTTAGACATAGTGGTATATCATCACACGTGTACAAGTTAATTCTTTCTAAAATGTATGTAACTCCTTAGCGGAGCTTATTATGAAAACATGTAAATATTTGTTCATTAATGGAAATTGTTTACTATTATGTATTATTTCTTGAATATGATCCTGGAATTTATGAGTAATGATCTGTGACTTTAAGGTCTTTTGGACACTTAAAAGTGTGGGTCTTTACATTTGGTATCAGAGCACAAATTCATCAAGTAATACCTAATAGTTTATAATTTCAAATCATCCTTAGGAATATAAGAGAAGAATTATTAAGGCATAATGTAATTTCTAGGTGTCTCATCTCACATTTCATTCACTTATCATCTCTTTCTTTAATAAGCCTTGAAAAGAAATTGTTAATTAGAGAAGTAAATGTGAAAAGATGTAACATGTTGTGTAGGTCCCTCTAGAGAGGGTAAACACTAGAAAGATACAAGTATGGGTAAGCCTTTCATAGAGGAAGGACTTGGATTCGGGTATGAAAACTCTAGTAGGTTAAGGGATATGGAAACTCTAAGAGGTTGAGTATAGTTCCTAACCCTAACCCTAACCCTACAACCTTAATCTTAAATAATGAGCATGGCGTGGTGATATGGAACACCGCCCATACGAAACTTGAAATTAGGAATAAGAAAGATAAAGGAATGGGTTTAGGTGACCCAATCTCCCATGCATGTGTGCATGAGGAGCATGACACTTATGTAAGAGGTCTTAAGAAGTATAAGAACCCAATAGTTTTATATATATATATATATATATATATATATATATATATATATATATAGGGCGTTCATTCATTGCCCGCGTGGGTAGCCTGGATTTTTGCTACCCGACAGCCAAAAAAGTAACTCTCCTGGCTAAGAAAGTAATTCTGCTGTAAAAAAGTAACTATGGTGTCAAAAAAGTAACTCTGCTGGAAAAAAAAGTAACTCTGTACAAAATATACAACAGATATATATAAGGACGGGTTTTTTGATTTTGGAGGGGCAAATGATATTATTTTTGGCTAAAGTTTTTTGGAGAGATATACAAAATAGTCCTCTACAATTGCGATTTTTTTTTGAAAAAAAGTGGTTGGAAGGGTGGGCGGGTAGCTACCCACGCGGGCAATAAAGATGGGCCCATATACACACACACACATATACACTCACACACACACACACACACACACACACACACACACACACATATATATATATATATATATATATATATATATATATATACACACACACACACACACACACACACACACACACATATATATATATATATATATATATGTATATATATATATATATATATATATATATATATATATGAAAATGAAAGTTTGAATATAACTTGATCAAACCCCTCATGCTGTCTCTAGAAGTTTGGTGATGATGGCCAAGCCCCTAGAGGGGAAGGCTGATGTAGGCACCAAGCCCCTGGAGGGGAAGGTGGCCCAAGTTCATTTAATGGACAAAACCTATGAGGGGGTAGCCCAGAGGTTGAGCAAACAAGGGTTGAGAAGTTAGAATGATAAAAATTTATGCATAAAGATGAAAAAAATGAAACCTTTAGGGTTAGTGTGCCAACCTAGGGTGGGTCAACCCAAGAGTGGGAAGATGACCTATGAGGGAGGCAAAACCTTAGATCTTGGGATCAGGTTGTGTCTAGAGAGCCTAACTCCCTCCTAAGAGCCAAGAAAGCACCCAGGCTTGGACATTCCCTTAAAAGGTATGTTGAATAAACAAATTTAAGTATTAAGGTAACCTTCATCATCACCTAGAGGGGTGAAGAGTTAAAGATATAAAGATGAAAGCAGTTATATTCTTTGAGCCCAAGTATGCCATCTCTGAGTAACACAGCTGGTCAAGCCTAGGATTGGGAAGACCAATATGGCACCAAGCCCAGGAAGGGAAGGTGGTATGAGTGGATGACCAAGCCTAGGAAGGTAAGGCGACCTGAGTCCACAATGCAGATAGTTAGGATCAAGCCCCTGGAGGGGAAGATCACAGAGGTCAAGCCCATGAGGGAAGACCAACATGGCACCAATCCCTGGAGGGAAGGTGGCCCAAGCCCAATGCTGGGACTATACTGCATAATGTGTACTCAAAAGAGAGAGATGAAGGAAATGTAGGTTAAAGAATGAAATGAGAGAATAATATGCTTAAAAGATATGACATCTCAAAAGAAACCCTTAGGAAAGGTAGAGTCCTAATGCAATCCTGGGGACAAGTAGGGTGTATTAAAGGTACATAGGACCGATGGGTTGGGAGTTGATTGTACCCTAAATGCACAAGACCATGTGGTCAGGAGGTAACAATTGAGTTTGGCCAAGGTCCATGTCTTAGGAGATTAGCTACCTCCATGACGTTCATGTGGCCAATGGGTGAATGATTGGCACTCCCTTGACGCATAAGGATGAGATCACTCCAAAGGTACTTATACCTCTAGAGACCTCAAGGAAGTGTCTAAGGCTCATAATACATGAGGTGTAAATATAAAAGATGTAATGAAGTCATGAAAACTTGAGAGAAGTTGTGGCCTAACTTAAGAGTAAGGAAAGGGACACTTGACTTCATGAAATATAAGGATACTATAAAGTTAAGAACAAGTATGTTTAGAGTCATATCAAGTATGATTCAACTTAAAATGTGAAATAGAAAGATAACATGTGGATATATCATCTCTACTCTTGGAATGGAATGAACTTTGTGTTTGGGATGTAGTCAAATGCTTATTTCATCTCATTATGAATGAGAGAGATCGGGAGGACATACATTATGCTTAAAAATTGAGATATGAGAATGAATACCTTAAGATGAGGTTAATGACGTGACCTAGGGTTTGAGGTGCTACCTCACCCTTAGGTGAAAATAATGAATAATAGGTTGGAAACCTAGGTGAAAAGAGAAATCACCAAGTGAAAATTGAAATCACAAATAAGAATGAAATCATCAAGAGATGATAAGGTGTGAACACTAAAGAGGGGGATATACTTGAATTTCAATTCAAGTGCCAAACTTAGTAATAAGATGGGTTTTGGCATATTAAGGAAAGTTATTAAAACCATCTAAGTAGGGTGCTAACCCTAAGTTCTGAAAATAATATGAGTTATCATTCACCTAGGCTTAGTAGGCCTGAATTTTGAGGGAAAAATTCCTTTTAAGGAGGGGTGAATGTTACATCCTTGAAATTCATATATTTCAAGCCTAAGTGAAATTAGGGAACACATAACAATGAAGTGAATTGAGGGATCCTGACTGATAAAATTAGATTAAATGATCAATTTAAGTAAATAATGTGCTTTTGAGCATATGTGTTCATATAAGGTGCAATGATTATCAATGCCTTACATTGGAAAATGAGTATTTCAAGCACATAATAAATGATCTCGACAATTTTATTTGACAAATATTGCAAATATGAAATTGCATACAAAAAACCCAAGATGTACGGTGTTATCAGTTGATTTAAGTGATTTATCATGTAATTACCTAGTTTTCTTGGAAGACAAGTTTAAGGTGATTATAGAATCCTTTTAGATATGATATCTAGATCATGAGAAGATAATAGCCAAATGAGGATCATACCAAGAATTGGGATTAAAAGGGGCATTGATGCAGTTGATATAATCACTTTATTAAAAAGGATTTGTATCAAAGAAATGATGCTTACTATGAGGACAGAGCGCCCCCTTCATCACGGAAGCCAGAATCCCTACGAGAGTAGGAGTCTGATCGCCTCTCAATCTAACCCTATGCGGTATGATGCCTATAAAAGACCAGCCTTGCATGGCTTTAAGGAAGATTGTTTCTCTCGCCTACAATAGAAGATAAAAGGAGAGCATGCTATCACCGTACCACAATGGGTCATGATGGTGGTGGGCACCGCAGGCCTTTGGTCAAGTTAGAAATCAGGACGCCTTGACTCAAACCATGGCGGGTGTGGGAGGACCTTCAAAAATTACAACGTCAGTGCATCATCTCGTGTCATCCACACCGTCGCTACCCAACCTATAGGTTGCAACACTGCCGTGTGAAGCAGATGGTGGAAAAGGTACTGGTAATGATGACACTGGCACCCCTAAGTGCGCAAAGCAACGTGATGCCTCCTTCCCTATTCAGCGAGTTGGCTCATTTGATCAAAGAGAGGTCACGCTAGGAACCCCTCCATAGACTATTATTGTGCCTTGACGGGGGAGGCAACAGTAGTTGTGAGCACTGTTGGAGAGGAGGACGGACAACGTTGGCATTGAGGGCATCACGTCGGGGGTGCGGCGTCAGGCAGAGACATTGCATCGTGTGGGGATGCTACGTCGGGGAGACAATGTCAAGGATAGGGCGTTGGAGGTGTTGCGTCGATGCTGAGTCACAGATGATGCGTTGCGGGCGTTGTGTGCAGAAGCTGGTATGGAGACGCTATGTCGGCATGGATTAGTACTGAGGTAAGTATGCTGACATGGCATTATATGTTTGTCCAAAATAGCTAATCTTGCAAATAATGTAGCTAATTAATGGTAGATCGGATGGTAATAGACCTATATACGAAATCACTCAGAAAAACATGTAGCGTCTAAATAAAATGGTTTCGTAGACTAATTATGCTTCATGTTTCAAAAGTATATGCAATACATGTTTTAATGTGATTAATTGAAAGGAGAACCTAGATTTGCTTTAATATGATGCTTAATTGAGTAGATTCATTTATGTTGAGATAATACTTGATCTTGTCATGTATAATGAGGAAATCCTTGAAAATGGTGAATAATGAATGTTTCTTGGTTAATAATCACTGATATGTATATGTAGGGTTTTGAAACCAATGTGGACATATTGCTATGATATTAATGCTAGTAATATGATCTAGGTATCACAAATAATCTAATATGCTCAAAATGATGATTAGGGTTTCACCTAATATGCATAACTAAAAATTGTAATCTTAGAAATCATGATACGATGGAATTAGAGTTTGTGACCCTAATCCCTAGTTCAAACATGAGGCAACCCTAAACCCTAGATTAGGGTCAGGTAAGGTTTGATGTGAATATTGTATGGTGACACTTTCAGGTTGTATACAATTACAGATCATGTTGATTGAATGCTTTGTTGCTTGGATGTTTGGATGCACTCTTAAAGTACATGAGTTATTTTTTTTGGTTTCTGCAATGGCATAAGGTACATGGTTACACTTATGAATACATGTATCAAATTCTGAGTTTTCTAAGGTTTCTCGATGAGATTGAACAAATGATATATGCTTGCTTGTTTATTTACTTCTTGCAAATTATAAAGTTCCTATGAGTATCTTGAAAAGTAAATTAATAGTATCCTAAACCCTAGGTTAGACTGATCTTAAGGGTGACACACATGAGTCCAAGGATGGACAGTGGTTACACCTGAGGTAGTAGACCAGATTTGGGTTAGAATATGAAAACAAGTTTATGTTCTTAGCTGTAGTTAAAAGCTGTTGAACATATGTATACTTGTGATTATTGGACGAACCCACGTACTAGTATAGAAATATACTGACCGTGTATTTGTTTGTCGGCATTTTAGGTACTTGATATACTTGACTCGTGGACATGAGGTTACAGATGGAAGATGTTGAAGACCCTAAAGTTATTCATGAAGGTTTAGACATAGTGGTATATCATCACACATGTACAAGTTAATTCTTTCTCAAATTTATGTAACTACTTAGAGGAGTTTATTATGTAAACATGTAAATATTTGTTTATTGATGGAAATTGTTTACTATTATGTATTATTTCTTGAATCTGGTCCTAGAATTTATGAGTAATGATCTGTGACTTTAAGGTCTTTTGGACACTCAAAAGTGAGGGTCTTTACAAGGTGGGTGACATGATCCATGTTAGAGAACAAACTCCAAAGATTAAGAGATACTTTTCCAACACCTTGTAATGCTCATGACCCAAGTTGGCCCATGTTGCATCACTCATTTTTCCTGAAAGAGTTGCACCATAACATGTGAGGTTTAGAGAGAAGGTTAGGGTATAAGAGATAAACTGTATAGTCTTTATAGAGTTTGGAAGGTTTCTAAGTGATCATAAAGTCCTTACAAATGGATTACTTTTTATGGGGTTATCAACAATATCACATTGAGAAATGAAGTTTAAAAATGGGGGTATCTCCAATCCCCATAGTTATGGAGAATCTAGGGTTCATTGGGAAGTTGGTGTGCTACCCAATCCTAAGGGACCAAATCTCACAATTATCATGTTAGAAATGAAAGATATAGATACAAACTGGAATATATCCATGGTATCTATTTTTTTTTGTGGAAATCGGTAAATAAATCCATGGTATCTAGTTTCTTAAGAAGAAATGGATGAAAGACAACGGAATGTCTCATAATTTCACCCAATTTTGGAGTATGGCTGGCGTCTAGTTCAAAACAAACTATTTTCTCTACTTTAATCAAAATATGAGATCATGAATTTATTTACTTGTTTGTAACTTTTCTACAAATAAACTCAATTTTATGTTATTTTGTTTTTTTCATTATCTAAGGCTACATAATTTTCTAGTAGAAAAGGTGATTTCAGCATTCAACATAACTAATACCCAACAATTTCTTATTTTTCTATTATTTATCATACGTCACAAAAAGGATATCATTGTATCTAATCTATTACATAATACTATTTTTCACTTTGTATAAGACATTTCGTTTTCTCAAATTATATTTTCCAAGAAAATTCCCAAATCAATGTTGTAACCCAGGGACATAAATCAAACTCAAATTACCAAAAGTTTAGAGATTTTAACTTAGACAAATGTCACAATTCTAAATAAGTATGTAATATACCATAGGAATTAAGGGTTTCATAATTCCATATCTTAGACTTATTTTTTTATAAAGTAACTCGAAAGTATTTTTGGCCTCAAATTTAATCACAAAACACAATTCAATCAATGATTTTGTCTAGAATCAAGCCTAAGTTCATTGGATACACCTGTTTGGCTTCAATTCCTCTAAAAAGGGTGATTGATTTTTCTCATCTTAAATAATTGTCCAAGATCATCCTATTGAGTTCAATGTCAATGATATACCATTTTCATGAATTTCAAATAAGATTCCAAAGTTACATGTCATCACATGCTCCCCACCTTGAACACAACTTTGTTCTCAAATTTTAAGTCACATACTATTTAAGGTGAATGTATGATATTTAAAATATCTTACTAAAACATTAAAAATTCAATATCCCACATGTTTTATATGTATATCATGATTCCAGGGTTAGTTAGTCAATATTACTTTGATTTACTTATCATACCTTAATTCTCTTGGTTAACTGGGGCATTCCACATCATACTCATTTGTATTGAGAATAATGCACCTATCAGGGTATCTGATTAGCTTGTATCCATCACCCCTCTAAAATTAAAGCTACCAGACAAGCTATTAAGAATGAACTCCATAAGCAACATAAAATCAAGGTGAGATTACACAAGTCAATGAATTGATTTTCTCTCTCCTCTATATTATGCTTTCCACCACTATACCTCATACGGGGAAAGGGAACTTCATTAGAGATGAGACTGTTCTAGATACTAGGTATCATCCATATTTGCTTGTATTCATCTCTCACCTAGATACTAAATCCATTAATATATTCTATCTCTAGTTCAACTTCATAAATTAATTCTTCCTTGGTAAAAATGTAGGGTTCATATCATTGTGAGAACCTTGTCAATAAAGTTATCATCTCGCCTATCCAAGGAGTTATTTATTTTAGGAATATATATATATATATATATATATATATATATATATATATAGAGAGAGAGAGAGAGAGAGAGAGAGAGAGAGAGAGAGAGAGAGGAGAGGGTTCAACCATTACTCGCACAACTACTATAGAGTAGGCTGCCCACATCCTTGAAAGCAACCATTAGGTATGAAAATGTAACTATTATACACAAAAAGTGATTAGTATGATAAATGAAAATTTGACCTGAAAAGTAAAAATGCTAATTATATAATAAAAAAAACCCTTACAAAATTTTAACTATATATAAAACATTGTTATATTTAAGTAAAGCTGTTACTTTTTGTACCAAATTGTTATTTTTTGATTTTCAAAAATAGTTTTCAATATCTAAGTAGCATAAACACAATACTTGATTGGGTAGAATGAGTTCCCTACATTTAATATAATAACAAATTATATGTGTGTGTGTGTGTGTGGCTGAAAGAAACATGTACCTAACAACAAGTCGATTATATGTACCCACCAAAATCAACATGATTCCAACATTCCATAGAAACAAATCGACTATCTAGATTTTTATGGGTACCCTTAGGTTGCTTTTTTTAAGGTATTAGGTTACTTATACATAACCAATCAACTCAAATCAACATTCATATTCATGAAATGGGAGAAGATGATTATTTTTCTAGATGAAATTTGACCCTATATGCATTGTGCATTATTAATGCATGAGAGTGTATATCTGAGGGACCTTCAGTTATATATGCACAACCTACCTTAGAGTTTTGTATTTATCCTCACAAACCACCTAGGGTGCGTTTTAAAAGATCTAATCACTATGTAGATTACTTTTTTGTATTTTAGTCCTAAAGTTTGTCTCAAGTTTATAAACATTGCAATTTTCTTACATCATGTATCTACTTATAGAAACCATTATTTAATTAAGTCCTTACCGTCCTATTTATCCATGTTTTATATCTACATGTATCCTTGGACCTCAGTTAATCTCTGAGGGTTGTTGGTGGAGTGTGGGTTCTTCTGGAGTGATTTTCTCCCAACCTTAGGTTGAATGTATCACATGTTGTACCTTAGTATTTTCCCCACTTGACCCAATAGTTGACTGAAGGCTCTATCAAGGATAGGTCCTACTCATGAAATGTTTATGTATCATAACTTGTATTTTTCAACTATAATTACTCATGCAACATTATATATATATATACATATACATATATATGGGATTAAAAGAGGAATTCTCTCCCCCTCTCCCTTGTCTGTGACAGAGGTCGAATGCCCGAGAGGGTGGTATATCAAGGTGGGAACTGGGATTCAAACCCGAGTTCCTTCGTTAGGGGACATCGTGCTTGACCACTTGAGCCACTCCTTGTTGGCAGGTATATATGTATGTATACGTATGTATGTATGGGATTATGAGAGAAAGATTCTCCCCCCTCTCCCATGCTCGTAGCATATGACAGACACCCAGGAGGGTGGTAAATCAAGGCAACAACTAGGATTCAAACTCAGGTCCCTTTGTTAGGGGACACCATGCTTAACCACTTGAGCCACTGCTTTTCAGCATGTTTACATATCAAAATCAGGTAAATATATTCCGACATCCTCCTAAAATTATATGATAGTATGTATCAGAATTTGGTAATTTTTATTCCGAATTTCTACTTTTCCAAATAGGAATAAGAGTCTAGATACAAAGTAGTCCATCACACTACATTACTCACTCAGAAAGAAAAAAGGCCTAACTACAAAGTAGTCTACCCTTTACAACTTTAATAATTTTCTTTACAATGCTTTGTGTATCTCTATTTCTATCGTTGTGCTTCCTTTGATTTCTTTCTTTCCAGATATGGAAGTAAGTAGCAGCAAGAAGGAGGAGCATCTTCTTCTTTTGAGTTCCAGTGTTCCTGCCCAGTCTCGATATCATCACTTTTGTGTCCGCTAGGGTGCAGGGTTTGAAGTGGAGTTCACTACAAACCTTCTTCCAAATGCAGTTTATAAAGCTGCATTCCTGAAACAGATGGCTCAATGTCTCGTCTTGAATCCCACAGAGGTAGCAAGTAGTTGGGGAACCTGGGTACCATGCAGCAACCTTGTCCAACATTGACAAGGAGTTGTGAGCAGCTCTAAAGAGGCAGAAGGACCATTTTGGAACCTCATATCTCGTCCATAGGAAACTAGTGCCATTAGGATCAGTGTTATGGGGTCTAACAAGATCCCATATGTTAACCGAGTCTTTAAGAACATAGTGTCCCGCTCTGTGGGGGTGAGAAAGCATGTTTGATACTTTTCCAAATTGTAGTCATATGATTGATGGTTCTTGAGTAACCCTCCCTGGTATTGGGCTCGTAAACAAGACCTTTAGGATATCGTTTCCACATCCAGTTACTCCATACAGATTTCTTGGCTAGGAAATTTATGATCCTTCTTGCTGTGCCCCAATCAGCTATGGTGCTAGGGAGCTTGAGGCCGAGTCCCCCTTCTTCTTTTGGGAAGGTAAGCCTCGAGTACTTCATAGGATGAGTCTTCCCTGCCCAGAGAAAATTTGATAAAGTCATTTCAATCCGTTCTAGTACTGCTGTAGGAATCTCCCCTTGCATCACCCAAAACTGCAGAAGCCCTTCAACAGCTGAAGAGATCAGTGTGGCCCTGCCGGCCATCGAGGTTTTTGTGATGGGCCATTTGCTTAACATCTCGTCAAGTTGATCAGTACAGCCAGTAAAATCCTTAACTTGAAGTTTACCTCCTGCAAGCGGAAACCCGAGATATTTAGTAGGTAGAGGGCTGATAGAGACTCCAGAAATGTCCTTAATCAGATCGTTGAGTGACAGACAATTTGTGGAAGTAAATTGCTGCATTTTGTCCTCATTTATATGAAGACCCGTCTGATTACCAAAGTGTTTCAGTAGGGTTCTGAGATAGCTGATATACCCTGGTTTTGCTTCGAGGAAGACAAGGACGTCGTCGGCGAAGATAAGGTGACTCAGAGCTTTGGTGCCATGTATAGAATAGCTGGATATGAGCTTTGATTCTTCCGCTCGATGCATAAGTCTCGAGAAGTATTCCATTAGGATTGTGAAGAGCAAGGGGGAAAGAGGGTCCCCTTGTCTCAACCCATTGGAACTTTGGAAAATACCATCTGGGGTGCCATTTACCAGTACAGAAAAACTGGGAGTGCAGACGCATTGCTTCATGAGAGAAATCCATTTGGAGGAGAACCCCATTTTTGCCATAATCCACCAGAGCTTGGGCCAATGAACACTATCGAAGGCCTTAGAGACATCAAGTTTCATGCAAAGCTTCTTATAACCTCTGCTCACATTGAACCCGAGAAGAAATTCGCTTGCAAGAAGAGCACAGTCTGAGATGCTCCTTCCTTCAATAAAAGCCCCTTGATTGTCAGAGATAATGTGTGGGAGTACCAGCTTTAGTCTTTCAGCAAGAATCTTCGCAATGATTTTGTATTGTACATTGCAGCAAGCGATTGGTCTGAAGTCAGCTAAGGAAGCAGTCGTCTTCTTCTTCGGAATGAGGACCAGGAAGGAGTGGTTGATTTTTCGAAGCATGCAGCCACCCTCCATGAACCAGGTAATACTCCGGCAGAGATCCTTCTTTATGGTGTCCCAGGCATAGCGATAGAAATGAGAATTGAATCCATCCGGACCCGGTGATTTATGAACACCAATACTCCAAAGGGCATTTTTGATTTCTTCTTCATTAACCTGTCTGCATAAAATGTTGTTATGGGTGGAAGTAAGTTTGGACCTCCAGGTGAGATTGTCATCGTCTGGGCAGTGATCTTCGGTGGTGGATTTGTTGTAGAGATTGTTGTAGAAATCATTGGCCTGAGCAGCCAAAGTCTCTTGATCGTTGATGACAGTGCCTTCCTCGTTGATGAGTTCTGAGATGCAGTTAACCGCTTCCCGTTTTCGGATGGCATTATGATACAATTTGGTATTTTTGTCTCCATATTGTATCCACTTCAGCCTGCTTCGTTGCCATGCAAACTTTCTTCAGCATTCTTTAGGTCCTTCAACATCTTGTTAAGCGCTTCCTCTTTGGCAATAAGAGAATCATTCAGAGGATCGGACATAAGACTGTCTTTGACAGATATGAGTTCCTTCTTTGTTTCAAGCAGGAGTTTTGGTATATTAACCCGGTCCTTAGACCAGGTTTTGATCGTGCGTTTCAGACGCATGAGTTTCCTCGCAAAGACGAACATAGGGTTGCCTTCAATCGGCAACGACCAGGATGTTTTGAGCAGACCCTCAAACCCATTCCAATATGTCCAGAAGTTGACAAATCGAAAAGGTCTGGGTTTGTGCTTTTTATCCAGAACCTGCATGACAAGGGGGGCATGGTCGCTAATATCCGCGCCTCCAGCTCGAATTCGAGCTTGCGGGAGAGTCTGAAGCCATTGAGAGTTGACGAGAGCACGATCCAGCTTGCAAGCTATCCTTTTATCCGCTTCTTTTCCTTCATTGTTCCAAGTGAAAAGGTCTGTTCCGTTCATTGGGAGTTCGCACAGATCAGCGATGTTAATCATGTGGTTAAAGGATTTGAGCACCGCATCAGGAACAATACGGCCGCCTCTCTTTTCTTCTTGTAATCTAATATTGTTGAAATCGCCCATTAAGAGCCATGGAAGATTGATGCCTTTGCTGAGATTCAGCAGATCCTTCCAAAGCTCCTGTCTTTGTGAATGGAGATTAAAAGCATATATGGCAGAGAACCACAATGATAAACCACATTTATTAGTACAGATAGAATTTATCATCTGCTCAGATTTATTGTAGATTTGTATATCCCAGACATTTGGATTCCATCCAAGGCAGATTCTTCTGAGTTCAACCTCCTCATGGTTTGAGATAGACGACCACCCATGGGGAAAAATCGAATTAATACAGGACTTGTTGCATCTACGAATTTTTGTTTCAATAATGGCAGCAAGAGAGACCTTACTGGTTTTGATCCAGTCCCTCACTTCTTTCCTCTTGGTTGGATTGCAAATACCTTTTACGTTCCACACCAAGATGGACATAAAAAACTTATTTCTTTGATCTTGTGCTCCGCTGAGGAGCCCCTTCCTTCTCCTTCCCCTTGTTAGGTTTACCTTGTTTTTTTCCTTTTCTCGCCTTCAACTATCTCCTCGCCTTCTTTATCCGAGTCACCCAGGATACCAAACGAGTTTGAGTCCAGTATTTCACCTTCCTCTCCTTCCTTTGAATGTCCCGAGTTGTTGGCATCAGCCTTCTCTGCAGCAGCCTTCTCTGCAACAGCCGGTTCTGGTTCCTTCTCTGTAGGTGGGCTCACTTTTTCATTAGGTTTTTGGGCTTGCTTCGGCTTCCAGGTTTTCTTCGGCTTTTCAAACCCATCTTCATCATCTGTCTTGGTGGGTTTATCCCTCGGGCAGTCATCCTCGTCGTGTCCAAACATGCAACAGGTAGTGCACTTCTTTGGGAGATATTCATATTTGATTTCAAAGGATAGTTCTTCCGTCTTTCCTAGGACTTCCACCCATATCCTTTCCGGAAGGTCTTCATTAGCATCGGCATCCACCAGGACCCTGGCCTCATCAGTGCCGACGGTCTCAACAGACCTTGTTTCTACGTGGAGGACTTTACCAACCCCGGAGGCAATCGTTCCTGCTGCCTTCATGGTCCAGGTTTTACCCTTTGAAGGTATACGGATCCAGATTGGCAGGGATGAAAAGTCATCCTTCACCAAAGAGTCCCCATATTGATAGTGTTTCGCAACCACGAGATGTCCATCAAACCATCGAGGACCACTGTTCAAGCAAGCTTTCTTATCCATCTCGTTGGAAAAACGAAGAAGGAAGAAACCTTGCTCCTTGGATATAACATCAAAATCCCCTTTTGGTTTCCAGACCCTAGCAATCCACGCCATCAGATGTGGATAGTAAGGCCTCTTGCCCATTACGTATATGGAGACAGAGAACTCCCATACGTCCTTCAAGCGACTGTATTCCTCAGCATCTAGGTTAACAACGACCCTTCCGTCTCTCTTAGTAGGTTTGGGGAAGGCAAAGGCCGCACACTCCTTTTCTTACGCAGGTGTCCTCTTGACAACCTGCGTCCATGGATTCTTGTTCTTTGGTGGGATCGATGAGGAACTTGATCCATCTCCGTCTTTGTGGCTTGCAGTGGGAGGTGGGGTAGTGGTGGGTGGAGTTGCAGTGGCAGATGGGGTAGAGTTGAGTGGGGTTGTGGTGGTGGTAGCAGCCGGGATGGCCGCCATGGCCGCCGGTCCGCTCCGGTCGCCTAGGCGATCGCCAGGAACCCTAGGAGACGGAGGGGACGGTTCGTTGTATGTTATATGATAGTATGTATGTATGTATGTATGTATGTGTATATGTATGTATGTATGTATGTATATATATGTATGTATGTATGTATGTATGTATCCGAATTAGATAAATATATTATGACTACCTCCTAAAATTATAGGAGATCAAGAGTTACATGTAGGCCAAAGCCATACACCTGAAAATTGATTTACAACTCACTTTTTTAGCTAATATGCAACTTACATTTAAGACATTCACAATTTTTTACAGAAATACTCATGACATTAGCAACATCACCACTGTGTCTTCTAGCATTTTGTTCCTTTCACACGTGAAAGCATTAAGAAACAAATATAAGTTTCTTCCTATCATCAATCCCACACTTTATCAACATCCTTCTAGGATTGCCCTCTAGCTGAATTTGTACCTTAAAGTCCCTACACAGTGTATCCCAAATCTCTCTTGTGAACTTACATTCACCCACAAGATGTTTATGAGATTTTTCAACATCCTTACATAACAGGCACAAAGTGGATACATCATAGTTCCATCCATTCAACCTGTCAAGAGTAGCGAGAACACTATGCATAATTTTGTATACACACATGCTTCGTTTTGACACGTACTCACCAGACCATATCTGCTCCCCGTGTATGTCCTTTGCACCCCTTGAGTGTGTCATCTCCCATAAGCAAGCCTTTGGATCTTTGAGTTTCCAACTCCATGTATCCTAGGTCTCGAATAAGTGTCTAACATGCTGCCATGTTTCAGTCATAACATTAAGGCCTAGTTTGGGTAGACTCATCTGAAATCCCAATGTTTTCCACAGTAAATGGCATTTCTAATTGCCACCAGCAGTGTGCGAGCGATGTAGACATGCCTGGAGAACACTGGTCAGAGGTGAAGACAGCTGGTATAGCTTATAGTTGCCAATCCCCATGATTTCGGCATGATTAACAACTCACGCGAGCTGTCGGTATGCTATGGTCTGTAACATGTATTTAGAGTTTCTGCCGCTACAGTCTGGTAGTTATGACGACTATTTATAATGCGAATTTCTGGTAGTTTGAAATTTGCCGCCCAAACTAGGCCTAATGGTATGTGAATACCCTTCCCTTGTCTTTGGATTGAAGTCCAATCCTCTTGGGTATCTCTCCCTCATCCATTTCCCCCATGTTGAGGTACCTTCTTGATAAATGATAATTCTCCTTATTGTCCCCCACTTTGCTATGTCTTTAGTTACTTTTAAATTCATCCCCCATCATCTTTTGGGAGTGCTACTCTTGCATATCTCATTGGATGGTGCCCACTTGCCCACAAAAATTTACCATATTCATCTCCATTCTGTCAAAAACTGAACCATGAATCTCCCCTTGTTGCACCCAAAAAATGAAAAGTCCTTCAATAGAAGCTTTTGTCAGTGTTGCTCGTCTCGCCATAGATGTCTTTTGTGTCAGCCACCTATTCACCATTTCCTCCACCCTATTTATGCAGTTGACAAAGTCCTTGACCTATGGATTACCTCCAACTAGTGGAAACCCAAAGTATTTTGCTAGGAAGTCCCCCTCTCCATGCCCATTACATCTACTAGCCTGTTTTCAATCTGGTAGCAATTCTTGGATAAGAATATATGTGTTTTGCTAGCATTCACACACAACCCCAGCTACTCTCAAAGTTTCCTCAGTAGATGTTTAAGATTTTCTAGAATATGTTGTTTTGCTTCAATGAAGATTAACACATAATCTGCAAAAATCAAATGGGTCATCACCTCTGTGTCGTGAACTATGTAAGGCTTGATTTCCTTTTTTATATTAGCTTACTACATCTTTAGTGTGAAGTAATTCATGAAAATCACAAAGAGAAGAGATGAAAGGGGGTCTCCTTGGCACAAACCATTATCTCCTCTAAACATTCCTGTATATGTGCCATTAACCAGAACAGAAAAGCTTGTTGTGCATACACACTGCTTCATCTAGCAAATCCATTGCTCATTGAATCCTATTTTTTCCATAATGCACCACAATTTATCCCACCTGACACTGTCAAAGGCTTTGGAAACATCCAGTTTTAAGAAGGCTTTCCTACTTCCTCTCATGACATTATAGTCCAAGAGAAATTCCCCCGCCAACAAAGCACAATCTCTAATGCTTCTTCCTGTCACAAAGACTCCTTGTATGTATGTATGTGTGTATGTTTGTATGTATGTATATATATATGTGTGTGTGTATGTCTGTGTGTTTGCAATCTTGTCATATTTCATACCTTACAATATATATTGACTAGGTAACATAGATAAAATTCATGCCTCATCTAAATCCATCATCAATTTATCATAGAATATTTTATCTTTAGCTAGCTTTGTCTAGGATATCTTGGGTTACCTCACATATAAGAAATAAAAACTGGCTCAAATCATCTAGTGGGAAATCCTAGTTAGGACTCTCATATTTCATACATTCTCATATTTCATATTTGTGCACATATCATATATTTGTCATAAATCTCCAGGGTTTAGGCTCGCTAGACACATTCGTAGCCCCATCGAACTGGGAATATTTGTTTCCCTAATTATTTCCCTTATTTGGATATGACCCACATCATGTCCATACACTAGATGGTCTTCTTCTTAGAGACTTTGAATCTAATCTCAATAAAATAAGACTGATATCTTGCATACTAGCAAGCATGCAACACTACCAGTAATGAGAAAAGAAAAATAGTTATAAAAACTTATATGTTGTCACACTTTCTAGGGTTTTATTGTGCACAATCCATATAGAATCATAAAAGATTAATTACATCATCATCACATTTTATGTTTGAATTCATCAGATGGACTTATATAGTGAAAAAACATGATCGTGTTTTTATTATTCAAACTACTGATTTTGCACTCGTCCAATAAAGTCACATGATACTAGACTCTTTCGTGTGTGGGACATGTAGTTTGGAACATCGTAGATTTTTCCTTTCCAATCTTATGGTCTAAAGACAAAAAAAAGAACAATATATCAGTCAATACCAAAGATCATAGGGTTATTAAAAAAGTTCAGTGCATACACCCCATAAGTCAACATTCTAATTTGTAACATCATTTTTAGAGTATAGAAATCAGCCAGAGTCCTCTTTTGGATTTTTAAGATACATGTCCATGGATTTTCCTTCCTATTGGTTGAAGCGCAGCTAGTTGGCATACCTTCATTTTCCAGTGTGGTGGAATTCCTAGTTCTAGTACTTTAGTATTTGTTATAATCATCCCCATCCTATTTTTCTTTAATAAGGGTTCATTTACCATTTTCATTTCCATGTATATTGTTGGACTTCTTGAACTTCTCCATCCTAACTAAGCCCTGAGTAAATCCTAAGAGCCTATCCCATTCCTCCTTCCTTTTGTAACCCTAATGTGAGTTCTAGTTATAGTACAGAGTCATGAGAATCATAAAAATTGTGACGCCTACCAATTAAAATTAGGGGTTTGAGGATCATACAAAGATGGCCTATTTAGATTTAGTTCTTATTTCTTCTCTTATAATAAGAAAACCTATCCAAAAATGAAAACTTCTATACATAGTATGATACAAACATATTTCCTTCAATAAGCTCATTAAAGTACCTCTATTTTCTTTTCCAGGTGATTCAAACATGAAAATATGACTGGCCTTTGGACAAAGGATATCCAACCTATTTCCGGCCGGCTAGGGATGTGATTCTAATCTCCCACAGGTCGAGGGTGGCAGGATCGTGATCGGGTGGAACAGCTCAGTTTGGGACATCCAAGTAATCCATGCTACTGACCAGTTAGTTGTTGTGAGCTGCATCAATGCGGGGGGTTTTCATTGTGTGATTAATGCCGTGTATGGGCACAATAATGAGGCATGTAGAAGAATCATTTGGGATCAGATCATTAACTCCATGCAGCAGGCTCTACCTCATCTTGTGATAGGTGATTTCAATCATGTAAGGAAGGGATCTAAAAAATTCGGTGGAAAACCTATTCCAGATTCCATCATCAGAAGGTTTAATGCAGCTGTGGATGCCACTAATCTAGCTAAAGTCAACATGACAGGGGGGATTACCACTTGGTAGAATAAAAGAAGTCCGGGTTTCAGAATTTCTAGCAACCTTGATAGAGCCCTGGTCAATGCGAAGTGGCTAAGTGTGTTCCCTGAACCGTCAGTGAGATTGGGGGGACACCCAAACAATGATCATGCGTGGATGCTGATGAATCTTAATGGGGCAAGACTGATGAACAAACCTTTCAGATTCTTGAACTTATGGTTGGAATGGCCGAGCCTTAGAAATCTGGTGGCAGAGACTTGGAATACGCGCATTGAGGGTAATCCAATCTTTGTGGTGGCAGAGAAGCTGAAAATCCTTAAAATTGTAATCAAGAATTGGGCCAAGGATCTCTCGGATATCCCTACTCTAGTGAAGGAAGCCACACTAGCATACTCTAAGCCTACTGAAGATCTGAGGAAAGATTCGCTGTGACCCAAGTGGATGGGGATTGAAGATAGGGCATCAAAGAGACTAAAACAACTTGAGAAGGCTGAAGAACTACTGTTTTATCAGAGAAGCAAATTAAAGTGGATTAGAGACGGTGATCACAACACCAAGGTGTACCATGAAACTACTAAGAAAAATCATATGAGAGACTACATCCATTCCCTGGCCAAGGAGGATGGATCATCCACAGGAGGTCCTGAGGAGGTGGTAGATGAAGCTATCAAGTATTTCCATGAGTTGTACAACCAAGGTAGTTATTCCATTTCGTGTGAGATTCCTCCTAGGCATGTCTCTAAGGAGATGAATAGGAAGTTGTGTGGCCCAACCTCGGATGATGAAATTAAGAGAGCGGTGTTCTCCATCGGCGCATACAAAGCACCAGGACCAGATGGTTTCAATGGAAAATTTTCCACGCATTCTAGGAGATCATTAAAGATGATGTTAACCGGGCGGTAAGATGGTTCTTAGTTGGTGGCTGCATGGTCCGTAGGGTCAACCATGCTTTCTTGCGCCTTATCCCTAAGAAGCCTAATGCTGCTTCTTTGGAAGACTTTAGACCTATTGTGTGCTTCTCTGTTCTCTACAAAATTATTGCTAAACTCCTAGCGAATAGGCTGAGTACCATTCTGCCTGAGGTGGTGTCCCCCAATCAGTCCGCCTTTATTAAAGGTAGATCCATATCTGATAGTGTGTTGCTGGCTAGTGAGTTTCTAATGGATCTCAACTACAAAAATAGAACCAAGAAGGCTTGTGTGAAGGTAGACATATCGAAGGCTTATGACCATGTCAATTGGTCATGCCTCAAGGCGATCTTAGAGACTTTGGGGTTCTCGAATAGGTGGATTGGTTTGATGAGGCATTGCATAGAGACAACCTCCTTCTCGGTGCTAGTCAATGGTATTCCTAAAGGGCTATTTAAAGCTACGAATGGTCTAAGACAGGGTGACCCGTTGTCCCCCTTGCTGTTTATGCTGGTTATGGAGGCGTTGACCTTCCTCATGCAAAAGGCTGAATGTAGGGGTGATATCAAGCCTTTCAAGGTGGGGTGCACTCCGGTCCTATCACATATGATCTTCGCAGATGATGTCTTGATGTTTATAGCAGGTCATGACAAATACTTGAGGGCGGTGAAATCTACAATGAAGACCTTCGGTAAACTTTCTGGACTTTACATCAGCAGAATCAAATCTAGGATTTACCTCTCCAGGTCCTGTGTTGCAAGGAGGGGGAGGCTCAAAGAGGTTGTTGGTTTGGAGATCAAGACTTTTCCAACTAAGTATTTGGGCATACCGATTATGGGAGGCAGAGGGTATGGCAGGGATTTTATGGAAATCATTGATAATCTCTGGAGCACGGTGGAAAAATGGGTGGGTCTAAAGATGTCACTGCCTGGCAGAGTTGTGCTTATTAAAGCTGTCCTTACAAGTAAGATCCTCTTCTGGTGTAGACAAGTGGAATTGCTTAGTTTTATTTTGGACAAAGCCAGAGCAATCATGAGTTCCTTCCTATGGTCTGGTAGAAGCCACATCGTGGCTTGGAGCACGGTGGCTGTGCCGACATATCTTGGTGGATTAGGCATTAGGGACCTGGATGCCATTGCGGACCATGCGATCGAGCTGAGGATTGATACTTTCCTCCGGAATGGGGTGTCTACCTGGGCTACCTGGATGAGAAGGAGGTACGGGGAGAGGCTGCTGCTGTCCGATCAAAATAGGACCTCAAGAGTGTGGAGGAGAATGAACCTGCTATGGACGAAGGTGCAACCTAATTATCAGCTACTGAATGGAACGTGGAATCGAGTGGAAAACATGGCATGGGCATAGGCTGCTGCTGGCCCGCAGGTTCCTTGGGCTCAACTCATTTGGAATCAAACTCATACACCCAAATGGAGCTACTGTTTCTACAGAGGGGTTATGAGGAAGATGCCCATGATGGATCGGCTCACTAGGTGGGGGCTGGGGGTGAGCGCTACATGCATCCTGTGTAAATGTGAGGATGAATCACATAAACACCTATGGTGGGAATGTAATTACAACAGGTACATATGGACGAGAGCGATGCTGAAGTGTCGATGGGGGGGAACCCGCTGTGTGATCTGAATGAGAGCATTGCCTGGGTTCTAAGGAAAACTTATAAGAATCAACCTAGACATTTTGTGGGCATATGTATGGCGACCATCATGTTTAATGTGTGGAGGGAGAGGAACTAATGGCTCAATAACGGACCTGAGAAGGATGCCACTGTTATTTTTGATGATATTGTAAATAGCTTACTGATTGTTGGCAAAGCTAGACCTCAACTCGTTTGTGGGTTGAACAGGTTGGTCTTGAGCCAATGGAGTTTTTTTAGTTAGATCCCCGACTTTTGTATTTGCGTTTCCATTGTGCCCAAATACTTTTGATACCAGTTAGTGATATTTTAACTTATCCAAAAAAGAAAATATGAGTGGCTATTCTCTTAAATTCACCTAGGGTATATGTTTATGGAGTTTGTTTTGGAAACATAGTTATTATCTCACTATAGTCTAGCTTCTCTTAGTATTTTGTTTGGGGAAACATTACTTTATCTTCCTTCAGTATATGAAGTACCTTAATGGTATGTCAATGTATAAAATATAAGTATTTTTCTATCTACTACTAGGATCATATTATGCTAAATTTCAAATGAATCAAGGATAATGACTCCTTTACTGAAATTCAAGGTGACATGATGAGAAATATTGCCAACTTCTCTCAATTGTAGGGCTTGCATATAGTCAAGTATCATCTTCTTGTGTTTTTATAGCACCCCAAATTTCCACATAATAGTCACATGAGTGAAATCATACTTCCTATCTCGAAATTGATGGGGTATCGCAAACATTAATATCATGCACATTGAATATAAAAACAAAACTGTTATAGGTAAAGATTATTATTTCTCATTATAAAAAGTTTGACATTAAAGGGAAATCTAATACAAAAATAGCAGCATGAATCATAATTAAATGTGATCAAACTATGTCTAAAACATTGATGAAATTCTCTAGGGATAACAAAACCCGTTCAGGGCACTTCTAGTCATTTACTAAGTCCTCCTTATTCTTAGTTGAAGTCCTCAATCCTCCTTTCGCTCACCACTTTTGGAAATGTCATCCACATAAATTCAAAGAACAATTATAAGAATGTTAGTAAGTGGAATTGAGCATGTATATAAACTATATGCTATTAGTAATACTTGCAATGAGAAGTTGATTAAACTCATTATATGCATTATTTTTAACTTCAACTTCTAATAAGGTATTCATTATCTGGGTTGATGATATTTTTCTTAATCCATAAGTTCTCCAAAGAGATCATGTGCCATGACAACCAAATGCTACTAAGAGCTCATTGTGCCCAAGTGCTCATGGTTCCCAAGAGCTCATAAATATGCACCACAATGCTCATTTCTCCCAAGATCTCATGTGTACAAAATTCTAATAAATAAATTCCCAACTAATCATGAGCATAAAAGGTGAGCAAGAATTGGAAGGGAAAATATATCAAAAACTTTACTTAACATATATATTTAAAAAAAGTAACTTGAAGTTTTAGTTTCATAAGAATTGTGATATGCATTCATCTTACAAATACACATAGAACATAATAAAAAAACGTATTTTATTAAAATAACTATTGCAATGACATTGAACTATACATCAAACTAACTTTATAAAAAAAAGATAATTCAAATTGATAAATAATAACTCTTTTCTTATTGGAAACATGTTTATATATTAAATGAAATTTTCATCAAAAACTATATTGAAAATACCACCTAATATGCATATATATAGAAAAATCATTGCCCATACTAGCTGCTAATGTGCATTTCCATTGCCAATTTGGAGAATATCATATTTTGTTCCTCGAACCTTGTTCAAACTCTATGTATCCTATTTAAAAGACACCATTCACTAGTAATCATTATTTACCCTAACTTTTAGGTTATAAGATTCCTTACTAAATCATGGGTATTCATGATCTACATATTATTTAAAACTAAACTACCATTATCCGTTAGATTTTTATCTTTCTACAATGAATTCATAATTTTTTTAGTTAAGATAATATGTACTAATTTTATGTTTCTACCCAATCATAAATTCATTTTACTAAATTACTTAGAAAAGGAAAAAACATAAGCAAAAATCCAAATGTTGGGATCTACATTGAGGTGGACCTATAGATGTTGGCCATGTGGGTAGAACCTCAAAAGTAAGGCACATAGTTGATTGTTCAAGAACACATAAAAAACCCAAAGATCCCATTCAAATAATATTTAAGAGACAATCTAGTAAGGGCGAATACATAAAGTTATACTTCTTTGTAGTTTTCAATAACTAGAGTTCTATGGTTCACTATATAGAAATCAAGATATGAATTGACGAAACAAAAACAAGACTAGATATCATTTTTGGAAATGTACATGTTGCTTTGGTTTTAGAGATATCAAACAATACAGAAAAGTGGTGGTGTATGTCTAGCAACCTAATTCGTCATTTTTGGTTATGGAAGGATCAATAAAGGTTGGAAGAGAAAAACACAAGAGAAACAACACATCCATGAGGTTTGGTGTTCAAGTTAAATGTGATAGAGGCAAGATCTAGGTTGAAAGGGGGTCAAGGATTTTATTTTGTTCCTAATAACATTAAGATGTAGAAGAGGGGGGAATATGGGGAACATACAATACCTTTTGGAATAACAAGTTGACTAGGACTGAAAATTCATTGGTGGTTGAGAAGGTTCCTGTTGGGTTTTATGGGAATCAGAGAAGCAGCGGAAACAAAAATTTTCTCCCTCAAACCCAGAACAAAAGGAATCACATCAACGTCTATACAACAGGAAAGATGGTTTGTGGATGCATACCTTGTCCCGAGGCTTTCTCAGAGACAGTACCTCACGCCTTGCACGGTCTTCACCTCCGGTCTTGGACGGTGTCTGTGAAACTCCTAGTCACACCGGGACTGAAGACTCCTGGTCTCACCGGGACTGTCAGGATTGACAGTTGTCCTCCGAGCGGCAGAGGTCTACCGCCTCTGCAGTCGTCCACACAGACTGCCTGGAACTCCGATTTCCTTGTCCCACAAGGAATCGGAAGGAGTCACACCCTCCTGTCGGCGTACTAGTCGCCAACACACTCTCCTGCCACCAGTCTCTTTCTGCAGTTATCTTTCCCTTACTGTGCCTCCCTTATCGGGTAGCACTTTCTCGGGCTCTCTCGGTTACCAAAACCAGAGAGAACGACAACTTCACAGAGCAACTGGTTGCACTGGGTTGTTTGAGAAGCCCCCAATACCCCTATATATATAGGAGGGTCATGGGACAGGATTCTCTATCCCGGGCAATGCGGGACTAAAGAAGGAGTAGAAGGGTTCAAGTTTTTCTACAAAAACAACCAACTGCGTAACCTGAACCGATCGTTTCACAACTGAAACAGTTGGTTGGGGATCTGAGCCGGTCGGTTGACACCTCAACCGATCGGTTGGGACCCATGAGCCGATCAATTCACTTCTGAACCGGTCGGTTTGTGGTCCTGATCAGTTCCCGATTGACTTTTCTTCTTTTGTTTCTAATTGGTATCAAATACCAATCCTTGTTCCAATCAAATTGGGCAAGTGAAACAAAAGGAAATTTCTCACCAATCCTACTTTCCCAACTTGCTCAGTTGCATCAGTTGAACCGATCGTTTCAACACTTGAAGAAATCATTTCACCCTATCCATGAGCCGATCGACTCACCAGTTGAGCCGATCGGTTCACCAAGCTCAGCCGATCGGTTCATCACATGAGCCGATCGGTTGGGAGTGCAGATTGTGCAGAATCAATCCAGCGTAGTTTCAATCAATCCGATACTCTAATCAATCCGTCCAACACCTTGAACACTATGATACTGAGCTATCAATTGATTGAGTGTTTAATTGAACTACTAAACTCCTTTAGTAATCAATCTAAACATTGTTTGTGGACAAAACTCCTATTCCAAGTTAAATCCTATGTGTGTGACCCTGCAGGTCCATTTCACATTGGCAGTGAAAGTCCATAACACTTATGACTTCACAAGCAAAGAGCGGTGCCTAGTCACACATGAGTGCTACCCAAGTGAAATAGAAAGTTGGAGAACAACTTTCAATCCTACAATCCGTGAATGGTGTTATAGTGAATGTATAATTCCTTTGTCATTGATATCCTGAATGAACTCGAGTCATGGAACAGTCATCCTGTCAACATTCATTCATTTCCTTGATCTCAGAGCAGACTGGGTGAGATGTGTGTGACATCAATATCACATATTGATTCACACGTGCATGCACATGCCTTTCTCAATCCTACTCATCAAGTGGACAAGGACATCAAACTCCCTCAGGAGGGACAAATCCCATATCTATCACTCACCCCTCAAAAGCCCCATGTGTCAAAGCCACCCAATCATCACCTTTATAACAACCCATGTTTCAGGACTGCAGTTGATGATGTCAAAGTGTACCCAACAACATGTGTTGAGTGTAGTTATTTCAGGTCTAAGAATCACACTCACCACCATCACTGTGAGAGCTGACTGTGACTACCAAGTCATGGTTCCATGTGTCACTCTCACGGTGGGTCTGTCTGGTGCATTGTTCTCTAACAAGTACCTATGTGTTTGGTTTGATATCACTATATCATGACTAATGAGATTCTGTCATCAACCAACACACAATCTAGTCTTTAGTGTTATTGACGTCTATGGTTATTTCCACAATAACAACCGACTAGGGACCAAACAAGAATGTATACTCTTAACATCCGTATGATCTCATCGTTTAGGTCATGAACCTAAAAGCATACGTCATTGAGTAAAACCATTCTTTAGACATCTATCATGTTACACCATCATCTCAGAAATAGTTTAAACATATAGATCGGAAATTGCCTTTATTATTATTCAAATCATTTAAAAAATATCCCATTACAATCATCATATGACTTGCTCTATGGACATACATACCAACAGACTCCCACTTGCACTTAGAGCCAGTCACCAAGGAACCTCAGTCCTAGTGACCTAGCATGACCATCATGCTTCTACTGAGAAAGGGCCTTCGTCAGTGGATCATCTATGTTGTCTTCAGTTGGTACTTTGCAAATCTTCGCATCTCCTCACTGTACAATCTCTCATATGAGATGGAAGCACCGCAGTATGTGCTTGGACTGCTGGTGTGATCTGGGTTCCTTAGCTTGTGCAATAGCCCCATTATTGTCACAATAAAGCTCAATTGCATCACAGCTACTGGGAACTACACCAAGTTCAGAAATGAACTTCCTGATCCACACAGCCTCCTTTGCTACATGCGAAGCAGCAATATACTCGGCCTCTGTAGTAGAATCGGCAACGGTTTCTTGCTTGGAACTCTTGTAGCTCACAACTCCATTATTAAGGAAAAATACAAATCCTGACTGCGATCTGTAATCATCTTTGTTGGTTTGGAAGCTTGCATCAGTGTAACCCTTTACAACCAGCTCTTCCTCGCTGTCGTAAACAAGAAACAGATCCTTAGTCCTTCACAAGTACTTGAGGATGTTCTTTACGGCTGTCCAGTGAGCATCCCCGGGATATGACTGGTACCTGTTCGTCATGCTGAGAGCATACGAGATAGCTGGGCATGTGCACAACATAGCGTACATGATGGATTTGATGGCTGATGCATATGGGATCCCATTCATACGCTCCCTCTCTTCATAAGATTGGGGACATTGAGCTCTAGAGACGGTGACTCCATGTAGCATGGGGATGTTGCCTCTCTTTGAGTTCTCCATGCTTAACCGCTTCAGCACTTTGTCAATGTACGTGCTCTGACTTAGTCCAAGAAGCCTTCTAGATCTATCTCTATAGATCTTAATTCCTAGAATGAAGGATGCTTCTCCTAAGTCCTTCATGTTGGTATGTATGCCCATAGAGCAAGTCATATGATGATTGTAATGGGATACTTTGTAAATGATTTGAATAATAATAAAGGCAATTTCCGATCTATATGTTTAAACTGTTTCTGAGATGATGGTGTAACATGATAGATGTCTAAAGAACTGTTTTACTCAATGACGTATGCTTTTGGGTTGAGGACCTAAACGATGAGATCATATGGATGTTAAGAGTATAAATTCTTGTTTAGTCCCTAGTCAGTTGTTAATGTGGAAATAACCATAGACATCAATAACACTGAAGACTATATTATGTGTTGGTTGATGACAGAATCTCATTAGTCATGATATAGTGATATAAAACCAAGCACATAGGTACTAGTTAGAGAACAAGGTTCCGGACAGACCCACCGTGAGAGTGACACATGGAACCATGACTTGGTAGTCACAGTCAGCTCTCACAGTGATGGTGGTGAGTGTGATTCTTAGACCTGAAATCACTACACTCAACACATGTCGTTGGGTACACTTTGACATCATCAAATGCAGTCCTGAAACATGGGTTATTATAAAGGTGATGATTGGGTGGCTTTGACACATGGGGCTTTTGAGGGGTGAGTGATAGATATGGGATTTGTCCCTCCTGAGGGAGTTTGATGTCCTTGGCCACTTGATGAGTAGGATTGAGAAAGGCATGCACATGCACGTGTGAATCAATATGTGATATTGATGTCACACACATCTCACCCAGTCTACTATGAGATAAAGGAAATGAATGAACGTTGACAGGATGACTATTCCATGCCTCGAGTTCATTCAGGACATCAGTGACAAAGGAATTATACATTCACTATAACACCATTCACGGATTGTAGGATTGAAAGTTGTTCTCCAACCTTCTATTTCACTTGGGTAGCACTGATGTGTGACTAGGCACCGCTCTTTGCTTGTGAAGTCATAAATGTTATGGACTTTCACTGCCAACGTGAAATGGACCTGTAGGGTCACACACATAGGATTTAACCTGGAATAGGAGTTTGTCCACAAACAATGTTTAGATTGATTACTAAAGGAGTTTAGTAGTTCAATTAAACACTCAATTAATTGATAGCTCAATATCATAGTGTTCAAGGTGTTGGACTGATTGATTAGAGTATCAGATTGATTGAAACCGCAATTGACTGATTCTGCACAATCTATACTCCCAACCGATCGAATCATGTGATGAACCAATCGGCTGAGCTTGGTGAATCTATCGGCTCATGGACAGGGTGAACGATTGCTTCAAGTCTTGAAACGATCGGTTCAACTGTTGCAACTGGGCAAGTTGGGAAAGTAAGATTGGTGAGAAATTTCCTTTCGTTTCACTTGCCCAATTTGATTGGAACAAGGATTGGTATTTGATACCAATTAGAAACAAAAGAAAGAAAGTCATTGGGAACTAATCAGGACCACGAACCGACCGGTTCATAAGTGAACTGACCGGTTTAGAAGTGAACCGACCGGTTCAGAAGTGAACCGACCAGTTCATGGGTCCCAACCAATCGGTTGAGGTGTCAACCGACCGGCTCAGATTCCCAACCGACCATTTCAGTTGTGAAACGATCAGTTCAGGTTGTGAGTTGGTTGTTTTGTGGAAAATCTTGAACCCTTCTACTCCTACTTTAGTCCCGCTTGAACTTGTCAAAATCCCTTCGCAACCAATATGCCTTTACAAGTTTGCACATTGCCATCCATGTCGGTCTTTTTCTTAAAGACCCACTTGCACCCTATGGGTTTTACCCCTTCGGGTGGTTCCACCAAAGTCCATACTTTGTTAGAGTACATGGATTCCATCTTGGATCTCATGGCCTCAAGTCATTTCTCAGAATCTGGTCCCTCCATAGCCTCTACGTAGGTAGTTGGATCATCATCTATGATCAACTCACGACCTGCCTAAGTCACAAGGTATCCAAACCTCTCAGGTTCAAGGCAGGTCCTACTAGATCTACGAGGTCCTTGTGTTACCTGAGGAGAATGAGATCCCACAACACCTTGTGAATCTCCATATTCCTCTCGTACATCTACTGATTGAATGTTTTCTTGTTGGGCTTGAACCTCTTCAAGCTCTATTTTCCTCCCACTGCTTCCTTTGGAAATAAATTCCTTCTCTAGGAACACAACTGTCCTGGCAACAAACACTTTGTTGTCAGTAGGATGGTATAGATAATATCCCCTCATTTCCTTGGGATATCCAACAAAATAACATTTATCGGATTTGGGTCCAAGCTTATCAGGAAACATTTTCCTAACGTAAGCCTCACAACCCCAAATCTTCAGAAAAGACAAATCGGGATGCTTCCCGTACCATATCTCATATGGTGTCTTTTTAACCGATTTAGATGGTACATGGTTAAGTGTAAACGCGGCGGTTTCAAGAGCATGACCCCAGAAGGAAATCGGAAGATCAGCAAAACTCGTCATTGATCACACCATATCTAAAAATGTGCGATTCCTTCTTTCAGACACATCGTTATGCTGTGGTGTTCCAGGCGGAGTCCATTGTGATACAATACCACGGGCTCGCAGAAGGTCCTCAAACTCTTGGCTTAAGTATTCTCCACCTCGGTCGGATCGAAGTGCCTTAATACTTTTACCAAGTTGGTTCTGTACTTCATTCATGAAATCCTTGAACCTTTCAAGGGTTTCTGACTTATGCTTCATCAGGTACACATAGCCATACCTACTGAAATCATCAGTGAAGGTAATGAAGTATTGACACCCATTTCTGGCATTAGTTCTAAAAGGCCCACATACATCAGTATGTATGAGTCCTAATAGATTACTAGCTCTCTCACCTTTACCTGAAAAGGGATTCCTGGTCATCTTTCCCAATAAACAAGATTCACATGTCTCTATTAATTCATAATCAAAAGAGTCTATATAACCATCTTTATGGAGTCTATAAATGTGCTTCTCATTTATGTGCCCTAGACGACAATGCCAAAGATATGTTTTGTTTGAGTCATTGAGTTTTTGCTTTTTGGTGTTTACGTTGTATACGCTTGTCTCCAAATCTATCAACTATAGACCATAAGACATTGGGGCACTGCCATAAAAGATCCCATCTTTAGAAATGGAACAATTTCCATTCTTAATAAGAAATTCTAATCCATCCTTGTCCAAACAAGAGATGGAAATGATATTCCTATTTATGGCAGGTACATAATAGCAGTTCTTCAACTCTATTATTAGCCCACTCGGTAGAGTTAACTCATAGGTTCCTACGGCACTGGCGACAACTCTTGCCCCATTGGCAATACATAGTTCAACCTCGCCTTTCCCCAAAGGCCTACTTCTCTTAAGATCCTTCACATTTGAACAAATGTGAGATCCGCATCCGGTATCAAGTACCCATGACGAAGAAGTAGTAAAGTTAATCTCTATCATGTATACACCAGAAGTAGAGATCTCTATCTCTGACTTCTTCTTCCATCGTTCCTTCCATCCTCTCCATGTAGAAGAAATTGGTTTGGCGAGAGAACCCTTCTCTCCCTTACCTTTCGTTCCATTGATCTCTATCAATGAACTTTCTTTCTTCTTCACTAACACATTAAGCATACATAGAGTGGATTCAAAGGCTCCTGGTATATCTGGATTGTGCAGAACACTTCTCACAGTCCTCAACCAGTTATGGAATTTGTTCTCAATTAATTTGCCCATTTTAAAAGATGATTCCTTTGCCATTCTACAAGAGAAAATTGCATTTTGTCAAAACTCCTTTTGATTTGATTTGAATAAAATTTGATGATAGTTAATTAGGCCTTTAATTAATTACCGCTCCCACTATTTTGACTCAAATTGACAGCCCTGACCATCAATTCGGAAGATTGCAGTGTACAATCTTCTAGTGGGTCAAGATCCTGAAATCCTCTGAGCCATGGACCAGCTAGGGCTGTCACCCACAACTCAGATCTCCCAGGTAGGCAACTCTTGCCAATTGCATCATATGCAACTCTTGAAAGATGTCACATGCAACTCCTTGCCATGACCATCTCCATGCCTCAAGGTGCTAGATCCTATCTAGATCACCTTGTTAAGTCCGACCCAAAGCCAACACGATGAATATGCACCCTGCTAGGGTAGACCCACACATTCATCCTTCACGCTTCCACGAGATAGACAGTGCACCACGCTAGGGCATGCCCACACTTGGTAGATCAAGTTTTTCACATGTGTCGCATTTGGAAGTCATCTAAAACTTAATATTTAATGAGGGATTTGGTTTTTATATACATATACATATCCAATCACCACAATATATAGTACGTATCATATACATGCTATATCCCACAGAAAACATGCAAAACGATAAAAGCAATGATTATGGCCATCCTATTGTGATTCCTGGAGCCAAGAGGAATCACTGTCATCTAGGTCTACATCACATGCAACCTGTACAAGATGAAATATGTGCCTGCCTTTCTGGGTTTGATCAACTCATCACCATGACTGATCGGCTCGCCAACAAGTTGGTTGTTCGGGTGCCACCAGCCGATCGAATGGCACCTCCAGCCGATCGGTTTATCGGTCGTCGTGCATCTCCTCATGTAACCACCCGCTCATCTCGCTCCTTGAACCGGTCATTTGGAACACCAACTGATCGGTTCACGCCTTGAACCGGTCGTCTCAGGTCGTCCGCCGTTCTTTGACATAACAAGAAATAAAATCTATCCTATTTACAATTGAATTGTGAAACCCCGAGTTATATTCGGGGGGGAGCAAAGGTAGGAAAAGAAATCTCGAATTATTTCGAGTTACATCAGGAATAGGAGAAAGGGAATCGGTGCACAGACCGAGATGCAAGCAACCACATACAACCACACACAGATATATGGTTTATAGGCCATAATCATGCTACACATCCACCACAAAACTCGTTTAAGGGCGACGCGTATCGAGTGCATTAATATTACATATCATATATGTATATTTGGGATTTGTAGATTAGACATGCATAAAGCCTATTTTATTCGCATCGTATGCAATAAATAAAGGCGACAAACCAAAATCGATCATATCGATAATCCTAAAATATAGAGCAGTTGACATGGCTCTGATACCACTGTTGGGTTTTATGGGAATCAGAGAAGCAGCGGAAATAAAAATTTTCTCCCTCAAACCCAGAACAAAAGGAATCATGTCAACGTCTATACAATAGGAAAGATGGTTTGTGGATGCATAACTTGTCCCGAGGCTTGCTCGGCGACAATACCTCGTGCCTTGCGCGGTCTTCACCTCCGGTCTTGGACGGTGTCTGTGCAACTCCTGGTCACACCAGGACTGAAGACTCCTGGTCTCACCGGGACTGTCGGGATTGATAGTTGTCCTCCGAGCAGCAGAGGTCTTCTGCCTCTGTAGTCATCCACACGGACTGCCTGGAACTCCAATCTCCTTGTCCCACAAGGAATCAGAAGGAGTCACACCCTCCTGTTGGCGTACTAGTCGCCAACACACTCTCCTGCCACCAGACACTTTCTGCAGTTGTCTTTCCCTTACTGTGCCTCCCTTATCGGGTAGCACTTGCTCGGGCTCTCTCAGTTACCAAAACCAGAGAGAATGACAACTTCACAGAGCAACTGGTTGCACTGGGTTGTACTTTGAGAAGCCCCCAATACCCCTATATATAGGAGGGTCATGGAATAGGGTTCTCTATCCAGAGCAATGCGGGACTAAAGCAGGAGTAGAAGGGTTCGAGATTTTCCACAAAAACAACCAACTGCGTAACCTGAACGGATCGTTTCACAACTGAAACGGTCAATTGGGCATCTGAGCCGGTCAGTTGACACCTCAACCGATCAGTTGGGACCCATAGTCGACCGGTTCACTTCTGAACTGGTCGGTTTGTGGTCCTGATCAGTTCCCGATTGACTTTTCTTCTTTTGTTTCTAATTGGTATCAAATACCAATCCTTGTTCCAATCAAATTGGGCAAGTGAAACAAAAGGAAATTTCTCACCAATCCTACTTTCCCAACTTGCTCGGTTGCATAAGTTGAACCGATCATTTCAACACTTGAAGCAATCGTTTCACCCTGTCCATGAGCCGATCAACTCACCAGTTGAGCCGATCGGTTCACCAAGCTCAGCCGATCGGTTCATCACATGAGCCGATCGGTTGGGAGTGCAGATTGTGCAGAATCAATCAAGCACAGTTTCAATCAATCCGATACTCTAATCAATCAGTCCAACACCTTGAACACTATGATACTGAGCTATCAATTGATTGAGTGTTTAATTGAACTACTAAACTCCTATAGTAATCAATCTAAACATTGTTTGTGGACAAAACTCCTATTCCAAGTTAAATCCTATGTGTGTGACCCTGCAGGTCCATTTCACGTTGGCAGTGAAAGTCCATAACACTTATGACTTCACAAGCAAAGAGCGGTGCCTAGTCACACATCAGTGCTACCCAAGTGATATAGAAAGTTGGAGAACAACTTTCAATCCTACAATCTTTGAATGGTGTTACAGTGAATGTATAATTCCTTTGTCACTGATATCTTGAATGAACTCCAGGCATGGAACAGTCATCCTGTCAATGTTCATTCATTTCCTTGATCTCAGAGCAAACTGGGTGAGATGTGTGTGACATCAATATCACATATTGATTCACACATGCATGCACATTCCTTTCTCAATCCTACTCATCAAGTGGCCAAGGACATCACACTCCCTCAGGAGGGACAAATCCCATATCTATCACTCACCCCTCAAAAGCCCCATGTGTCAAAGCCACCCAATCATCACCTTTATAACTACCCATGTTTTAGGACTGCGTTTGATGATGTCAACGTGTACCCAACGACATGTGTTGAGTGTAGTGATTTCAGGTCTAAGAATCACACTCACCACCATCACTGTGAGAGCTGACTGTGACTACCAAGTCATGGTTCCATGTGTCACTCTCATGGTGGGCCTGTCCGGTACATTGTTCTCTAACAAGTACCTATGTGTTTGGTTTGATATCACTATATCATGACTAATGAGATTCTATCATCAACCAACACACAATCTAGTCTTTAGTGTTATTGATGTCTATGGTTATTTCCACAATAACAACCGACTAGGGACCAAACAAGAATGTATACTCTTAAGATCCGTATGATCTCATCATTTAGGTCATGAACCTAAAAGCATACATCATTGAGTAAAACCATTCTTTAGACATCTATCATGTTACACCATCATCTCAGAAACAGTTTAAACATATAGATCGGAAATTGCCTTTATTATTATTCAAATCATTTACAAAGTATCCCATTACAATAATCATATGACTTGCTCTATGGGCATACATACCAACAGTTCCTAGAGTGTTTCTACACGTGCGATGGGTTACAGATGCCTCAGAAAACTCCATATCACATCTTCTAGGAATATGGTTTGAAGGGTATAAAAATTATAGAACTAGGAGCTTTTGGAGGTTTGTTTGCATTGCTATAGTTTCAATAGTGGTGTAAGGGTATTTATCTTTATGGTTGGATGCCTCATGTAGTGACATTCAATAATGAAGATCGAAAAATAGGTAGAAGGGAGTTTGGGGTGGTTTAGGAGATATCATTGACAACAACCTATCATGTTAGAGTACATCAACTTAGATTTAGGTGAGGAATAGATAGAATGAATTTTTGTAGGTTGATATTTGGTGAGAAAGGAGAAGAAAAGTGAGGATAGCTTTTGTTAGGGGAAGGAAAGCTTGTGAGGGAGAAGATGTGAATGTTGTGATATCAATCCAAATTTTTCAATGATTGATATCTGGTCATATAAAGGCAAAGAAAGGTTAGCCAAAAACAAAATGTCTTATTTTGATAACACAAGACTATGGGTTGGCTAATTAAAGCAATGGAATATTCAATATTCTATGGTCATAAAACATACCTTTGTTAGATCTATGGGATCATGGGGATTGATATATGAAAAACAAAAACCAAACTTGTTTAACCTTCAATTTATATCACAAGGTGATTGGAAATAAGATAAAAAGCAAGGATGAGAAAGATTAAACAACCCACAAATGAACACAACTATTTATAGTGGTTCTACCTCTGAAGAATGTAGTTACACTACCTATAGAGGTCAAACTTTAGGGTTTTGAAACCTTGAGTACCACCTTATATTGTCTTATAAGAGTTATACCAAGAGACCACAATTTTCAAGATCAAGGGAAAAATATAATTTCCTTAGAGTTCAAGGGAAAACCATACATAGGACGTAGCTATCCAATGACCAAGACTCGTCTGTCTTTATCAGGGACTTACCCACTCTTCATAAGGATCTTTTTCCTCTACCTTTATATTTTCTTCAGTAAGCAATAGACTTCCTTCAGTAAGAACGCTTTCTTCAAACCATCACTTTGAGAGAGATCAGGTGAAAGGAAGTCGAGTGGTTCACTAAAAAAAATTAGGGCTAACACTCTTTATGCCATCCTAATACAATCTAATGGTCAGTGATAGATGATCAATATCAAGATAGATCAGGGGCTCTATTATCAGAAGCACTCAATGATAATATAGGAGCATCAATGGTGACCTTGAATGAAGCCCAAAGGATCATATTTAGAATTGAGGGTGCCATCTAGCTAGTAGAGTACATTAGTTCAAATTATAGTCACTTTTGATAGGTTTGTTGGTTCATCAATGGATATAAATCATTTTCATCATATCTTTCTAAAAGTTATATGGCATGTTATATCTATATTACCACTGGCCTTAGCCCACGTCATAGGCAGAAAAATTTTTTAAAGCCACTAGTTGAGATTTGGGTGACCAAACTCAACCGATTAATTTCACTACATACATGCCATCTTGTATTCAATCGAGGTTGATGATAGTTAAAATCTCAACTAATGGCATGAATTGGTTAACAAACTACAACTATTAGTTTAGTTGTCTCTAGGACAACCCCGATCAATGAATGTACATGGATTTCATTTAACGAATTAATGAAAAATCTAATATAATTCAAGTAGTTAACTTTATCAAGCTTTTAAACTCTATAAGTCACACAATCATTACAATGAGTTTTAAATCAATTCCAAGTGAAAATGTTTCTACTCTTCAAATCTTTAATTTTGTGCATGTTGGATTTCAATTTTACCATTTCATAGTTTGTAAATTTGAGTTGTTTGAGTGTACATATAGATATGAAGTAATCTCAATAGTAATGTTGAACACACATGGTAGTGATGAAGTCATCATAAAAATATGGATAATGTATAAATGTTAGGTCATCATTCTCCTAAATTTTGGAAGATGACAAACCATTCATAAAATATTGAAAAGGATAAGAATTGAATTTTATTAGCTAAGAATTTTTAGATTTGGAATTTACATGCTCGTCCTCAATTCATGCATACTAAGTTATTTTGTTAGTATTTGATAAAATGAAAAATAGATGGAAATACGGCTCATTTCATGGCATTCATATGAAATATGTTGAAATATATATCAAAATAGGTCTTTCACCCACTTATTCAAAAATCATCAAGATAGAGACATTCAACTGCAAAGATGAAATACTACAAGTCATAATTAAATATGCTCAAAATTACCCCAAAACCTTTAAATTTGATTCATTAACATAGTTTGAGTACAATATGTGTAATGTATTACAACATGTTGAAATGACAACCAAGTAGAGAAAAGTCTATGTGATACAAAACATGAAACACGAGAAGAAAATGAAGTACATGGCCTTAGAAAGTAAGTTCCTATCCTAATGCTTAGACTTCCCAGAGCTATAATCACATCATCTTGTAACTACCACACTTATGACTCTGAATATCTAACATCATGGTCTCTGATGATTCATACTAAGCTCTAATACCAAGCTATTAGACCCAAAATTCTATGATCTCTCTTAGACCACATAGTTAGGGTAGGAGGTGATCAAGCTGGCTACACAAGACATATCTAAATTTTTTTCGTTAATTTTTATGTCTTGGAAAGTTATGGTATGTGATGAAACCTTTCATGTGTACCATCATATCAAAGAGAACCACAAGAAGTTTTCTTGTTCATCACTTGATAGTTCAACACAGTTAAATACTTGAAGCATATGTTTTACAAACCATTTAACAAGGAAGGGAACTATATTGCTTTGTTGCTTCACTAATACAACTCTTTCTTTTTCTCAATGTAGGACCTAGAGTGGATAGAGACTAAGACTGAACTAATCGTACCTTAAAACCTATTGACATCCATCTAGACAGGACTCCTCAAAATCTATAAGTATCTCCTTAATTAGTAGATTAGATAAAACTATGTTTAGTAGAGTGTGAGTTACTAGTTTAATTAATAGAAATTCACCATATAAATATAATAATACATATAATGTTAATTTAGTGAATTTCAACATATAAAAGATGAGGAAAACACCTTCAAGGTGTTCGATGCCGTGCTGCAGTAAATTTAAGCCCCTATTTGGATTCCCGTATCAAGAGTTGCAACTTTTGGCTAGTCTCCTTGGTGTAGCAGAGATGTGCAGGGTCTGTTATTTGGTGGTTGTTGAATGATGAAGAGGGGTTGGACATCTACCTAGAATTCACACTTTCAGAGAACGAATCAAACACTAGTGGAGGAAAGGCAGTGCCCATCTCAAGGACATTTATTGATGATCAGCTTATGGACGGATCCTACTGCTTCCTCTTCTACATCTCGGTGGTTTTTTTAGTTTCTATCTAACCTGGGTCCACCCCAGGTTCTGGATGAAGTGCATTAGTGCATAGTAGTAAGCGGTTCCTTATTGGATGCCTGCTCATCCATATAGAGACCTCAAGATTTTGAAGGTTTGGTGGCGGAAGATGATCCTTGTCTCTTCTTGAAGATAACGACTGCCTCAGTTCTATGTTCAACTTTCAGACTTCCAAGATGGCACACCTTGAAGGTGTTTTTATTGTTAGTGTTGTGTTGGTTGTACTGGTTGCTGCCCCATAGTAATTGGTTGGGGTCTGTGTCTTTTGTAGCATATGTAGATTGCTTTTCCTCTTCCTTTGAGGAGGTCTTTAGTAAGATCTCATTTGTTTCTTTTTTAGGATGTCTCATCCCTGTTGGTTAAGGGGGCGCAATGTTTTGTACCCAAAGTTTTGGTAATATTATAGCAACAAGATTTTAGACCGACAAAAAAAAAAGATGAGGAAAACCATTAAATATTGAACTAAATAAGAAATACCATCAAATACTATAGCCAACTAAAATACTAGGAATGACTGAATGATAAATACTTGACTCTGACTAATATTTTAATATATTGAATAATGACCTAGACCCACATGAGGTATACCATAATAGGTGGAAGGATCACAACAAGCTATGATATCATTGTACAAGACATAAAGCAAACATAGGATTCTAATACTTCTAACTAGCTACTTAATATGCAATGGGCCTCGCCATGTCTGGACGTGGTGGCTATATCAATTGACTAGAAAGACTAGACTCCTCCTTTGTACATGGATCTTAGGAGGAAAGTCAAGACACTATGTCTTAAATGCCTATAATAATGATTCCATAGGGGATGACTCAATGAGTAGTAACTAAACTAGGTACCATTGGTATCTACAATTAATGTTGTGTACCTGTCTGTAACTGTAATAAATATTTGTACCACTGAGATCTCATGTTATTCTTCAGGTACCACTTGGTATTAGTAAAATATCTGGTTGATGTTGGATACCCCTACTATAATTTAAGAGGTCATCCCCTAGTTCCTTACTAACACTCCCTGACCTCCTCTCTTGGACACTACCGGTGGGTAATTGTTTCCTCCATTGTGGTACATACCTTTTTAAGGAATCTATAGTGTAAAAGGAATATAGATGTCTAATTGATTATACTTTTACTATACAATAATATACTAAACTTTTTTAACTGTAGTCAATAATTAGATCATTACATTTTCTTTTCTATATTCTACACTACACTAGTATTGCTGAAAGTTAAAATGAAACATAGTTTTTCTAATTGTCTGAAAGGCACTTAATTGAATTTCTAACATTCAATATTATATTTCACTTAAACTAAATAATTTGGGTGTATCTAAATATATCAGAATGATATATGCTATAAGAATACTAGTAATCTTTCACACTAAAGGCCACTTAATCTGATCTAATTGATCTGCATTAGATTGGTGATATTAAAAATGTATATAATTTAAAATAGCTAAATAGACTATATAATATATAATACTGGAAAGAACTGCATATTTTATCATCTAGAATTCATAACTGAGAGGAATCAAGCTATCTAACATCCCTTCTATGGTGTGTTTCACTATTGAAAAATTAGGGAAAACCTAGATATACTAGTGCCTATGAGATCTACTATGTTTGAAACTCATAAAAATCATTTTCCTACCTAGAACCAAAATCTTTCATGTTCTATCAGTAATCATTTCTATTTAATGCCATTCACACTTTGAAATTTGAATTGAATCTTACTGGGCCAAAATTAATTAAATAGTAAAATTAACACACATCTTTACATTTTAAGTAAATATTCTCTGAAAATAATTACTTAAAGATCCATTTGAAACTCACCTTGTGTTCAATTCTAGTTGTTGTTCATGATTCTAGTGTTGGTTTATTTGTATCTTGGCTTCTTAAACTTGTATTTGAGCTATAAGATCCAATTACACCTTCTATAGGTCAAAGCTAAGATACTATTCTAGATTTCGTATACAGGGAGAAGAAGAAGAAGAAAATAAGAAAGGAACATTTGGTTAATCCTGATCCAAGCTTCAACCAAGGGTAAAGGAAGATAAAAAAGGAGAAGCCATCAATCTAAGCTTACCTTGATGGATATATGAGTTAGGTCTAATGTTCTTTCCAATTGTTCACATTCTTCTCCAAAATCTTCCTCAAAATTGGCCTTTGTGTAACTTTCTTTTGCTTTAGGGGTTTGATGGAAAATTTACATATGAATTCAAAAAAATAATTTTCATCAAGTTCCAATATGAATATCAAAAGTCATGTTATTTTTTGTGATTAGATGTACTAGGCGGCGTAATTGCTCATTTTCATTATTTTGTGTGGCCATCAGTCTGCGTGGCCACTGGTGTAGTCATTGACCTGCGTAACCGTCGATCTTTTAGGTCATCGAGTTGTTTTGCCATCAATCTGGATGGCTATCAGTCTAGTTGTCGATCTGCTCATCCATCAACCCGTGTGGCGATCAGGCTGGTTATCAGTCTGTGTGACCTATGAAGGTGGAAACCAATTACATCTCTACACATGATCACTAAAAGTATAATAACTCTCTCTTTTTGACTCCAAATTCATCCATTCTTTTTTAATTTAAATTCATAATTATATTAACTACAATTCTACAATAAAATTTCATAATATTTTCAAATGAGTTTATTGTTAATTATTTTATCGAGTATCTTTAATGATCTCCCACCTACATGCGCGTGTTATATTCTATATCAACTAAAGCTCAAATATCAACATATACACAAAATTTTCACCTAAAAACAACAAGTTTAAGATATAAAATGTAAATCAATCATATGCTGGAGTACGAGAACTTACCTACTATCTGTATGTATTGTGGAAGAATCGGGCATCAGGAGGACATGTGCAAGACAAAGGCAGACATAGAGGCGGAGGCCAAACGAACCACGGCGGCAGGAGGAGCGGCGACCCCGGTGACGCCTGTTCTGCTCGACGATTTCACCAACGCCCTACATGCGAAGCCCATGCAACGCAAACCACAGAAGCCACCACCATCACAACAAGATCCCCCCCGAGCAACAGATTTGAAAGCCTATCGATTGAAGAGGAGGAGAACATTGGGCAGGTCAATCCGCAAGATGCAGCCAATAAAATCACTAGAATCGACTGGAGGGTGAGAAAGGAGACCTCAAAGAAGAACTCTCAACCACATGAACCACAACTGAAGAGGCAACCACCAAGCCATATGTCCAATACATCAAGCAATGCAGCACCCAATAGACAAGAAGCTAGCCCGGCCAGAGGAGAGGAGAACAATCACAAGGTGACAGACATAGCGGAGGGTGACACTGTAGTGGTTACTGACATCGGAGGAGATACTATGCAGAACCTCTCTTTCTGCTTCGGGCAGTATACACCGCAACCAAGCAACAACAGGAAGACATGTCAGAGGCCTAACCCTCCACAAGGGGCAGGTTCGGTGGGCATCCATCTCAGGAACTGCAAAATTAGTGCCATGCCGGAAAGACTGAAACTGGGATCCAGAAAGAGGGGCAAAAAACAACATCCTGAGGGAGACAACCTGACAGAAGAGGGTGAAGCTAACCCTTTCGTCACAAGCAATGTTGCTTAATGATCTGTGCTACATGGAATGTCCAAGGAATTGGTAAAGAGGACATTCAAAATGCAATCTGTCAATACAAGAACTCTCTGAGTATAGATATTCTAGCAATTGTAGAGCCAAGGATAAGTGGTACGAGAGCAGACAACATCATCAAGAGTCTTCAGTTCGAGGAATCTCACCAGGTTGAGGCGGTGGGCTACTCCGGTGGTATCTGGGTTCTTTGGCATCGAAGGATAGGAACAATGGAGGGATTGGCTCTGCATCGTCAATTTATCCACTGCCTCATTAACAAAAGCCTCCTCATCACGTTCGTTTATGCTAGCCCCCAGCAACATAGAAGGAAATGTCTGTGGAATCATCTTAACACCTTAGCGTCAGCATCAACGTTGCCATGGTTGGTGTTAGGCGACTTCAACGCCACACTATCACTGGAAGAGAAGAGCAGCAATGTCCACATCAACCTATCCAATTGTAGGGAGTTCGCTGAGGCGCTGGCATTGTCTGGTTTAGAGGACCTCAGAGCATCCAGACCTAGAATGATGTTCAAGCAGGGCTGCCTACAAGAAAGACTCGATCGCGCCGTGGCAAACCAAGAGTGGATCGATACTTACCCAAATACCTCCGTAGAAGTTCTGCCAAGGATTGCATCGGACCATGCACCGATTCTGGTGAGGACCAACAAACACAAAATCACCTATATGAAACACATCAAAACCAGCACCAGATGGATGGCGCGGGACTCGTTCTCTGCCTTCATTCACAGCAGGTGGGACACTGAATAGGATTTCACTTGTGCAACCACCGCTTTCATGGCAGCAGCCGACATGTGGGACAGCGAGGAACGGAAGAGGGAAATGAAGTAAAAGAACCATCTCCTAGATAAGTTGTCAAAGAAACAAACAAAACTGAGTACTTGATATAGCAAGGATCTAGACCGGCAGATAGGGATGCTTCAGTGTGAATATATGGACATTCTTGCGACAGAGGAAGTGGAATGGAGGCAAAAAGCTAGATGTGATTGGATGAAGATGGGGGATGCCAATACAGCCTATTACCAATCTCTAGTAAAGGCGAAGAGAAGGAAAAACACAATAATGAAACTAAAGAATGAGCACGGAGAATGGATTGCAGATGATAAAGAGTTAGAGACGTTGGTCAGGGAACACTTTCAAAAACTCTTCACGGACGATCGACCCGCCGCCGCAAAATAGGCCACTATAACTTACCCAGGGGCGTTCCCTTCTTGGGATCCCATGACTTACCAGTGGATTGGTCGTATGTCAGACGAAGATGAGATTCTGGAGGTCCTCAACCGGATGAACCCGGTTAAGGCACTGGGCCCTGACGACATTGATGCCAGTTTCCTACAGAAGAACTGGCATACCATCAAACATTCCTTAAAACTAACCATCTCTAAGTGTTTTGTAGGGCAGCATATACCAAATTCGATGGCATCTTCCACCTTAGTGTTGATACCAAAGAACACTATGCCAGAGCACTGCAACCATCTCTGGCCTATTGCTTTAAACAATGTCAGCATGAAATTAGTCTCTAAGATTATAGTGGAGAGGATCAAGCCCTTCTTGAGGGACTGGATCTCACCGAACCAGACGAGCTTCATTCCGGGGCGTCGAATCTTGGATAATACCATTCTTCTACAAGAAGTGATTCATACCATGAGAATGCGAAGTAGTGGTCAGAAAACCATGATCCTAAAGCTAGACCTAGCTAAGGCATATGACAGAATGAGCTGGAGCTTCATCTATGACACCCTACAGAGAACACCTATACCAGCACACATCATCACAGTGATAATGAACATTGTGACCAACGGCAACATTGCCATTGCGTGGAGGGGAAAAACCTCACCTAAATTCAAGGCTTCACGGGGAGTCCGTCAAGGGGACCCGCTATCCTCGTATCTGTTTGTTCTTTGTCTAGAGCGCCTGATCCAGGACATCACCATGCGGGAGGCAGAAGGCAGATGGAAACCTTTGCGCATAACTCGACGTGGCCCTAGGATGACACACTTATGCTTTGCCGATGATATCACTTTATTTGGGGAGGCATCAGTGGAACAAGCTCGACTAATCAACCAATGTTTCCAAAGGTTCGGTGCCACCTCTGGGAAGATGCTTTCAACGGAGAAATCTTCTGTATATTTTTCCAAAAATACAGACCGGGTTACCAAACGTCGGGTGTGCAGAATTCTGAAGATGGAAGCTATCGAGGATTTAGGCAAACATCTTGGGGTACCCATGCTCCATAAACGCGCTAGCAAAACGGTGTATCTTGACCTTCTCAATGCGATGGACAGGCGTATGAGCTCTTGGACAACTCGCACTCTATCATTAGCTGGTAGGGTGGCGCTAGCCAGATCCACTCTCAACGCTATGTCTTCTTATATCATGCAATCCAGTTTGCTCCCTGTCTCCCTTTGTGATAGTATTGACAGAACTATTTACAACTTCATATGGGGTGGGCCGAATGCTCGTAAAAGTATCAGCCTTGTCTCGTGGAAGAAGATGATAGCACCGAAAAAGATGGGGGGTATGAGTATAAAACCGGCCAGACTGCAAAATGAGGCCCTGTAGTCTAAAACTATTTGGGATTTCTACACTAACAAAGGTAATCTATGGACAAAGGTTATGGAGCATAAATACTCGCATAAGCAAGGAGACGGAAGAACCACAGGATCGAGACTTTCGAAATTCATGGTGGACAACAGGAGCAAGGTCATGGAAAAAGTCGCCAAAGCTATTGTCAGTGGTAACACCACCTCGGCTTGGCATGATAAGTGGGTGGGAAGCCACCTCACACCAACTCTGAAGACACATAAAATGATTCCTGACGAGCTTCAAGATCTAAAGGTTGCATCCATGGCTTCGAATGGGGAGTGGGATGCAGGCTTTATCCGCCACTGGTTCACAGAAGCTACTATTGAAACAATACTCAATATGATCCCTCCTTCTCAGGTGAGAGGTGCTGATGTATGGTGCCATTTTGATGACACACATGGATGGTTCATAACTCAGAATTACTACAGAACTTTGTTAAACGACGCATGCAATAGATCTCCTGGTAACTGGACCACGATCTGGAAATTGGCGGTACCAAAATGAACTAAAGGGTTCCTATGGAAGGCCCTGCATGACAGTCTTATGACGAATGCAACCCGAACAAGGAGAGGTTTCACCAGAGACAATAACTGTCCCAGATGCGGCAACATCAGCGAGACATCCATCCATATTCTGATAGATTTCCCGTACGCACAGGAGGTGCGAGCAGGTATTACCATGGTCTACAAGGTGATGTTTGAACCAGGCAACTCCCTGCCGGAGTGGTTCTCCCGCACCCTAAAGCACAAAATGGTGAGCAGGTCCCGATCAACCTGGTTCGCAATGATGGAAGAACATATGTGGAGGCAAAGGAATAAATTCATCTTCAAGGGCATCCAATGTTCCCCAAGTGTCCTTATAAGGAACATCTCGTCCCATGTCAACTATAGTATGGAAGCCTTTAAACCTGCAACTCTGATGCACAAATGCACAACAAAAGAAGGGTGTCCTCCAATTTTGGAGAACACTATCAGAATCAATGTCGACGGGTCTATTCGGAAATGCTCAGGTACGGGGGAAATAAGTTTCTTCGTAAGGAATGCACACCAACAGTGGCTAGTGGGCGGCGCTCAGCCGACAGGCAGTCTTCAGATCCTAGAAGTGGAGCTACTAGCAATATGTAGAGGCCTCAAAGATGTAATCCATAGACCAGAACATGTATTGTTGGAAACTGACAGCAAACTAGCGTGGTCAATTCTGAACTCCAGAGAAATTGACATGCCCAAGTACAAGGTTTTTGTCACTAGATTTGAGAACCTCAAGGCACAAAAACCCGATACTCAAATCCTCTTTGTCAAAAGAGAATCGAATGTAATGGCTGATTGTCTTGCCAAATCGGCAGTCTGTTATGCAACAGAGTCAGTAACCTGGAGTCAATGCCCTGACTTCATACCAGCTGAGATCTGGGAGGAACAACGGGCATGTGATGTACCTGTAAGGTCTGCTATGTTAGCCTGCAACCCAAGAGTAGGATAAATAAAGCTTTCTCGGTAATTTTCCAAAAAAAAAAAATCGTATAATAGTGCAAGGTATTAATGAAGGAGAAATTAACACAAGGGTTCTCTTTATAAAATTACTAGTAAAGCAGGATAGGGGTTGTAACACTAACATTGGGGGTATGTGGGAATCTCTTTTTAATCAAAACCAACAAGATTAAGAGGACAACTAGAAGGCACGAAATCCCTAGAAAAGGATGGAAGATTAGATGGAGAAGTGGGCTATGTTAATGTGGAGAGCCACATGTGGAGAAGAATACAATACAAACATATGAGGAGATAAGTGGAAGGGGGAACCAACATCAAGAGTAGGGGTATAGGAGGGTGGGAAATGGGAAGCACAATATATCATATGAAAAGGAACATTAGTTAGTAGAGTGGAAAGAAGGTTGGTAGAGGGGTATGGGTGAGGATTTTATAGGTTCATGGATAAAATTATGTGAAGTTCTTCAAGAAGGTGGTTTTGGACAAGGAAGTTATAAGCATTTTCTTGCTTTCCAATACCCCATGAGTTGTTTATTGGATAGAGAGAAATAATCCCCACAAGGTGGGTAGAAGTATTCTGGGTGTGTGGATGTGAACATGAGGATTTAGGATAGGAGGAGGAAGCCAGAGAGTTGGATATGGTAGTCTCGGTATGAGGGACTTAGTAGTGGAGGTTTTACTAAGCAATTTAACTCTATTATCTAAAGGATATTTCATCTCAGTGAAGAGGTTCTATCTAGTGAGTATGGGTCTCATGAGTATTTTTATCCTCTTTGAATAAAGTCATATGATGGAGGATATAACAAAGTCCATTTAACCCTATCCCCATTTAGAATGAGTCAATAATCCAAGTTGTATCTCCTACAATATCTATTTGAATTTTCATAGGATGCATATTTGCATTGGCAATGGAAGTTGTGGTTCAATCCTAATGGTAAAGGGAAGAGGAGGGAAGGGAGGTACATCTAGTGTAGTAATACCCTGGCTTCTTGATGGCCGTATTGATATCTTGAACATTCTACTTAGGGTCACACATGTTATGGAGATTGTCAGAGTCGAGAAGGCCAATGTCTTTATCATAGAAGGGGTCCCACTGATTTTTGAGGTATGAATGATTGAGTTAATGGGTGAGACTCATTGAAATATCTCAATATCATGCCCATCAATCACATACTTATGAACAAAGGGTTGATCGATAGGGGGAAGATTGAGGTGTAATTATAAGAGAGATTGGCATATAATTTATGCACCATTTTCTGGCTTGAGTAATTTTTTTTGAAACCATATTACACAAAGAAGGGCCTCAAGATAGTGTTATTTGAACATCTTTATATTCCAAAATTGTCTAAAACTTGGTCCTAATAGTCTATAAAGAGAAAAAAGTCTTCCTAAGGAGAATATATTTATATCTATTAATGACTTGGTTTAGAATGAATTGAAGATGAAAAAAAGATAAGGTTCTTATGGTGTTAGGAGGGATATTGTCTTTTCTCTCCACATGAGGGTTTAGTGGGTTATTCCATCTGAGGTTGAGAAAGGACACCATGCGGAAGAATGAATGAAGGCTAGGGTGAGGAGAAGAGAGAGAAGTGAGGTCATGTTTAGGGTTTGAGAGGGTTAGAGGTAGGGGCGTTGGTCTTGTTAGAAGTAGTTGAGAGGGTTCTAATTTTAATGACACACCCTATGTATTTTTTACATAACATTTCATCATCCATGTTTGATTTATAGAAAACTTGACCTATAACATCCCTAAATTTTAGTGTAGAATAAACATTATCAATAATGATAAAATTATAGTTTAACTCCTTTACCATAATTTATAGCACGTTAGTTACCCTTAATGCCAAATCATGTAAAGTAGGGAATCACTTAGCTCAAATGGGATATTTGAGTTGATACTTGCATTCACAATGTTCAGTTTAGTAAGTGTACAAAATGTCATTACATTTGGGTGACCCTAGCTAGGTAAATTAATTTAGGAAGAAAAGAATCCATTAATCATACTCTTTGACCTAGATATGTAATAATACAACAAGTAAGCCATATATGCCTGAGTCCCAATCCTTGGAAACCAAGGCAGTGCATCACGTGCTAGTTGACATTTTAGCCTAATTGTTAACCATCAGATTTCGATCAAAGGGGTGAGGACCTCATCTTCAACCTCGTGTAAAGCGCGCGTCGTGAAGAAATAGTAACATGGACGAACCATGACTCTCTTTTCCTATACTCTCAAATAAATTCGATTCCCTCTCCATGATCAGTTACAAGACTCTTTGTCGAGTCCATTGAGCTCTGACTCATCTGCCCTAAACCCTCCTAGTAAAAGTAAACAATATCCCATTTCCCACATCCTCACATCATAACTTATAGACAGAGGACTCAGCCTTGTCTCTGACATCTAGGAGATGAAGAAGATTTGTAGGACCTTAAGGAAGCATCCTCTATCTCCAATTCCCATTGAGGTAAGAAAATATGCCACCATGAACATGGCCATAATTATTGACCACGACAACCTCGACATGGTGACTCAGTTAGAGATAAACAAATTAAACCAGAAGTAAGCATCCTTACAATTTCCTATTTCTTTTCTTGATGTCTTTGAATGCGACATTTTAGCCCATAGTTGGATCGATGAAATCCTGCTACATCATCAGATATGAGGGTGTTCACTAGGCCCATTCTATGCCCCATAATATACTATTTTCCTTCCTATGTCCCCATTGTGTCATTTTAAAGCCAATTCCGCCCTTCTCGCAATTCATAATGGTATGAGTAAACCCAATTTTAATATTTTGTGCTATGTTTCCAGCCATGGTACACTTCTACACGTTCGCTATTCTTTTGATTTTTCTACCTATGTTCGATGCTTCAACTTCACATGACCATATCAGATCCACTCAATGGGATGGCTTAGCCTTTGATGTTGTGTATTGATCTTTTCCTATCTGGCCACTGACTTACTTCTTAGTCATGGAAGCAATGTACCTCCTTGTCTTTAGAGTACCACATGGTCCCCTTTTGGGATGTTTCTGGATGGATAGTCTCAAGGAATCATCTTCACTCATTACCTATTTGATATATGGTCTATAGTCTCGAGTCGGGTCTATGTTTGGGATCTCTAAGAGCATATCACACCATGGTTTGGCAGAGAAGATGCTTGGCACAAGCGTTACTACCTATAAGATACCAATTAATATGTCACATTCTCATGGTTATTACCAACATTAGAAACCTTTGCTTTTAGTACATCCACACACATGTTTAATCAATGTTTCACTCTTCTACCCTATCACACTGCCTATATCAGCCGTATGATGTGAGGGTAAAGTTGTCCTTCTAGATGGTCCCATGTTTATTTTTGAAATGATTTTAGATGGTTTTCCTCACTCCCTGATTGGACAAACCTTAGAAAATGTGGATCTTTTTATTGTGATGTTAGAAAATTAGGTACAAATACTCGTTGCAAAATTTTTGGGACAAGGAACCCTCTTACATCTTAGGCAGACCATGTTTCCCATCCTAATTCCCCTGTTTCAATTAAAAACCTTAAATCCACATGAATGAAGAATAATTAATTCATGATCATGTTATACATAGGCCTTTAGGGTTGGATCGGGACTCAGGATATCATTAGTGTCCCTCTACAAACTTAGGTAAGTGGTCCATGGAGTATTTAGTATTTAATTTTAGCAGTTTTACAAGTTACTTATTATCAAGTAAGATATTCATGATTTGTACGCTCTTATGCTTTAATATTTCAAGTTATATATATTTATAAATTTCTCAATTAAGTTTATGATTCAAGAATTCAAGATAAGATTAATAATATGATATTTCATTAAGATTTAAAGCTATGATTTTGAGATAAGAACCCATTCAGATTTATGCATTAAGAATCAAGTTAAGATAATAATTAAGATGACATCAGATTATGGAGTTAGACCTAGACCTTAGTGCAAGTCAACTCAAAAGACATGACCTACACCCATAGTGCAAGTCATGATGCCCAAGCTTTAGTACATGCCAACTCATATAAGATGAACCCGACACCACAATGTAGGTCATGAGACCTCGGTACCAGAGCGTAGGTCTCCAACATAAGTTATGTAAAAAGGTAAGAATAACGTGTAAAGAAATATTTCATGTTCATGTGCACGTTTCTATATATTGTCTTGTTAGATTTTATGTATAAAGAATAAGGTATATGTTTTCTTATTTAAGTATTTCATATATTTAAAATACTCATGCCACTTACTGATAATCATTTTTTTCCAATGCATGGATGAGGATGAGATGTCCATAGGTGGATGGCAGAGGATGATTTAGACATCAGGCTAAGAACATGGATGACCTAATGAAAGACTAGGAGTGCCCTGGTGGGATGCCATCATCCACTATCTATTTAGTTTCATGTAGTAAGACCAGCTTGTTTATATTTAAGTCTCTAGTTATGTCAGTAGTTGTATTATGTTGCCATCTTATGGAAACTATTGAGAATGAGAAATGAAAAGTGGTCTTGTGATGGTTATATTTCAGTTATTCCTTGTGTATGATATTCAAGAAATGTGATACCCCAACAATGTTATGAGTCACGAATTGATTCTTCCACTCATGTTATATGTATGAAATTTGGGGTGTTATGACTTGGTATCAGAGCAAACAGATAATTGGCCTCAAGGCACTCTCCTAGTTCTCAATCAGTCTAATGATCTTATGAGCCTACTAGGATAAGATCTACTTATTTTACGAATATGGAGGAAATTAAGTTATGAGGTCAGGATGAATAACCCTATTGTTTAAGGAGTGGTCAAAGATATAAAACCTTGACTATAGATATAAGTATTGAGGTTTATGTTTATGAAGACTTGGATATTAGGAATAGATCTCTATCTAGTTTGTGTATTAACCTTCACATGTGACATGTCCTCTCAATTCTTAATGGTTTGGCCAACCAATTGAGAAGTGTAAAGGGTATGCCATGAGCATAAAGACTTATAATGAGTCTCTTTCCTTCTTACTTGTGCATGTGGTATGAGACATGTGTGTAGGTTGGCGGAGAGTTGCATAATAATGTCTAATATCATTGGGTATGCACAACTCATATCCATGGACGTCACAAGGATGGGTAGTACAAAAGACCTAAACTATATAGTCACCTAAAATTAATACAATTGGTTAGTAAAAGCCATTATATATGCCAAGTTTAGATGTTAAATACATTTATTATTAAGTTATGAGGATCAAGAAAGTTAACAAGAGCAATTTTAAGAAAGTAATGTTAATTAAGTGATTCTCTAAGGTAAATGATCACTTATATTCTATGAGCTCTTTAGATCAATGAGCACTTTGGTGCAATGAGCTCTTTGGAGCAATGAGCACTTTGGTGTAATGAGATACTTGGATCGATAATCACTTTGGTGCAAGGTACAGGATAACTCATCTTAATTGACACAATGAAAAATAAGATTATGCTAATTATAAGGGTATATGATCACTTTTGTCATGGTTCGTGGTGAAGTATGGTCTAATTTTCAATCTTCATTAGTAAAATGTGCATGTGTTATTTTTTTAAATAATGAAAAACATTATATAGTTATCTATGTTAATGCCATATAATTAACATATTGGTAAAATATTTTGGGTCTATATGACAAGATTAAGGTATTTGTATATATATGTGAAAACCTAAGGTGGGTAGTACTACATCAGTGCATGAAAAATTTCGAAGATGATATGTCTGTAAGGTGGGTAAAATTGTAACAACCCTAAATTTCATTGTAGAATAAACATTATCAATAATGATTAGATTACAATTTAACTCCTTTACAATTATTTGTAGAAAATTAGTTACTCTTAATGCCAAATCATGTAAAGTAGGTAATTCCTTAGATCAAATAGGATATTTGAGTTGATACTTGCATTCAATATATTCAGTTTAGCAAGTGTGCAAAATTTCATTAGATTTGAGTGACCCTATCCAAGTCAATTGATTTAGGAAGAAAAGAATGCATTAATCATACTCTTTGACATAGATATGTAATAATACATCAAATGAACCATATATGCCTAAGTCCTGATCCTTGGAAACCAAGGCAGTGCATCACTCACTAGTGGATATTTAAGCCTAATTGTTAACTTCCAGATTTTGATCAAAGGGGTGAGGACCCGTCTTCAACCTCTCCCAAAGCATGGGTCATGGAGAAATAATAACAACAAAGAACCTTGACTCTCCCCCCTCTACTCTCAATGAAATCCAATTTCTCTCCAAAATTAGTTACAAGAGTCTTTCTCGAGTCCATTGAGCTCTGACCCAACTGACCTAAGCCCTCCTACCAAAAGTACCCAATTTCCTATTTCCCACATCCTTGTAGTGTGACTTACATTTGTAGGACTCAACCTTGTCTTTGACGTCTAGGAGATGAAGAAGATTTGTAGGAACTTAAGGAAGCATCCTCTGTCTCCAATTACCATTGAGGCCAACCAAGACACTACCATAAACATGTCCTTCATTCTCAATGGAAATATGGTTGTCAATGGGTAAGGGTAAACTCATTTACCCTGTACCCATACCATGTTTGGGAAGGGTAAAGGCAAATGATTTTCTTACCCTTTACCTACCTACCCGCTACCCTCCAACCTGCTACCTTAGTGGGTGAGGGTAAGGGTAAGCCATTATCCATACCCTCTAACCCACTACCCACCATTATTTACGTATAATATTTTAAATGTAGTCATTGTGTTGTTTGAGTCAATGGAATATATGATATTACGTGGTCATTATTTTATATAATATATGATATTCTTATCTACTTCCTATGTTGTTAACTTGGTTGTTGCACCATTGTGGAGGCACAAGACACATGTATAAAAATAGTTTATGATCCATTAAATACTTGTGTGGTGTAAGATAAACATGTATATAATAATGGTGTGATTCCGCTAGAGGTGAAACACACTAGCCGATTTGACTCGACTAGATGCGCCCCACGAGGTCGGAACACACATGATGGATTGTTGATTTCAAAATTTATAAACCTAAACTAGCTACCTATGTCTACTAAAACTCTACACCCGCAAGCGCATGGGGTCTTGTCGTAGTATACGAAGGTGGCAAGTACAGGGTCGATCCACAGGGAAAAGAGGGAGCACTAGAGCTAGGTTAGTTTGGCTAGGTTCCTACTGCGGAGACTAGGGTTAAGGGTTTAAAGGTGATTTTGATTGTTAAACTATTATGAACAAGCAAGCAATTAAAGGCGAGAATGAAATCTATGTTAAGCCTAGGTTAGATCAAGACTAAGCAAGCAAGGAAAGACTAAGCTAGGTATGAAATGGCAAGTTACACTAGGACAAGAAAGAGAGGAGCGAAAGTGAAATTAAAGAACTAAACTCACATGAACAAGGCAATAACAAAGCAAGAAACTAACTAAGTAAGGAAAGAGCTAATTAAGCTAAGCAAGCACAAAACTAGGGTTTTAAGCAATGAAGAGAGGTGTGGGTTGTTTAGGGGTATGAACTTATCACTTAAGTTGGGGGGTGACATATGAACATTATGATTCCATTTAGATTATCCAAACCAAACAACAAGTTAGAGTCTAATGAATTAACCTAAGCTACTAACTGGCCATGGATATGCTAGGTTGTGCATAGGGGAACTAGTCCCTAACACCCCTACTACCCTTACGAGGCTCAATTGGGTTAGGGATTAGGTACAATTCAATTAGAGTCTAATCAAGTCTAGGTTTCTAGATTAGGCATTCCTAGGGCAATTAGGGGCCGAGGGTAGTAATGGGGAGGTGAGATTATTATTTTGGACCCCAATTCCCCCACATTATAGCCTTGAGAAGGCTCCATGCTAATTGCACTAGAATTATCTAATCTAGCTACTTAGATCTCTAACTTAGGTTTAAGGAGATTGATTAGGATGTAGGAAGATGGGAGGAAACCTAGGGATCTAAGAATTGGACCTAGGGGCAAATCCCAAAATTCACACATATAAGCAATTTGCCTAAATTCCTAGGTGATTTCACACACAAACCAACAAGAAATCCATGGAGAATGAGATGCAAATAGAATATAATAATTAAAAAATGGAATTACAACATTTACATGTCATTTTCCCCCAACATGGTATCAAAGTAACATAATTTACCCCAAACAACCCATCCACATGGGCCTAGCTACTCATAGAAATGTAAAATACAAAAAGAGAGAAGAGAGAGGTAGAAGAAGCCATGGAGCTTGGTGTAGATGAAGAAATCCTCCTCTCCAGAAGCTGTAGGACGTCTTACTCCCTCCTCCAAGGTGCAAGGGTGTGAAATGAAGGGGGTTATGGGTGGGAACTAGTATAAACTAGTGTTTTAGTGGTGGAAATGGTGAAATGGAGTGGATTTGAGGTAGATATGGAGTGGAATGGAGTGGGTGGCGGTTTGGAGAGATAGGAGGGGGTAGAAGGTAGCTAGCCTCATGCCCCAGTCGCCACCTAGGTCTATATAGGTGTCTAGGGTTAAGTTAGGGGTAAAATGGGGAAAGTAGTGGAAAAGTGGGTGGATTTTGTGAGTAGCACGACCGTGGTGGGTTACCACGGTCGTGGTGGGTAGGGTAGACCACGACCGTGGTGGATGGGCACGGTCGTGGGAATTAAAATGTGGAGATCATAGAGATATGTACATGGATGGCCACAACCGTGGGGGCTCACCACGGTCGTGGTGGGGACCTATGGCCACGGGCATGTTGATCACCACGGTCATTTTGGTCATTTTCATCAATTTTTGGGAGTTTTAGTGATTTTTTGTGCTTGGGGCATGTCCACCACGACCGTGGTGGGATACCACGGTCGTGGTGGGATACCACGGTCATGGTGGTGTCTCTCCCATGCATTTGAGCTTTGGAATTGATCATCCAAGGAGGGTATTGCTTCAAAACATTCTTTGACCACTTGGGGTAGGTTGGAAGTGGTTTTGGCCTCATTTTGGGCTCCTCCAAGCCTGGGGAAACCCTAGATTGGACCATCCTATTTCCATGCCATCAAGTAGTGGAAAAAGTACCTATAAAACATGCAAAAATCCTCCATAAGTGCATTTGATAGAAAAAAGCATATTGGGGGAAATAACATGTAATCTAACAAGTATAGATGTGGTTGAAATGCAAAATGACACAAGATAAAGCCCTAAAATAGGCCTGAATCACCACCCCAAACTTGAAACATACTTGTCCTCAAGTATGCTCCAACTCAATCTCTCTACAAACTTTCACAGTCAAGACATGACAAATGCAATGCAAAAGATGATTATCGCCGAATGGGATCAAAGATGACTAAGTGCATGCATTTCACCTCTCTCCTCTCCTGCTTTCACAAACCAATCATGAAAAGAGCATAAAGCATATGAACTTCAAATATAGCACATAGAATGCACAAATATCCATATTTCTTCCATAAAGTTCCGGGTAAACCGTTTCATGGTGGCGTTAATCAAGAATGACTAGGAGTGTTGTTTCACATTCATGCATTCAATCTTATATTTCAAATCACACCAAATGACCCACATGGCTGTGAAAAAAGGAAAAATGAGCTAGGTTTGATGTTTACTAGCTCAATAGGTATGAAAGTGGAAGAAAGGGTTGCGGTAAGATTTTTGGAGTGTTTTTACACACTCATCTTTTCTTTGTTTAAATGCTCTTAAACAGGAGCATCATTTTATTTTGTTTTTGCTTTTTTTTTCTTCTTTTTTTCTTTTTTCTTGCCCTTAGTGTAGATAGGGCATATGGTGGAAGAATAGTCAGATCAAAGAGGGGTCATTGGTAAGATTATCCATATAAGACATTCTACCTTAAAATTAATCCAATACTTCATCCTAGATATCACACCACATGAATGAACAAGATGAAATCGATATATCAATCAAGTGATTCAACAAACACTAAGCGTTCAAAGCTTGCTCAACTTCACAATTCAACCAAATCATCCACAAACACAAGAGAGGTGATGCACATGTCAAAAGTCAAGAATTGATACCATTTAGCAACAAACAATATTAACTCACTTGCATTTGTCAAAGGTCATCATTTTTACTCAAAATAGTAGAGATTGGGTCAAAACATACTTTTAGGCAAGAAATCTCAAATTTGGGAAAAATTGGCCAAAATAGTGCCAAGTTGCCTTCAATCACATCTAAACTCTATATTATTGAACTTAAAGTAGTAAACAAGCAAATACTAGCTATAACATGCAAGAATTACCAAAAATCTACATGATATGCAATGCATGGCAAAAAGAGTAAAATTTTTGAAAAATTGCGCAAAAATGGCAGGAATGTAAACTACATGGCATGCAAGGATGCAAAGCAGTAAAGAAAATCCACACTAGATAGATTAAAAGCAAATCGAGATCATATCAGACAAGTAATCAAAATGAGAGAATGAGATAGGTGGTGCATACCACCCTACCACCCCAAACTTTTGAATCATGCTGTCCTCAACATGAAACTAGAGCTTAGGGATAGTAGGGTGAAGATCATGACTGGTGCGGAGCGTCAGAATGTAGATCACCTTGTTGTGGCTGTTGGTCGACCCTTGCCACGGTCGTGGTTGATCACCACAGTCGTGGCTACTCCTCTTCAATACAGCCGTGGCCAATCTTCTAAAAACACTGTAACTTCAGCCAACTTGATGCAATAATTCCCACGGCCGTGGCTGGGTGCCATGGTCGTTCTTGGCCACATGTGCCACAATCTTGGTCGAACTCCATGGCCATGGTGAGGGTGCTCCTTCAGTTTTCTCACTTCAAGAAATTGAACTTCACTTTTATTTGTTATTCAGCCGCATATTTGATTTAAAGACCATGACCTGCTTCTATACCCTCTCTCTCTCTATTGTCTAGCGCCTGCCTCATCATCAAAACTCAAAAGAAAACTATCAAGCACAAGCGTGCGTGTTTGTTTGTGTTTTCTTGGAAAGTGTAGAAGCAAAGCAAAAGTATCAAAAATTGAAGTTTGGGTGAAAAAATCGCAAACCTAGGTGGGTTGCCTCCCACAAGCGCTAAGTTTTAGGCCTTCAGCTGGGCTTGTTGTTCTTTCACCATCAACCATGGTCCAAAAACAAAATGTTTCACCCCCATAATAAGCAATCCTCTCAAATACTTTCCTTGATTGATCTTTCTCCCAAGGGTCATGCGAGCTTCGTAAGTCTTTTTCAGCAATTCTCTCTCCTTGGGGATCATCATCATAGATCTTAATAAGCCTTAAGACCCTCAGAAATCTCATGCCATGTATTTTCTCTCTATTGAGGAACGGGTCATCATAGGCACCAAAGAGAGGGGTCTCAATCATATCCATTTGCTCATGGGAAGTAGAGGGAGCATGTGATAGTTGTAGTGGTGGCATCAATGTTGATGGCCGTTGGACTTTAGGTGGAGGAGGGCATTGAGGTTGGAAGGTGAACTGGTAGGAGGGTTGTGGCAATGGAGGTGGTGGTAGTGTGTAAGGCTTAGGATAGCCTTGGAGATAGGGTAGTGGAGGAGGGAATTGAGGTTGGAAAGTGAAGTGGTGGGAAGGTTGTGGCAATGGAGGTGGTGGAGGTGTGTAAGGCTTAGGATATCCTTGGAGGTAGGGTAGTGGAGGAAATGGATGGGTTTGTGCATTTTGGCCTTCCATCTTATCTTCTCCGTGTGGCTTGTCACATGAACAAGGCACAACCAAACAAAAGAAAGCAAGTTAACAAACCAATATACACAAAGAATGCAAAGAGTAATGAATAAAGAATAGCAATGATGAGGGCAGTAGTAAAAGTCAAAGCAAAACTAACTAGCTAGGCCGAACGCCTCTATCCCCCGGCAACGATGCCAGAAAGCTTGGTGCAATTCCGCTAGAGGTGCAACACACTAGCCGATTTGACCTGACTAGATGCGCCCTACGAGGTCGGAACACACATGATGGATTCTTGCTTTTAAAACTTATAAACCTAAACTAGCTACCTACAACTACTAAAACACTACACCCGCAAGCGCATGGGGTCATGTCGTAGTATAGGAAGGTGGCAAGTACAAGGTCGATCCACAGGGAAAAGAGGGGGCACTAGAGCTAGGTTAGTTTGGCTAGGTTCCTACTGCAGAGACTAGGGTTAAGGGTTTAAAGGTGATTTTGATTGTTAAACTATTATGAACAAGCAAGCAATTAAAGGCGAGAATGAAATATATGTTAACCCTTGGTTAGATTAAGACTAAGCAAGCAAGGAAAGACTAAGCTAGGTATGAAAAGGCAAGTTACACTAGGACAAGCAAGAGAGGAGCAAAAGTGCAATTAAAGAACTAAACTAACATGAACAAGGCAATAACAAAGCAAGAAGCTAACTAAGTAAGAAAAGAGCTAATTAAGCTAAGCAAGCACAAAACTAGGGTTTTAAGCAATGAAGAGAAGTGTGGGCTGTTTAGGGGTATGAACTTATCACTTAATTTGGGGGGTGAGATATGAAAATTGTGATTCCATTTAGATTATCCAAACCAAACAACAAGTTAGAGTCTAATGAATTAACCTAAGCTACTAACTGGCCATGGATATGCTAGGTTGTGCATAGGGGAACTAGTCCCTAACACCCCCTACTACCCTTATGAGGCTCAATTGGGTTAGGGATTAGGTACAATTCAATTAGAGTCTAATCAAGTCTAGGTTTCTAGATTAGGCATTCCTAGGGCAATTAGGGGCCGAGGGTAGTAATGGGGAGGTGAGATTAGGGTTTTGGACCCCAATTCCCCCACATTCTAGCCTTGAGAAGGCTCCATGCTAATTGCACTATAATTACCTAATCTAGCTACTTAGATCTCTCACTTAGGTTTAGGGAGATTGATTAGGATGTAGGAAGATGGGAGGCAACCTAGGGATCCAAGAATTAGACCTAGGGGAAAATCCCAAAATTCACACATATAAGCAATTTGCCTAAATTCCTAGGTGATTTCACATAGAAACCAACAAGAAATCCATGGAGAATGAGATGCAAATAGAATATAATCATTAACAAATAGAATTAAAATGTTTACAAGTCATTTCCCCCCAACATGGTATCAAAGTAACATAATTTCCCCCAAACAACCCACCCACAGGGGCCTAGCTACTCATAGAAATGGAAAATACAAAAAGAGAGAAGAGAGAGGTAGAAGAAGCCATGGAACTTGGTGTAGATGAAGAACTACTCCTCTCCATCAGATGTATGATGTCTTACTCCCTCCTCCAAGGTGCAAAGGTGTGAAATGAAGGGGGTTATGGGTAGGAACTAGTATGAACTAGTGTTTTGGTGGTGGAAATGGTGAAATGGAGTGGATTTGAGGTGGATATGGAGTGGAATGGAGTGGGTGGCGATTTGGGGAGCTAGGAGGGGGTAGAAGGTAGCTAGCTTCGTGCCCCAGCCGCCACCTAGGTATATATAGGTGTCTAGGGGGTCTAGGGTTAAGTTAGGGGTAAAATGGGGAAAGCAGTGGAAAAGTGGGTGGATTTTGTGAATAGCACGACCGTGGTGGGTTACCACAGTCGTGGTGGGTAGGGTAGACCACGACCGTGGTGGATGGGCACGGTTGTGGAATTAAAATGTGGAGATCACATATATATGTACATGGATGGCCACTGCCGTGGGGGCTCACCACGGTCGTGGTGGGGACCTATGGCCACGGGCATGTTGATCACCACGACCGTTTTGGTCATTTTCATCAATTTTTGGGAGTTTAGTGATTTTTTGTGCTTGGGGCATGTCCACCACGACTGTGGTGGGATACCACGGTCGTGATGGTGTCTCTCCCATGCATTTGAGCTTTGAAATTGATCATCCATGGAGGGTATTGCTTCAAAACATTCTTTGACCACTAGGGGTAGGTTGGAAGTGGTTTTGGCCTCATTTTGGGCTCCTCCAAGCCTGGGGAAACCCTAGATTGGACCATCCTCTTTCCATGCAATAAAGTAGTGGACAAAGTACCTATAAAACATGCAAAAAGCCTCCATAAGTGCATTTGATAGAAATAAGCATATTGGGGGAAATAACATGTAATCTAACAAGTATAGATGTGGCTGAAATGCAAAATAACACAAGATAAAGCCCTAATATAGGGATGAATCAAATAACAAGAGTTAATATTTAATATACCATTGCCCAAGTAAGGACAACTGAGTTGGTTAAGACCTTTGGTGTGTTACCAAGAGGTCTCAGTTTTGACCCCAGCCATGGGATGAATATAATGGCCACTTTTTTTAGAAAAAAACATTTAATGTACCATCCGATACATAAGTGAGGTGGTGTTATCTTACTTTATTTTTGCTTTATTTTTAGGAATGCAACAACATTTTAGAGGGTATAAGATATTTATATTTCCAACAATAACTCTTTCTAGAATATTGTCATTTAAAGTCATTTTAGTGTAGCAATCTTTATCTTTTTGGAACAAGTTTTTTATTCACACACCAATGTTAGGCTACTACCATTTGTATATGCATTCAATACAACACAATTTATTTCTATAATGTTGTACAAGATTACTTAGATATGTTTTTCATATTTAAAAAGAATTTTGAAGCATCTTGATATTTCACACAAATATTTAAATTTATTATCTATGCCATTATTGTTAATATTAGCAAAAATTTGAAGAAGAAATATAAATTCATCACTTCACCCTTATCCTCCCTATTTACCCTATGGATAAGAGGGTAAGGGTAAGGGGAGGGTAACTATATTGGTGGAGTGGTGAATTACCCATACCCTTTCCCGCTACACTTGGTGGGTAAGGGTAAGGGTTAGACCTTACCCTCCCATACCTTCCCCATTGAAAACCCTATATGACGGAAACCTCGACATGGTGACTTAGTGAGAGATAAACAAATTAAATGAGAAGTCAACATCCTTACCATTACTTGTTTCTTTTCCTGATGTCTTTGAGTGCAGTGTTTTAGCCCAAATTTGGGTCGATGAAATCCCACTACATCATCAAAGATGAGGGTGTTCACCAGGCCTATTTAGTGCCCCATCTTGTACCGTTTTCCTTCCTATGCCCCCATTGTGTCACTGCGAAGCCACTTCCACCCTTCCTTCTCATGTTTCATCGTGGTATGAGCGGAAACTAGTTTCGAGCTTGTGTGCTCTATTTCCGACCATGGTAAGATACTGAAGGGTTGCTATTCTTTTGGCGTTTCTACCTTTGTTCGATGCTTCAACTTCATACAACCATATTGATCCAGTGGACGGACGAGCTTGTCCTTTGATGTTGTGTATTGATCTTTTCCTATATGGCTGCTGACCTGCTTCTCAGTCATGGCAGGGAATGCAACTCCTTGTGTCTGGAGTACTGTAAGGTCCCCTTTTGGGATCTTTCTGGCTAGAGAGACTCAAGGAATCATCTCCAGTCATTACCTATTTGATATATGATATGTAGTCTCAAGTTGATTCTGAATTTGGAAGATCTAGGAGAAGATTTGGCGAAGAAGATGGTAGGCACGAGTTTTACCGACCTGCCCCTACAACAAAAATGAAACTGTCACATTCTCATGGTTATTATTGGCATTATAAACCTTTGTTTTTAATACATCCACACACATGTTTAATCAGTGTTTCACTCTTCTACCCTATCATGTTGCCTAGATCGGGTGTATGATGTGAGGATAAAGTTGTCCTTCTAGGTGAATCCCATGTTTATTTTCAAAATGATTTTAGATGTTTTCCTCACTCCCTAATTGGACAGACCTTAGAAAATGTGTATCTTTTTATTGTAACATTATAAAATTATGTACACGTACTTATTTTAAAGATTTTGGGAAAAAGAACCCTATTACATCCTAGGTAGACCATGTTACTCAACCTAATTCCCCCGTTTCAATCAAAAACCTTAAACCCATGTGAATGAAGAATAATTAATTCATGATCACATTATATACAAGACTTTAGGGTTGGATCAGGAATCAAGATATCATTACTGTCCCTCTACAAACTCTAGTAAGTGGTCCATGCCCATCAATATTTAGTATTTACTTTTAGCATTTTTACAAGTTCCTTATTGTCAAGTAAGATATTCATAATTTATATGCTCTTTTGCTTTGAAGTATCAATCTAAATATATTTTAATAGATTTCTCAATAAAGTTTATGATTTAAGAGTTCATGCTAAGATTAATAATGTGATAGTTCATTAAGATTTAAATCTAAGAATTCAATATAAGAACCCATTAAGATTTATTAAGAATTAAGTTAAGATAAGAATTAAGATGACATTAGATTATGGAGCTATACCTAGGTCTTAGTGCAAGTCAACTCAAAAGACATGGCCCAAGCCCTTAGTGTAGGTCATGAGGCCCATGCCTTAGTGCATGTCAACTGAGTTAAAATGACACAGGGACCAGAGTGCAGGTGACGACACTAGGTACTAGAATGCATGTCTCAAGCATAAGTTACATAAAAGGATAAGAATTAAGCGTAAAGAAAGATTTCATGTTCACGTGTAAGTTTCTATATATTTTCATGTTAGATTTTTTGTATAACATTTAAGAATAAGGCATAGTATTTTCTTATTCAAGTATTTCATATATTTAAAATACTCATGCCACTTATTGATAATCATTTTTTTTCCAATGCATGGATGGGGATGAGATGTCTATAGGTGAAGAGCAGAGGATGATTTAGACATTAGGCTAAGAACATGGAGGACCTAATGAAATACTAGGAGTGCCCTGGTGGGGTGCCATTATCCACATCTATTTAATTTCATATAGTAAGATCAACTTGCTTATGTTTAAGTCTATGGTTATGTCATTAGTTGTATTATGTTTCCATCTTATGTAAACTATTGAGAATGAGAAATGAAAAGTGGTCCTGTGATGGTTATATTTCAATTATTCCTTGTGTATGATATTCAAGAAGTGTGATACCCAACAATGTTATGAGTCAAGAATTGATGCTTCCACTCATGTTATATGTATGCAATTTGGGGTGTTACACGATCGATGGACTTTTATGGACATCCTCTATACAACTCATTGAGAGAAGTTTTCCCAAGACCAACTTAGACGATGAAACTGCCTGACAAAAAAGGGTTGTTTCATAAAATCTAGTTCTAAACGATTATTTTGATATAGATTATGAGACAAAAATGCATATACAAATAACTTTTGATCAATAAGTAATGAATAATACAATTTTGAAAGTTTGAATCAATAACCATGTGATAGATCGTTTAAAATTGGCAATTTGCATTTATAAAGCAAGTACTTTAATTCAAGAAAACATATCAGAGACATATAAAGAGTCTCTTGCTAGTTACAAACAAGTTTCATCAATGGTAGTGATAAGAAATCTTGACCTATAGAATTAAAGGATCCATAGAAAGAGGTTTGTGAATATATCCTCAAGTTAATTCTCAATGTCCACATCTGTGATATATATGTCTTTCTTAGATATGTGGTCACAAAGAAAGTGATGCATAACTCTATATCTTTATGTACTATGCAATATAGGGTTGTAAGATATGTTAATTTCACTAGTATTATGAAAATAGATAGGGGAAACATCAAAATGTTTGTAAAAGTCTTGTCACATCAACTTCATCCATAGGACCTAAGAACAACAACTCACAGTGGCTATATATTCTTTCTAAATAATTGATAATGCTATGTTGTGATGTTTTGTTTTTTGGAGAACCAAGACACTAAATATGGTCCAACAATAAAGTTCCCATTTTTCACATTCTAGCAATCAAGCAACTAAAGTAATCCACATCACTAAAATATTTATAGTCCATTGACACATGATATCAGAAAACACAATTTAAGTTTTTTGATAAATACCTCAAAATCCTCTTGATCCCTATAATATGTGTCTTCAAGGACTAGATTTATTTCTAGCACACAAGAAATTAATAAACAAAATACTAGGCTTAGATGTAGTAAAATATAGAAATATACCAATCATACATGTATACAAATTATCATATACCCTTTCTCCTTCCTCATTCTTGTCTCTTTTGGTAGTACTGGACATGGGGAAATATATTGGTTGAATCTATTACAAAGTGCTTTATGAGTTACTTTTGTACATTCTTTGATTGATGAAGTTCACATGTTGTGTTATCTTGATTTGGAATCCTAAGAAGAAGTTGAGATCCCCCATCATGATTATTTAAAATTCATGGTACATGGGGGCAATATGCTTGATAAAGATAAATATTTGTAGACCCAAAGATGATATCATGAACATAAATTATAATTATAAGAATTTTGTTAGAAGTGTTATTAAAAAAGAGACCAGAATGGATTTTACCAATGACATAGACATTATCAAGAAAAAAAGATGTAAGCTTCTCACACCTAGATCTTGGGGCTTGTTTGAGACGATAAAGAGCCTCACACAATAGGCAAGCATGGTCCATATGCATCTCATTTTCAAAGCTAACATCTTGATCCATGAAGACTTCATCCATTACCTATCCATTTAGAAAATCACACTTAACATCCATTTAATAAAGCAAGAAAATTTTATGACTAAAAAGTCGATTAGCATTTGGTAGTAATCTAGCAACATGAGTATAAGATTCATCACATTCAATACCTTCCTATTGGTTACTCTGTGCTACTAACCTTGCTTGATTTTGCACCATTTTCCTTGATCATCAAGCTTGTTGATATAGACCTACTTGGTGTCAAGGATCCCTATCTTTTTGTTCTTAGCACTAGTGTCCATATCCAGTTCTTTTGAAACTACTCTATCTCCTCTTACGTAATAGGAGCCACTTTGACATTCTTTGACTCAATAGCGAGATGAAGGCATTGTTGACTGGTCTTCATAAGAAGGTCATGTCTTCACTCTCTCAAATGGATCACCTATAAAAGGATGATCTTTAGAGAAGCAAGGAAAACGATCCTTCTTTTCTTAATCATAGGAGCTAGTGTCTTCATCAACTTGAATCACCTATTTGACTTTATAATCATTTGGTGATGTCTAGTTCTATTATTCTTGGAAATATATCACATAGCACATCATCACAAGTAATATTATTTGCCAAACAGTTAGTCTCAATAAATTCGACATTGATAGATTCTTCAACTTAAAAACCATTATTATAAACATGAAATTATCCACTTGTAGTGCTATCCATTAAAGATCACTCTATAATATTTGTCATCATATTTATTTTAAGAATCATTGGCACTAAAAACAAATCATGCACATAAAAATGTTGAATAAATATACTGAGCAATTCTACCATGTCAAACTCATGTGGGGTTTTCTTAAGGAAAGGATGAATTAAAACATGTTACTTTACATTCAAGCAACATGTATGGCTTTGACCCAATATGTTTTTGAAGTGTCATATTTCAAAAGCTTGTTCCTTGCCATATATTGCAATGCTATATTCTTTCTCTCTACTTCCCCATTTTGTTGAGGTGTACAAAGGGAAGAAAATTTGTGTATGTAACTAGATCCAAAACAATCATTTTTTGATGGTCACCTATCGTCACTTTAGATAGAAACATTTTGATAAGAATATTTCTTTTCAATATGCTTGCAAACATAAGACAAAAGCTTAAGAGTGTCACTCTTGGTTATATAGAAGGAAGTCCATGAAAGCATGAGAAATCATCAACAATGATTAAATCCCTCAATGTGATTTGTGTGCATTGATCCAACAAGAAAAATATGAAGTCATTCTAGATTTTTCTTAGTACTCAGGATTCCCATGGACTTGAAAGAGAATTTGGTTTGCCTTCCTTGGGTGAAAAGTTGGCATACTTCATCCTTTTCAAAGTCAAACATGAGAAGACATTTGACTACTTCCTTTTTACAAAGTTTGTTCAATTGATGCATGTTTACATGATCAATACTACTATGAAAAAGAGATATCATTTTTAGCCACAATAAGGAATTTTCCAAAAGTAGGTTTTAGAGAACTAAGAACAATAGTATACAAGATACGAATCCTAGTTTCCTTACAAACAACATTGTAGGGGAGAGAGTCTAGACACAAGCATTCGATAGTGGTTATAGCACATGATAAACATTATTGCATAGTTGTCTAACACTAATTAAATTGTTATGTAGGCCATCCACAAGAAGTACATTCTTGATGCATAATGAATCACCTATATCACTATCACCTACCACTTTACCTTTCTTATTTTCCCCAAAAGTCACTTACCACCTTTCTTCTTCTTGAGTGAATCAAAGAGAGATTCTTATCTAGTCATGTGCTTGGAGCATCCACTAGTACCGATCCATTTATCCTTCACCTATAAAAGAATAAAGGTCAATGACCAAACTAAACCTTTGGGTCCAGGGTTAGAATGAGAAAGCAAACCATGTTGTTCTCAATTACCTTCTTATTGTAAGGACAAAGAGACATAATATTTCCATTCTTATTACAAAGACTACAAGTCATCTTTTCCTTGAAGGTGGAGGATTATCTATGGTATATTGAAGGTCCCTTTCCTAACTTTTTCTCATTTCATTCAGCTCCATGAGATCCAATTCCATGTCTCCACTTTTTTTGGGGTAGAATGGCTAGAGATTTCGTTCAATATCTTCTTGACTTTAAGGAACTTCTAAGAAAGACGCTCTAAGTAAATGATTACCAATATGAGTAGTGACTATAGTAGACAAGCTTGCAAGATCATATTGATCATGTAATAAGTATGCCTATAAATAAATGGCTTTATTCATATAATGATCCTTTTGTAGAATGATACTATCAACTTCAGTGTAAGGCAAGATATCTCTAGACTCAAGATCATTCACTTTATCCTATAGTTGGCATTCTTAGTGATAGAATAACATGTTGATCAAGATAGACGCAATTTTTATCTTAAATATTATTTATTTTCTTAAGATGAACACAATTTTTTTGTATCTTAACAACATCATATCATAATTCATGACCAAGTTTAATCTCATGGCGGTCTTCAATACTTCCTCATAACATTTTTTTGTATCTTAACAACATAATATCATAATTCATGACCAAGTTTAATCTCATGGCGGTATTGAATACTTCCTCATAACATTTTATTATTTTAATTAAAATTCTCTATTCTATGATACAAGTTGTCACTTATTTTACCTAGCATTTTCCTCCTAGATTTTCATTTTCTTTAAGAAGTGTGGGAAGTATCAATGATATCAATAAGATCTTGTTTGTTAAGTTCAAGAAGGTTTACATCACTTAAGTTCAAAATTTCACCACTTGTTCTTGCCATGAGTGCTATATTTCATTAATCTTCACTTGATCTAGAGACACTAAAAAGCTTACGAGGAGGAGTCCCAAGTGACATGGGTTATTTGTTTGTTGTTATTCTCCTTCTTGTCCCTCTTAATGTTCCTTTCCTCCTTATGTGTATCATCTCTATTCCTATGTCTGCTCATGTGGAGGTGCTTGTTCACCTTTGGACGTTCATTTTTTAAATGTTATGTTTGGCCACATTCATAGAGCCTTGGAGTTGAGGAGGATGGATTGCCTTTGTATGGCTTGCCTTTGAAGCATTGAGGTTCAAGGTTACTTTGGTAGAAATATTCACTTGATAAGGAGGATTGAGCTAGAACTCAATCTTTCAAAAGGGATTCCACTTGATATTCTAAAGTTGCCTCCTTCTTCTTAGATGAATCTTTTTTCTCCTCTTCATATCTAGCATTGAGATTCAAAGGCTTGGAGATTTCCTAGAAGTTTTAAATGGGAATAGTGGATAGCTTTGTAGTTTCTTCAATGCCATTCACCTTCTTTTCCCAGTAGAGACAAAAAGAGTGAAAAGAGAAGTATATTTGAGCACACCTTGTCATTGTCCATGGTTTGGTTTACTATAGGAAAGCATTAATAATCATGTTGAGCCTTGAGTACATCTCCATGTTCGACATGCAAAATTTTTCAAACTATAGAGTGAGCAAGTAGACCTTTTTATTCGTCACTTTCTTATTCCCTTCATATGTGATGTAAAGCCTTTTACATATCTCCTCAGCTATATCAAAAGATGTGATGTGTTTAAAATTATGAGCAGTGAGAGAAAAGCAGATGATACTAATTGCTCTATAATTGAGTTGATATCTTTACAATATTTCTTCATCTGATGTCCCCATCTCTCCTTCTGGTTGGGTGTAAGAATGATCCACAATCATACCCAACTTAGAGATCATTGTGTGGATGTAGAATTGCACCCTTTTCTCTTATAATATCGGAATTTTGTGTTGATGAAGACTAGTTGTCGCATGGAGATTTTTCCCTCAATGTTGAGTGAACATATCATGTTGTCACCCATCTTCTCTTACTTGTAGAATACTATCTTGGAAAATACCTTACTCTCTTACCACTTGTTAGATATGTGGGGACAAGTGGGTGTGTGAATTGAGATATTAGAAACTTAAAGTAGAAAAGTTAGACCTTCAAATTATATCACAAGTTAAATGCAAATAAGGTAAATAAGCAAAGAAGAGATAGACTAAAAAATCTACAAATGAACAAAAATATAAGTGGTTCCACCTCTAAAGGATGTAGATCCACTACATATACAAGTCAAGATCTAAAGTTTTGAAACCTTGAGTATTACCTTATATTGACTAATAAGAGTTACATAAAGAGACCATCCTTTTCAAGACAAGGGCTAAACTAAAATACCTATAAGTTCAAGGGAGCCAATTAACATACAAATTCCTTGCCTATCACATGAACAAGAATGTTATGCCTTCATCGGGGAGTTACTCACTCTTGGAAAGGATCTTATTCCTTTACCTTTCTCTTTCCTTCACCAAGGAAGCTTTCTTAAAATCATATTTTTGAGAGAGAGATTGGGAGAAGGGAAGTGAGGAACATCACAAATAACAATTAGGTCTAGATCTCCTTACACCTTCCTCTTGTAGTAATTGTAGAGAAACGATTAAGATCGCGAGATATTAGGGGCTCCACTATAAAAACAACCCAACTATAGAAGAGGAGCATGGATGTTACCTTATGATGAAGCCCAATGGTCCTATTACCAGTTAAGGGTGCCAATTGGCCAGTAGAGTCAATTAGCTCAAGTTCTAACTATTTTTGATAGGTTGTTTGGGTAACCAATGACTATAAGCCACCTTTTCATCTCTATGTGATAGCTAAATTATGTTTTACAGCTACATTATCACCGACCAAATGTTGGAGGCCAAATCTTAGAAGATGGCATAAGAAAACAAGAATTTCAAATGTCATGGGATGAGATTTGGATGATAGTCGGTCTATGAATTTTGTTGCACAAATTCCACCTTATCATCAAATGTGATTCATGAACATTACAATCTTGACCGACAACATTGATTCATTAAGGAGCTATGGTCACTGACTAAGCATTCTGCATAAAAATCTTAGCTAATGGAAGTGCCTAGATTACATTAAACCAATTAATGTTGCAACATAATTTTATCTTATTGGTTTCATACACATTCCAGATTAGATTTAGCACAAATTATCTTTATAAATGATTTACAAAAAACCGAGGTGAAAATTATGTATTCTTCATTTCTTAAATTTGTACTTGTATGAATTGAAATTCCCTACTCTACGATTTGTTAATTTGACTACTTTAAAATATCTATAAATTAGAAATCATGCATAATGGTAATGTTATATACACATGAATGGAATGGTGAAGTAATCATCAAAATTTGGAAAATGTATATATGTTAGGCTAAAAACCTTTTCTTTCCAAAATTGATTTAGAGGTCAAACAAAGCCCAATTGACCTCATATTTAATCATCACCTGATTAGGGTATACATTTTTATTCTAGATGGATAGTTTACATATTTGAGAACAATTAAATAGAAGTTATGTAGTTATGTATATTATTATTGTATTATTAGTTGTTATAGGAATGTATGTAGAGATTGATAATCCTTTATGAGAAAATTTAGATGTTTGTTGATATCAATTAGATTGGTTAGGTTTGGTCAAAGAGATTCTAGTTCATAAGTTGATGTTTATTTTCTTAGTGAGGGTATAGCGTAATAAATTTAATTTTTTTAAGAATGAAAGTAAGGGGACATAGGGGATTTCCAATTTAATTATTATTATTCATCATTAAGAAAATTGGAAATTCGAGAGTGTTCCTTTATGTTCATACACTAATTAATCATAAATGGAAAAAGGAATGAGAAAAAAGAAATAAGTAACGTTATAATTTTATATTTCCTTTCAAAATGTTGTATTAAATGGTTATTTTTTGGTATGAGGGGTTGTTTATTTTAGTAACCAACAAGCAAGACTTTGTGAAACTTTATCATGACATTATACTTAATTATTTTACAAATAATTGGACATGGGTATTAAAATTATATCCAAATTATAAAATGTTGTTATCTAATTTTCTATGGTACTACCCATGTGACACCCCATCACACAAAAGTAATATTACTCAAAGAAAACCCTTGAATTACACTAATCAATGCCATTACCAAAAGTGTATAAATGTTAGAGAATAAAAATTCCAAAACAACAATAAGAGACAGTTGCATAAACACCCACAAGAGACAGTTGCACAAACACCCACACTTTTGATTCATAGAGCCAAATGTAACTCGACATAAGTGTCTATTGACCTTAGTTACCACATGTAAATAAAAGATATGTCTATCGTAACAAGAGATGGTATCTCTATACAAGGCATATAAGCAAACCAAACATAGGAGAGGTACAAATTATAAAATCCACTATGCCCAGACCTCATAGTGCATTGATGACTATAAGACACACTACCAAGAAATGGAACCAACCTCCAAGTAACTATTGGTATCCATACAGAGGCTCCTCACCGTCAAATTCCTAGTTCTATTGTTTATCACCTAAAATATGTGAGTAAGCACGAGGTGAGAATAGGATATAACCGTTGATATAATTCTATTACCTAATAACAAATTACATGATCAGAAAGGTCAAGGTAATTAATTCAACAAGTAACAAGTTTTATACATGGCATATCTGACAACATATGCAGTATAAGAGAGAACCTATAAATATGTCAAGTATAGATGACAATTCAAAGCATATAATGTGATTTTCCAATAAATCCTAGGAAGATATACTACTCATATGAGTTACTTATTTAACAAATCATTGGGTAGTTTGAGTCTTACAACTCAAACTTCTAGGTAGAATCTAGGAAGCCTTAATTATCCCCATATTAGATCTTAGGATTACCAGACTCTTAGTATCTATTCCCCTATGTCATTAAAAGTAACAACTACTAGTAGGGGCATCACATACCCAACATACAAGTAGGCCCACCATGGGTACATGATGGTGCTGTTGCAAACACAACAAATTCACCTAAGAATTTTTCCCTTGAGTTTAACCTTTTAACAACGATAAACACTTGTGAACAAGCAATTTGATTTTAGTATTGAGGGTATTGGTCCTAAGGAACAACATTTTTAAGAGTTGATTCAAACTAGATGCAGTGAATAATATTTAAATTCTAGTTTGTAGAGAGTTTTTAAACAAAAACAAGAATGTAAATTTGTAGAAGTAAACTAAATTATCAAAAGGAAAACTAAACAAGAAAGTAAACTTAGGAAGGAAACAAGAATTGATTCAATTAATGGAAAATTGTTGGGAGCCCAGGTTTCACCTCCACAACCTATGTAGTTATCTTTTCCACTTTTAATTTCTTTTTTGAACAATTAATTAGGTTAGGATTATACATATTTGTTCCTTTCAAAAATAGACCCCATGGATCAAGGTACCTTACATACCTGATGATCACAACATATGGAGGTCATGATTCAATCATCCAACAAGTTTTTCATTTGGAATCTCATCTGGGAATTCATGCATTTCATTTGAGATTTTGGTTCATAAGTCTGGGATCACAATGTTATGAATCATAATAGTCGTGAGAAACAAGGTATCCATTTATTCATCATGTTTTATATGAATGCAGACTGATCTTTTATTATTTAAAGGAATTATAGTTATGTAAGACAAACTACAGACTCATGGGGCTAGTTCCCATGTCCCAAAAACAAGATAACTACTTCATATCTCTCATAGAAACAAGAGAAAAGGCAGGAAGGAGAGTAACCATGTTTCAAAGCAACACCAATATAGATCCCGTTAGGAAGAATGTGGCTTGGACTCTCCCATTCTTTCCTCCAATCTCCCCGACAAAGTTTTGAGACCATATGGGGGATGATACTATTTTTTACTCCCCCATCCTTTTATTGTAGACGAAGCACCCTAGAAGCCCTAAAAAGGAGTGTAGACACTGTTGGAGTTTTTTTTGGTTTGGCATGCAGTCGAGTAACTGGGTGGCCAGTCAGTCAACTGGAATAATCACTGTGTAACTTCTAAGAGGGGATGGTTTACTGGATGAATAAATAATTCTTCTCTAAGGAAAATCATTTGGATGGTTGGAGAGAGAATCAACCAATTTGATCATGAATTGCCTTCCCCGTTAGGGTTGGGACGATCGATTGGATGGCCAATTGACGAGTTGGTGTTTGTGACTCCTTCCAATTTTGCTGATGAGTAGGTCGTCTGGAAGGGGAGAGTCAACTGACTAGATTTCCATAGGAAAGAAAAGTGTGTCTTGAGGTCCCCAAATATTTTACTTCTTTTGGTAAAGTTGTGGATATTTGGACTTTGAGGTTGAAGGAGTGATAATGACAAATATACCCACAAAATGTAATAAACAATAATAAGGACTCAAATTAAATAGAAAAATAAGGAATTTGCAATTAGTTCCTAAAATTGAAAACAAAAAAGAATAGTTCCTAAAATTGAGAAAAGCAACATTATGTCCTAAGTAATTGGCCTAAGATTTGAAATAAAAAGGGATGAATATACATTCATAAAAATACCCCAAACTTGATCGTTACTTGTCCTTGAGCAACACAAAATCATAGGCACCCACCAATTTATGCTAACATCTTGTCCATCTTGCTTGCATAGCACTAAATTTCAAGGAAATATACATTATATCCCTTTTGTTATTGGTACTCTTGCATATTCTTATGAGAGTTTGCACAAGACATGATATTCCCTTAGGTGGAAATAGGAGTCAAGGGAGGTATGGATGAAGGTGATCTCTCTTCTATTTGACTTGAGATCTTTTATGCTCTTTAGTTGCAATTACATTGATTACATATTTTAGTGTGCACTTTGGCATCATTTCTTGGTGGTACACTCCTATTAAATTTACAAGGGCTATGGAAGAAGCGATAGAGAGGGAAGAAAGGGTGTGCTACCCCAAACTTGGATTTTTGCACAAATAATTTTTTTCTTCTCTTAATTGTCTTTTTGTTTTGGTGAGATAGAGAGGTAATAAGGTGGCAGTAGAAGTGTAAAAGCGACAGAATTTGTGTATTCTCATTTTTTAATTTCATTATGTCAGGAGTATTATAACATCAGTTCAAACCATTCTCTAACAAGAAAAATTATAGATATGTCACAAATTATTTCCTCAATTTTAATGAAGACACATTGTGTTTGGTCATGATCTATCCATTAAGGCTTGCCAACTTTTCCATGGAATAGTTCTAATCAAGGTCCTAGGTAAAAAATTCTTTCTAACAAAGGTGGTGCTATGGAAGTTTGCAAGAGATTCACTTAAAAAAAGGGGGTATATTAAATACATGCATATGAAAATATTGTCCGACTAGATAAATGCCATATCGCATACAAGGAAAACAAAACAAAAAGCAACTAAAGGCTACATGCAAGAAAATATAAACTGATGGATATGTTGTTGGCTAAATTGGACATTATGATAAATCCCTTTGTTTTGATAATGACAAACATTTCATTCTTGTTGATCTAACATGCTACTTGAGTGTTGCATGAATAAGGTGGATGACAAAGCATCAGGGAAATCTATATGCTTAATGATTGTATTTTCATGAATGTAATCAATTGTAAATCTTGTACAAATATATAATGTACAAGTACTTAGACATCATGTAAATCAAGCATTAGATCTTTCCTAACTAATCACTACACTTAGATAGGTCATCCCCTTCAATAGTGTCACATATGCACACTCACATACACACTTAGTACTTTAATTGAAACATTGAAACAAGGCCAATCTCGGTCGACAAAATCCTCGACCGAGACACTCTCGGCCGACAAGCTTCTCGACCGAGAATGACCCAGGTAGCCGTTAGACACAGCTGACAAGGTAGTTGGTAGTTGGAGATGAACGTTGCAAACACTTGCTCCAGAGAGCCTGTCGGTCGAAAAACCCTCGACCGAGTAGGTATCTCGGTCGACAATTCCTCGACCGAGATGGGTTCTGATAACACTTGCAGAATTAATTAACTAGTCGTTTCTAAAGCAACTAAAAGTGTACCTAACGGCTAGTTAAGCACTTAGAACCCCCTAGAAGGTATCTAGAATGTCCTTAAGCACTTGTAAGTCATTTCTATAAATAGGACATGCCTTAGGACACCTAAACTTACTTATTCTACACTTGAGCAATCTTTGAGCATACACTTGCATTAGCAACCTATTTTGAGCAATACTTGCAATTGGCTACTCTTCTCCTTGGTCCAATTTCGTGTCCTATAGGCTAGTATCTCCTATCCACATCAATTACACTTCCATACACATTGGTTAGGAGATCTACACGCTTGATATAGGCAAATCAAGTCTTGTGCTTCAAAGGATAAGTTGTAATTTCCATTTTCCTTTCTTGTTCACTTTCATCGCTTGTACTCTCCTTGCTACTCCTAGGTTGGAGGCTGCGGATTGGAGAGGGTCGTGATCTTCTTGGTGAAGAAAGAGACTTTGAACTACTTCAAGAAGGCTGGTGCAACGGGAGGTTACTTCAAAGAGGAAGGCTACTTCAAGGGGGAGCTTGGAGTTACTTCAAGAAGGCTACCTCGAGTTGGTGCATCTACTTCAAAGTGAAGGCTGCTCAAAGGGGTGTAAGAAAGTATTGTATTTTGTGTAATTCCTTGTGAAGGTAATAAAATTAATACTTTCAAAATCCCGGTTGGGTAAGCAACCGGGTAGTGGACTGACTACCTTAGTATTTGCTAAGGTAGGAACCACTCTAAATCCCTTGTCTCCTTCTTGATTTTTCATTTGTGTTTGTTTGAGTTAAATAATTGTTAAATTAATTTTAAAACCCTATTCACCCCCCTCTAGTGGTTTTACCAATTGGTATCAGAGCGGGCTTCAAGGAGCTCTAATCGAGTCTTGAAGTATGAAGGGTGGTGGTGCCTACAACCGCAAATGAAGGAGCACCTTGGACCAATCTTCAACAAGTTGCAATTGGTGCTTAGGAACAAGCCACACAACAATTGGTTGCCCATGGAGAGAAAAGAAGGAAGAGGTCCACAAAAATTTCCTTATTGCTACAACAAGTGAAGAAGAAGAAGAGGTAAGCCTCTTTGATTTACCTAAAGAAGATTTATTTGCTAGTCTTCAAGAAACGCATGAAAAATATATTGAGTGCAAGAAGAAATTAAAGAAATCAAATAAAGAAAATAATGAGTTACATGCTAAACTTCTTGCTCTTACATCTGAAAATGAAAATCTTAAAAAGGTCATTGAAGATCACAATATTAAGCTAAAATCAATAGAAGTAGATTGCAATCTTCTTTCTTTAGAAAAGATAAACTTGAAACTCAAGTAAATGATCTTCAAAAACAAACCATGTTGTGTACACATCTAGATTATGATACTATTGTGAAGGAAAGAAATTCTTTATCATCTAATCTAGATCAAGCAAAGCTAGATATCAAGAAGAGAATGAATGAGATTGCTAAATTACAACAAGAAGTTAGTAGTCTAAGTAATAATGGCATTCTTGATAAAATCTTAAATGATTCTTACCATCAAGTTGGGAGGAGAGGACTAGGTTACAAGCCTAAAGGAAACTCTTATCAAAAACCTAGTTGGGGAAGAACACAAGTGCCAAAGAGTCAATCTACGTATGTACCCAAAGGCAAATACACATATGTACCCAAGAACAACCTAGAAAAAAATCATAGAAAGAGATATGAGGTTGATTCTATATGTTGTCATTATTGTTTGCGTCTTGGACATTATTATTTTTCATGTCCTTACAAGAAAAAGGATGTTGAGTTAGTATGGGTTCCAAAATTCCCAAACTAAATGAATAAGATTAAGTTGAGATATGACCAAAGACTCTAGTTGTATATCTATATGTCTATCTCAACTTAACACAATAAGATTGATTCAAGTAATTAAAACCTCTAAACTTGAGACTACACATTTTAAATAAATCTGCAAAGATACACCCTTACAAATTTAATTAGGGTCCTTAAAAACATAAAGATTTGGATATAATTAGTTGGGATTTGATATTCATATGCTCTATCTCAACTAAACTGAGTTTTCAAATTGCATAATTGAATTGAAAATGATCTATGATTTACTGGTATACAATTACTTAAAATAGTTCTGAAATAGTACAGAAACATTCTCAGTCGAGAAACTGTTCGACCGAGATCACTATCGGTCGAGAAATGGTCGACCGAGGAGGTTACGGTTTTCAAGTCTACAATAAATCTGCTGAACTTTTTTTCAATTAATCTAGTTTGCTAGTAATTTGTTATAAACGATTGATCTAACATGCAAACCAAGAATAAAACTTGGAATACAATTTTTGAAATAAGACATATTAATCTTTTGCATCATATAACATTATGAATATGAAACATATTGCAAAGGTGTTATAAGAAGACTAATCTTAAACTAACCTTATTCATTGATTGAAAAAGTTTATTAGTTTGTTTTCAAAATGGAAAGCATGAATGAGATTATTTTGGTATTATCCTCTACATGGTTTGGCTTAAAATTATGAATGGGTTTTAGCAAAGAAAATTACTGTTTTATCACAATCCACATGGTTTTTCCTAAAGTATTTCTTGGTCTATCTATATAGGAACCATGTGCATTGAAATTTAGTTTAAATGATCATAATAATTGCAGTTATATGCTTTTATCTTGATCATTGTATCGTGGATATGCTTCTACTTTTCTATCATAATTTTTGTGCCATGATCATTGTGTTTCATTGGTTTGTCTAAAATAATATTTGATCCATATATACAAACCATAAATGTAAAATGTTACGCTATTATTAATATGTTCCTTCTATGGCATCATTTAAACATGGCTTATAAGATTATTATCGTAGATCATACAAAGTAAGAGGAGTAATATATATGCAATGAATCACACAAGATAATTTTTTTTGCAAATACCTGAAATTTAAAATTGTGGCTAAATTGACCATCTATTGGAGTGCATTAATCCCTTGATTATAATTGGGATATCTATTTAAGGGGGAGCAATGCATAAGGAAGAAATATACATATTTCACATCCTGTTCTTAATGGAATTTTCTAAACAAATCAGGGCCTAACATCCCGTGGTTTTGGTTAGAAATACTTTTCATATACTCTAAGCTTAAAAGGATTCTCATATCTTTGACTAAAAGACACACAAAATATTTCTCTTGGATATCTTTTTGAAATGACAAAGGGGGAGAAAGAATATAAAATCAAAAACATAAAATTTAACATGAGTTTCATAACATCTCGGCCAACACTCACTTCCACAACAAGAATTGCTACAAAGGTAATCTTCAGGTATGAAACTCACATGCTTTATATTTCCCTATTTTATATTTAGGAAATGTTTGTCATCTTCAAAAAGGGGGAGATTGTTGGCTAAATTGGACATTATGATAAATCCCTTTTTTTGATAATGACAAACATTTCATTCTTGTTGATCTAACGTGCTACTTGAGTGTTGCAGGAATAAGGTGGATGACAAAGCATCAGGGAAATCTATATGCTTAATGATTGTATTTTCATGAATGTAATCAATTGTAAATCTTGTACAAATATATAATGTACAAGTACTTAGACATCATGTAAATCAAGCATTAGATCTTTCCTAACTAATCACTACACTTAGATAGGTCATCTAACTCAAGTTCAAGTAAAATTAAGAATCATAGCTTGATTTGAAACTCAAAAATTAGTATGTTACAACTCTCCACCCCTTAAAGATGATTTTGTTCCCGAAATCACATATCACTGGTCCAGTCAGGTACCACTCTCCATCCCTTCAAAGGGTTCAACTAGAAATATAAATAGGTATGTAAACTATAATGTAGCATCCTTCACCAACTCTAGGTTTCTCCTCTAGGGTTTTCTAATACCTCCTTGATTATGACTTAGCTCAAGAAATCGTCAATGAAATTCCGAATACATATAGTATCATAAAGAAAATAATTTCTAATGAAAAAAAGTTTCAGTGCAAAACTGAAAATGGCCAAAATCGATGCGAGAACCAAGTAACAATCACTTCACATTCTACATTCTAATGACTATTATTCTATCATCCCAAATGCTAGAGATATTTTTGAAATTTAGATTTCCATGAAATATAAGAAGTCACCTAATCACTTAGTGAGCCTACTTCATTTAATCCCTCTAGGGTCACATACCCATATCTAGGTTAAGATTCTAAATTGGAAATATCAAAATTTTGTGTTACAACTTGAAATATAGTTATCATATCCAAGCTTAAAAATTTCAAAATTGACTCAATATTATTGTCACTAATCTCTATGTGATGTTTTATTGTGTCAAGAAAAATTTCATTTTTTTCAGTATGTAGGGTTTTAGAAAAATATAATGCTTAATGCAACATTAACTATCTATAATTTTATAAAAATCTTGAGGGCCTAATATACATCACATCTATTTTGTTATGGGCTAGAAAAAAATTCTCGCTAATTAATGTTCGGCAAATATCATAATTACATATATGAAAGGGGAACATATTATTCAACTCTCAATCATCATATTTTGTGGGGTTTATGTCGAAGTTATCATGCAACAATTTTTTTTCTTTTTTTTAATAAGTTGTAATAGTATGTTTTTTAATCCAAGTCCTAACATATTATAATTTATTTCCTCTCTTCCAAAGATGATCAAATTTACACATTATTTTTTAACATTGACAAAATGCAATATTAGTTTTTTTAGAATTACTTGTGGTTGTACCTGACTAAGGAAGAGCTCTAGGGTACTATTTGTGTACTTGTAGTGGTGATTTTAATGTTCCAAGGGCCATATTCTAAATCTACATTTATGTTTATTAAATATTTCTTTCTCAATATTATTCCTATGTAAATCTGCACACAAGGAAGTCCAAAAGCTAGTAGATGATCTAATAATATTGAATGACTTTCTAAAGAGGTACATACTATTAGATCCTAGGATGGGTGATTGGATGCTCATCCTCAGAATGAATCCCTATGGGTCCTATTTATAGTGGGGGATTCCTCTTAGCCTTTAGGAACACTTAAGAATGAAAACTACCCATTTTGTGACTTGCAACAGATATATTTTTTATTGTTGCAACTCCAAAATGGCTAGAGGCACTTTTCTACACTTTTCCATACAGTGCTATCGATCGAGCTTCTATAAAGGTATCTCGACCGATCCCATTATGAGACAAGACCAATTTAATTCATCAGTTGATTTTGTTCTTGGGTTACTCGACCAATCCACTTAAATCAGTTTTGGTCTGTAGAGGGATCAGTCAAGTTCTGTGAAATAGAAACTCGACCGATCAAAAGTAATTTTCAAAATCCAATAAGGATCGGTCGAGTTTGCAACTCGACCGATGAACAACCTGATGTAAAGTTTGGAAAATGGCTTTTGAGTGCTTAAATATTCGATCTAAGTGATCTTGATTTTTTCTAAGCTTAATTACAAGTCATGCAATCATTACAAGTGCTTTACAACATGATTCTAATGCATTTACATCATATTCCAAAATGTGCACTTGTATTGACTTTGACATGTCTTTTCTCCAATTTGAGATGCACAAGTTAGGGCATTTGGAGTGTGTCTATACCTAATCTGAAACCACTCAAGTAGAGACATTAGACACAAATAAGTGGAGTGGTTAGTCATCATCAAAACAAGGGTTTAGTCAATTTATACCTAGAGTCAACATTCTCCCCCTTTTTGAAGATGAAAAACCATTCCATAAATGTATTGAAAGCAGTTAAGAAAAGCCATACCTTTGGAGAAACCTAGGGGTTTCAACATAATTGAGTTCATATGCTCCCCCTCAATTGATGCTAGTGGAGTTCTCATACTCCCCCTCAATTGAGGTTATTTCTCATGCATGGTTAGCTTTCATAACATTTATAGAATACAATGTCTTCTACTCATATATGTTCTAGACATATATCTCTTCTCCCTTTTACCTTCTCTCCTTTACATAAGAGACATTCTTCTTCTCCCCCTTTGTCAAAAAAAGACATGTTCCTTCTCCCCCTTTGTCATTTCAAAAAGGTGGGGTATGAAGAGATAAGAAACACCACTTGTTAAAAGAAGGGAGATAACAGTAGTTATAAATGAAGAGTAGAAGAACAAAAATAGGGGCTTGTCTAAGCATTGAAAGAAAATCAAGTTAAAACATGCATTTTAACAATCCATAATGCAAGATAAAGTGATATAGGAATAAAATAAATTGTAATTTTGACCCTCAAGATGATGGAATTTGCCCAAAAAGTGCCAGGGCTCATGGCAAAGTGATGAGTCTTCCTCAGAAGGTCATTTCTACATAAAAACACTACTCTTGCATCAAAAACTAAAACTAGAGCAAAATCTGCATAAAATCCAAAGATGCTCCAATTTCTATATACAATGTAGCTCTATATATCCTGCATCACAATGTTATGTAAGCAACTCAAGATAGTAGATATGCAATTCAAGGAACAAGCTTAAGCAAGTATAAAACAAGATACAAGCATAGAATATAGTTCAATACCACATGATGAAAACATAAACAATGCTAGAACTACATGTATATGAACTAATGGTAGATATTATCACAAGTTAGGACTACTAGTAGGATCTAGATCATAGTTAGAGATGTACAAGATAAAGCAATCTATGAGTAGATGTAGAGATATATCCAAACAAAGAGATATGCAATTTTAGAATCATGAAAAGATATTACTCACTATCAAATATGCATCACTATCAAATATGCATCACTATCAAAAGATGATTGCCACTAAGAACCTCAAGGTTGTATCAAAAAAAGATATACAAATATATAGATGTAGCAAGTTAGAGCAGAATGGAAGCATTTTAAGACACAACCAGGAGATCCAAATAGATCACTGTCAAAACATGCAAAACAACTCAAAAAAGTAATTGCAAGATATAGGAATACCACTAGTGCGATACCAAATTATAGCAATTAGAAAGATAGAGTTTTAAGCAAGATAGGCAATTTAAAGCATGGCAATATGCATAAAAAGGTGCCATGGGAGTACCAAAGAATAAGACTATTGGTTGAGAAAATCTAGTTGAGAGGGAATTTCTCATTCAATATGCCAACTATGTATTATGGGAATAGTGCGATCGGTCGAGTTTTGTGTTAAGGAAATTGGACCTAACATATGTTGGTAACACCCATTGGTGCCTATCGGTCGAGTTTCAAATAGGACAAACTCGACTGACAACACTACTATCAAAAAGCACATATATTTCATAAAAACATATTTAGAGGCATGCTAAAAATATAAGACATATCCAAACATGTGTAAGCAAGTTAGTAATGCAATATGAAAGCATTAAAAACAATTTTTGAGAAAGAATGTGAATAAAATCACAAAATACCACCTTTGAATCAAAAAACACATGCACAGTGCACACTAACTTGGCAAAACACACTATGATTGGATATTAGCGAGAAAAAAAAACCTTAGTGCTTACCATTTCTTTTCTACTTGTTGTCACCCTATGCACATCTCATCTTTCCTCTTTCATATGGATTGAGAACTCAATTTTCAATTCAATAGTTTAAGTCAACCCATTTGCAAGTACCTATAACAAGAAAGATGAAATGATCCCCAATCATGTTTTTGGATCTAGAGGGGTTAGATTAGAAACCGAAGTCCCAGTGCTCTTGGGTGCTTTCCTAAATGGCCAACAAGTAGAATAAGGGCCAATAAAATTGCAATAGTTGCATGTTCCCATAGCCTTGGAACTAGAGGATTCTCCATGGAATATTTGAGGTCCTTTGCCTTTGTTGTTTCTTTGGCTACTATCATACCCTAAACCATGTCTACCAATTTGTTTAGTAGTATGGTATAGGATATCATTAAGATTCCTTTTACCAACTAAGAATCTTTGCAAAGAAGATCTCAAACCATCATTATCAGAGCAAAGGATCTCCTCCAAAAATCTCCAATGAGATGAGAAGATGGGTGACAACCTACTTGGTTCATTCAACCAAGAGGGAGGCTTCTCCATGCGTCCTGTGGTCTTTGACAACAACAACTTCCTCTATTGGAAGAGGCGTATGCAGTTGTACATTCAAGGGATGAACTTTGATATGTATAAGGTGATGATCACACCATACAAGGAGCCAACTAGATCTGTTTCAACATGGAATGAAGCTGCACTAAAAGAAGCCCAACTCAATTCCAAAGCCATAAGCATCCCCTATGCAACCCTTACCCCAACAAAGTTCAACCGCATCTCATCTTGGGACACCACCTATGAGATTTGGGATAAATTGTGCATTACCTACGAGGGCACAAACCAAGTCAAGGAGGCTAAGATATACATGATGAACAACCTTCTAAGAACTTCAAGATGGGAAAGAAAGAAGGGATGGCAAATATTTACTCTAGGCTCAATGTGATCATCAATGGCCTAGCTACCTTGGGTAACACTTTGGATAGAGGTGTAATCAACTCCAAGATCTTGAGGACTCTACCAAAGAGATGAGAGTCAAAGATGACGTCCATTGAAGAAGTGAGGAGCCTTGGTGACATCCCAACCAAAGAGCTCATTGTCAACCTCCAAGGTCATGAGCCAAGGATTGACAAGAAAGAAGAAGAAGCCAAGTAAGAAGAGAGCAAGCCAAGAAGATCAAAGATAGTGCTTTCAAATCACAAGTGGAGGCAGTCATACTTCAACATCAACTTGATTTTTAGACATCTCCCTCCTCCTCTAATGAAGATGATGTCCCTAGTGAGCATGAAGCTAACTACACCAAGGGCAAGAACTTCAAGGGAAAGCAATCCTCCTCCTCTACTCCTTGATGCTGCAAGTGTGGATAAAATAGACACTACAAGAGTGAATGTCCCAAGTCAAGAAAGTCACACCACAAGGGAAACTCCAAGAAGGAGGAAGAGTACAAGAAGGATAGAAAGTAGAAGAGGAAGGAAAAGAAGGAGAAGAGATACAATATTGTAGCTCTTGCAGCTTGGGAAGAATCATCCTCAAGTGGCTCTAGCTCCGAAGAAGATGGAAAATGTCACCTTGTACTCATGGCCTCTACTAGTGAAGAAATTGGTGAGGTAAGTTAGGTAAGATTGCATGAGTTATATAAGGAAACTCTTATTGATATGCTTGTTTCTACCCATTCCTCTTTTGCTAAATGTAAATCTAAAAGAAAATAGTTAGGAAAAATTATTGACGATTTGTATGCAAAACTTGAAATTCTTGAGCTAAATGAGAAAACTCATCTTGAGAGAATTGATAACTTGCAAGGAAAATATCTTTATCTTGAGCTTGAATACAATGGAGTTGAAGTAGAGAATGATGTTTACCTTAAGAACATTGAAATTCTTAAGGAAGATAACCAAAAATGCCTAAATGAGCTTGAAATTCTTAAAACTAAAAATGTTGAATTGAAGCACATTGTTGATGCTTGTAGGGATGAGAGGGATGTCTATCTTAAGGAAATTCAAGTTCTTAAATCTGAAAATGCTAGGTTTCTTGGTCAAGTTAATGATTTATCTTCTAGACCTATCTTGCCTAGTAATGATATTACTTCTATTTCTCTTGAGAAAGATTCTTATTTGACGAAAGCCCTTTGTTTGGAGGCCAACCTTGTTCATGCTAGAGATGATATTTCTAGTTTGTCTTCTACTATCATATCTCTTAATGATGACAATCATAGACTTAGAGCCTCTCTTCAGAAATTTCTCAAAGGGAAAAGCTCCCTAAATGAAATCCTTGATCAGTCTACCAAACAAAGTGATACTAGTGGTTTGGGATTTGTAGGGGGGGCACCTAAGGGTAAGAACAAAGTAAAAGGTAAGAAAAAGAGTAATGAAACCTCCTTTTTAATTGGTGAGTCTTCTAGCACTAAGAACCCTATGACTTGTTCTCATCGCAAGTGTGATGATCATTACTCTACTTATTGTCCTTACAAGCCTAAGGGGACCAACCCAAAGATGAAATGGGTCCCCAAGCTAACTCTGGATCCAAAATTTTGAGTTGGGAACTGACACTCTCCTTTCTTATAGGAAAAAGGTAGATGGATTGTTGATAGTGGCTGCACTAAGCATATGGCAGGTGATATAAGCCATTTCAACAACTTCACTAAAAATAAAGGAGGTTCTATTACCTTTGGGGACAATAAAAAAGGTAAGGTTAAAGGTGAGGGTTATGTAGGTGAACCTTGTGTATCAATAATGTTCTTTTTTTGTATGGCCTACATCACAATTTAATAAGTGTAAGTCAATCATGTGATAATGGTTACCTTGTGTTATTTACTTCTTTTGAATGCTTGATTCTAGATTCCCTCACCTATCAAGTCATATATACTGGGAACTAGAAGTGGTAATCTTTATGTAATTGTTCTTGACTCTATTATGTTGTTGGTAGATGCCTAGTAGTCTATGATATTTCTCTTTGGCATCGTCGGCTTGGTCATGTAAATATGCATCAGTTGAAGAAGTTGAGCAAAAAGGACTTGGTCAAGTACGTCCCAAAATTGGATTTTGGAAAGGATGAGGAATGCCAACCTTGTACCCAAGCAAAGAAAACCAAATCCTCCTTCAAATCCAAAGGAGTCCTTAGTACCAAGAGAGCTCTTAAACTTCTTTACATTGATCTATTTGGACCAATGATAACTCAATCACTTCGTGGTTCCAAGTATTGCCTTGTTATTTTCGATGATTTCTCTAGATATACTTGGACCTTCTTTCTCATTTCCAAGAGTGATATGCTTGATGTTTTCTCAAGGTTTTGTAAATGAGCGGAGAATGAAGCTTCTTGCTGAATCACTTCCACCCATAATGATCATGGGGGAGAATTTGAAAATGATCATTTTTAATGTTTTTGTGAAGAATCTGTCTATGCACATAACTTCTTTTCACCTTGAACACCTCACAAAATGGGGTTGTAGAGAGGAAAAATAGGTCATTACAGGAGATGGCTAGGACCATGCTTTTAGAGTATGACACTCCAAAGAAGTTTTGGGTCGAAGCCGTCAATAACTCATGTTTTGTGCAAAATTGGGTTTTTACACATCCTTCTTTAAAGAAAACCCCCTATGAGATATGGTGTGGTAGAAAGCTTTCTATCGAGTATTTTCATGTTTTTGGATGTCCTTGTTTTGTTTTAAATACACAAAATTCTCTCGACAAGTTTGATCTGAAATCATACAAGGCTTTCTTTCTTGGCTATAGAACTACTAGCAAGGCTTATAGAGTGTTTCATGTTGATCTTGCTAAAGTAGAAGAATCTATAAATGTTAAGTTTATTGAGACTAACCCATCTATTATCAAAGATATTGTTCCAAATGATGATGTTTCAGGTGAAGTAATTCCTATTTAAAAGAAGTCAACATCACCCAAAAGGGAAAATAAGTGGTCAATCAAGAAGAAGAGAAGAAGGATCCAACTCCCTGATTTGCAAAGAATCATCCAAAAGAGCTGATTTTTAGGTGATCCATTTGAAAGAGTGAAGACATTGACTGCATTAAACAAAGAACAATCCAACAAAGCCTTTATCTTACAACTCGAGCCAAAGAACGTCAAAGAAGCTCTTGGGGATGATGAATGGATCCTATACATGAAAGAAGAGTTGGAGAAATTTGAAAAGAACAAAGTATGGATCCTAGTGCCAAGACCAAGTGATAGAAAGATCATTGGCACCAAGTGGGTCTGCTGCAACAAGCTAGATGAAAGCGGCAAAGTGGTAAGGAATAAAGCAAGGTTAGTGGTTTAAGGTTACGATTAGAAGGAAGGTATAAATTTTAATGAAACATGTGCATTTGTAGCTAGAATTGAGTCCATTCGTATGTTACTTGTTTTTTTAGTTATAAAAACTTTCTTATTTATCAAATGGATGTTAAAAGTGCATTTTTGAATGGTACAATTTAGGAGTAAGTGTATGTTGTACAAACCCCATGCTTTGAATGTGATAGTTTACCTAACCATGTTTATTTGTTGAAAAAAGCTTTCTATGGACTCAAACAAGCACCTCGAGCTTAGTATGCAAAATTAAAGAACTTTTTGTTAGATCATGGCTATATCATGGGCAAAGTAGATTCTACCTTATTTCTAAAGCACACTTCTAACAATTTTCTTATCATTCAAATATACGTTGATGATATCATTTTTGGCGGAACTAACCTTGATCTTTATAAAGAATTTTGGGATCTTATGCAGAGTGAATTTGAGATGAGTATGATGGGTGAGCTCACATTCTTCCTCGGCTTTCAAACCAAGTAAACTAAAGATAGGAACTTCATCAACCAAGGCAAGTACACAAGTGAGGTACTTAAGTGCTTTGGAATGGAGAACACCAAGTTGATGGACACAACCATGTCAAACACCGCCAAACTTGACAAAGATGAAGAAGGTGAGAAGGTAGATGAGAATCTCTATAGAGTTATGATTGAAAGTTTACTTTACTTAACTGCCTCTAGACCTGATATAATGCTTAGTGTTACCTTGTGTGCTCACTTTCAATCAAATCTTAAGAAATCACATCTTATAGTTGTTAAGAGGATTTTAAGGTACTTATCCAAAACTCCAAATCTTGGTCTATGATATCCCAGTCAAGGGACTTTACTCTTACGGCTTATAGTGATGCGGATTACCCATGATGCTTATTGATAGAAAATGCACAAGTGGCACTTGCTTTCTCCTAGGACCATGCTTGGTGTCTTGGTTTTCCAAGAAATAGAGCACAGTGGCATTATCAACTAGTGAGGCAGAATACATTGCAGCTGGGAGTTGTTGTGCCCAAGTCCTATGGATGAAGCAAAGGATCCAAGACTTTAACATTCATTTTGATTCTTCTCCTATCTATTGTGATAATACTAGTGCAATTAACTTGTCATATAATCCTATATTTCATAGTAGAGATAAGAATATAGAGGTTAATCATCATTTTCTTCATGATCACATTGCCAAAAGTGATATCTATATCAAGCAAGTGGATACAAAAAACTAGTTGGCAGACATTTTCACCAAACCTATAGCTAGAGAAAAATTTAACTTTATTAGACTTGAACTACTTATAACTGCTTTGAATGAATCTGATATGCTTTTTAGCCTGTTGTCATCTATCCTATGTGCTTTGCCTATGTTCTGATCATCCTTGGTTGCTAATATTCTAAAAATTAGTGTTCATGTTCTTTTTGTCTTGTTTTTCTCTTATTTTTGGGTATTTTTTGTAAACTCTTGTTTTATCGCAAAATAGTGCCCAATGATGAGTGATATGTGTCTAAGTATGTTTAAAATGAAAAATGGACTTGAAAAATAAATTTAATTAGCACTCTAATGGCTAGAAATTAGAATTTCTAATGTTGGTTTAGTTAGACCATCGGTCGAGTTGCAACTCGACCGATCAGTGGCTGAGAGCTTTTTTAAAGAGTTGATCAGTCAAGTTTCTGAGTCACAGAACTTGATCGATGTCCAGGCTGGAACAAACATAAGTTAGGTTCGTCCGACTTTTCTCCCTTTCAACTAGAGAAAAATTGACCGATCCAACCTCTAGCTCCCTCAAGATCTCAACCCTAGCCCCGACCTTGCTCTCCCTAGCCCTAGTTTGACCTAGATCGACCTCCCTTGACCTCTTTCCCATCAACCCTAGGTGTGTGGATGGGTTGTGGTGGTATTTCTATTGCTTTTGCTCTCTCCATCCTCTCTATTTTCATCTCCATTGCATCCAACAAGAGAAAGAGGGCAGCCCCAACTGGAGCACCATCTTCATCTTGCAATTCACATCTCATACCCTTTGACGATACCTTATTTGTCTCCAATGAGGCTCTTAATAGGTACAAGGAGCTCCTTACTAGGAATCCTTTTCCGTTGTGTGCCCTTTTTGATCCTACCCCACGTAGACAAATGGTCATTGATCAAGTAGTCGAGTTGCTATACAATCACCATCTCTCCACCTTGTGTGTCGAATGCTTGTACTACAACAATTCCACCACTAGCACAAAAGTTGTGGGCTCTGATCTCCAAACCATGACATAAACACGATTAAAATGTAGCGGAAGCGAATCGGTAATCAGCGGAAGACAAAAATCACGGGAAATTAAAACTTTTCGAGACAAGAGCTTAGATCCATAAAAGCTTCTTTCATAAAGAGAGATAAACTATTTACATCTCAGGATAATTACTTCTTGAGTAATTATATACATCAAGATACAAAATCTCAAGATCACTATACAAAAGACTCCAAGACCTGAGAGTACAGAGGACACATAGGACTGACTCTAACTACACCATATGGCAGGACAATCTCCACCTGAGATTACTGCTGCCCCCGATGCTGCTGCTGAGACTGATCACCTGTAGGCTGGTTCCTTCGTCTCCGACGTCCACCTAAAAGTTGAAGCCTACGGGGTGAGACAATTATACATAATTGTCCCAGTGAGAGTTATAACTCTTCGCCAGAAGCTTCATTATAACATCAAAGAATATTTTAAGAAGTAAAGCCTTCAAAGTATTCTATAACAGTTGCAGGTATAACAAGATCTCTATAATTTAGGAGATATGGAGAATATAAACATTATTGCAATGTAACATAAATCAATTAACTTGGAGTCATCTCTAACCAGTTATACTACATGGTTGATTATGTTTTACAAACAACATTATGCCCTGTGGAGATGAGGCTTACCACTCATACTCCAACTGATCGCTGAGAAGTCACATCAGTATCATACATAGGTCATTAAGAGAGCCGGATTCTCATGACCTTCACCTTCCTCAATCAGTAAGAGGATCACTTGTAGGACATCTCGTGTCTCTACTACTATAGCTCACCAGGGTAAACTGGTCCTTCGCTATTTTAGAGTCACAGTGGCGTTCTGTACTCTCTTCGTCATCAGGAGGTTTCATATTTACCTACCACTGATACGGATATCTATTCTTTCTTCGTCATCAGGAGGTTTCATGTTTACCTACCACTGATACGGTATGAAAATATAGTGAAGGATGGATGGATTCCACATCTACATCACTTTCCTACACTAGGATGTAAGGTTCTACACATCCATGTACCCCACATACTCAAAAGTATGTGCTCCAGGAGTTCCCTGAGGAAAACCTATTTCACCATCACTTAATCTCTGAAAATGATGGATCTATGATCATGGCTCTACATTATACTTGATTAGTTAGGTACATTCAATATTCTTTAACAGCATACATTGTTCTTCAAACAATAACAGTAGCATAGCAGCTATAAAAGAAGAATACTAAATGTAACAGGCCTAACTCATATCAGTCATCATTTCTCATTATCCTCATCACAAGTCATCTCTAAGGCATGACTTTGATGGTATTCATGGCTCTCACAGCCCATTATCAGTATAGGATGCCACTGACAAGACATCAGATTACTTTACTTATTCATAAGGCTAACAACATGCCTTTAATGAATATAACATCATCATCCATACCTGGATATGATTACCTTCATATCAGAACCTGCATGGTTAATACAACTGATAAAGGTAATACAAAAATGAGGAATATCCTTCCTACTCTTGTCATAAGAGTTTAAATCTCTAATTCTTTTCAAATAGAGTTTAATATTCAAAAGCATGCCATTACCCTTGAATTAGGGTTTACTATTCTCATTACATGTCATCACCCTTGAATTAGGGTTTACTATTCACATTAAGGTGAATTGAACTCATAACATCATCATGTATGAGTAACATCTTCATTGATGATCTTAGATTAGTTAAAAGTTCATCATTTATCATAGTTAGGGTTTCTATGATCTCACACAGGTGGATCATACCCTAATTATGCTCATTTCTGTATATTGGGGATGCTTCAATTGAGTTTACACTTAAAAAGGGTACTTTCTCTCTCTAGAAGTACTTTCTCTCTCTAGAAGTACTTTCTCTCTCATCATAAGGTTAGGTGATGTAAAAATCACCCTAGATCAGGTCGGATTAAGTCATCATAGGCTAACATGGCTAAAACATCATCATCATGTGATTAGGGTTTGAATTGAGCAAGATATAACTCAATTGGCCCTTCGGGGGTATTTTGGTAATTCACCCCATTGATCATCATCATGGTCCAAACCTTAGCCAATTAACCCCTTAATATCCTAGGTTGTCATTAGGGTTCGATTAGGGCAACATTGGACCATTTATATCATCAATTGATTGAATGAAGTCAACCTTGAATCACATTGATTGATTCCAATTATCAACCTTCAATCGAATTGAGATCGTTTGAAAGTGTTGACCGTTTGCCCACTTTGACTTTCCAAGACCGCGAGCCCTCTTCTATCTTCAAGACCGCGAGCCTCCTTAGGCTTCAAGACCGCGAAGCCCTTCAAGTGGTTCAAGACCGCGAAGCCCTTCAAGTGGTTCAAGACCGCGAAGATCGAAATGAAGTTGAGACCGCGAAGAGATGTTGACCGTTTGCCCACTTTGACCTCAGGACCGCGAGGCCCCTCGCGGTCTTGAGACCGTGAGCCCCCTCACGGTCTTGAGACCGTGAGCCCTCTCACGACCTTGAGACCGTGAGCCTCCTCACGACCTTGAGTCCGCGAGCTCACATGGTCTTAACCACTTAGACCATCAACGGGATTCGATGATACAACCGATAAAGTCAACCAATATTGAAGCCCTCAAAAGGTCAAAGATACATTGACCACTTATGGATTGGGTTAATTAAGATTATGCTTGACCACTTAGTCATTCAATAGACCCTCAATTGTTGACCAATTAGGGTTGAAGTCGATTCAATTAGGGTCTATCAATGTTCACCCATCAACACTCAACAATGTGACTCAACACAAGGTTGAACCCTTCAATTGAGCTCCAAATGGGCCCAAACTTGGCACAAAAGGTCTTGAGGTCATGTGGGTGGACCTCACATGGTCTTGAGACCGTTTGCCCAAGATTTCATCAAAATCTAAGGTGATTTGATAGAGGTTGAACCCTGATTGGGTCACCAAATCAGTATTTTAATCGATTGATAACTTATTTGCAATTAGGTCCTCAATTGGTCAAAATACTTAACCCTAGACCTTCAAACGGTCTTGGGTGATTGTCCTCTCGGTCTTGAGACCGTTTGGATGAGTTCCAAATGGTCTTGAGACCGTTTGCCCATCCAATTTTGGATTCTAGTGCAAATTCATCAAGGTCTGACCTATTGAGTTGATGATCATGTCAATATTTAATTACAAAGTAATTTGGTGTAATTATACCTTAAATTGGTCAACTATCCTTGACCCCAGACCTCCAAACGGTCTTGGTTGATTGCCCTCGCGGTCTTGAGACCGTTTGGATGACCCCCAAACGGTCTTGAGACCGTTTAGGTCAATCAACCTTAAAAACCCTAATTAGGTCACCATAATTTCAGTACTGATTTCATCTAGGGTTAGCCCTAGTATTCACCCTTCAACTCTTAGCCCATTTGGAATTAGACCATCAAACTTGGTGAGTTGTTAATTAACATTATTTTTAACAGTAATCTCATACGGTCAACACTTAGTCAACGACCTTACATGGTCTTGAGACCGTTTGCCTAAAAAGGCAATTTCAGACCGTTTGAAAATCAGGAATAAATTCAAATAAAGTTGTTACTTAAAAAATGTCATATCTCCCGATTCCCTTGGAGTTAGCCTCCCAAAATTTGAGGGTAATTAGGATATATAATTAGGAACAAATTTATTAGACGGTCCATGCTCGGTCAACGGGGACAAACGGTCTTGGAGACCGTTTGCCCTGTCGCGGTCTCGAGACCGTTTACTCACCTCGCGGCCTTGAGACCGAGAGAGCAAACTGGTGAGACCGTTTAAGGAAGTGAAAAGCGGTGGGTTTTTCTTGGAAATCACGCCTTCATCTCCTATCTCAAGAACAGTACGAATATCCCATGGATTTGCTTGCAAAATAGCAGGGAAAAGTAGGGAAACACTAAGAGCTATCATCAAAACGCATATAAAGATGCACATAGTAAAGCATGGGTTTAGAGTTATAAAACCCGCCTAAAGCTTGCTTCTTGAGCTCCAAGCTTTCAAGCTCCAAGCTCTAATGGCGTCCTTGAGTTCCCACAGGTTGGACAAGGTGAAAACTCAAAGGAAGGTCAAGGAAAGATGGCTAGAAAGATAGGATTTCGAGAGTTAGCCATGAAGCTGACCTTGAATTCGAGTTCTAACCATGGAATTAGGCAAGAAGAGGGGTCCTAAACCTACCTTGTTTCCCTTGGTCGTCCTCCTTAGCTCCAAGGCAGTCTTTGGTTGTCTTTGGTGAAATGAAACAGTAAGGGAACGAAGGGTAAGTTCCCTTGCAACTAAGGGAAGGAGAGCTTATATACATGGGGTAGGATTTTCAACATTAGTTCATAAGTTGTCCATAATTCCAACTAAGTCCCTCCTTCTTTACTTGATCGTCCCTTCCTCTTTATTCTAAGGACAACCTTCTCTTAAGGTCTTAGGAAAAGAAGGTAAAGGAGAGCAAGCTAAGAATGAGGTACATACATAAAGAGATATTACACATATACCCTGATTATTCAATCACAAGGCATATCTCATAACTTGATAATTCAATTGAGGTGACTTCCTCATCATTTCTTCTCTTAATGATGGCAAGAGTCTAAAAAGATACATTAGATGACATATTTCACAATTTGTATCCCTTAAATTGGGTAAATTGCATTTTACCCCAAACTAGGGTTTCAAGCACCGAGATTGCTTCCACAGCTGCACCTTGGTGCCCTAGCTTGGGAAATCCCTCAAACTTTACCAAAAATATTCTCATGATGTCTCAACATCAGAGGAACATCTCAACATGTGCAAATTGCAAGCTAACCCTTTTAACTGGGTAAATTGCACATAGGTCCCTGTATATCAAAACAATGCTACAACTTTAAATAAAAAGGAGCAAATACTGAAATATACGTTTCTGAGAAACTTAATTACATGCTCAGAGTTAATCACAAAGATTTAATTACATATTTAGGCAAAACACCTAGGGTTGACTCATAACCCAGGTCAGGGATGTTACAAATTATCCACCCCTTACAAGGATTTCGTCCTCGAAATCGATAAAACATACTACGAGAAAAGGGCAGGATACTTCCTTCTCATCTCATCATCTAACTCCCAAGTGGCTTCTTCAATACCACGATGGTTCCAGAGGACTTTCACAAGACTTATATCTTTCTTCTTTAACTTTTTAATTCGTTTATCAAGGATTCACACTGGTCCCTCCTCATAGGATATGTCATCATTCAATTCTACCTCCATAGGTTGTAGAACTGACTCGGTGTCTGGGTGACATTTCTTCAACATAGAAATGTGAAACACAGGATGTAACCTCTGTAACTCTGGGGGAAGTTGTAGTTTATATGCTACCTTTCCAATCCGTTCAATGATTGGATAAGGCCCCATATATCTAGGAGCTAACTTCCCTTTCCTTCCAAAACGAAGGACCCCTTTCCAAGGTGAGACCTTAAGATACACTCTGTCTCCAACCTGGAACTCTAAGGGTCTACGACATTTGTCAGCATAAGATTTCTGCCTATCCTAAGCAGTCTTAATCTTATGTTGTATAACTTTAATCTTTTCCGTGGTTTGCTGCACCAGGTTAGGACCTAACAACTGGTGCTCACCAGTCTCAAACCAACACAAGGGTGATCTACAACGTCTACCATATAAGGCTTCATAAGGTGCCATATCAATACTATGCTGATAGCTATTGTTATAGGCAAACTCTATCAAGCTTAGGTGTAGATTCCAACTTCCGGTGAACTGGAGAACACATGCTCGCAACAGGTCTTCTAAGGTTTGTATGGTCCTTTCTGACTGTCCATCAGTCTGTGGATGAAAGGCCGTACTAAACCTCAGCTTAGTGCCTAAGGCTTTGTGCAACTGTTCCCAAAAATGACTGGTAAACCGAGGACCTCTGTCAGAAACTATTGTGACAGGAACTCCGTGCAAACGCACTTTCTCTTGAACATACAACTCTGATAACCTTTCAGCAGAATAGGTTGTTTTGATAGGTAAGAAATGTGCTGTCTTAGTCAACCTATCAACAATTACCCAAATGGAATCATGTCCTTTTCTTGTCCTGGGTAGGCCAACAACAAAGTCCATGGTCACATGGTCCCACTTCCACTGTGATATGGGTAAAGGTTGCATTGTTCCTGCAGGCTTCTGGTGTTCAGCTTTAACTTGCTGACACACAGGGCACCTCAGAACAAACTCTGCAACGTCCTTCTTCATCCCAGGCCACCAATACAGATCTTTCAAATTCCGATACATCTTGGTGTTCCCTGGATGCATAGCATACATGGAAGAATGGGCTTCTTCCAGGACTAACTTCCTCAAGTTGTCCACATCCGGCACTATCATTCTTCCATTATAACAAGCTACTTGATCTTTTGAGTCATGAAAACCATCTTGCTTCTCATTTCAATACTCATATCTTATATGTTGAACTGCAACATTACCTAGCTGTGCCTCTTTAATCTGCTCCCTTAGAGTAGGTTTAATATGCATCTCAGCTAACAAACCGGTTAACAATGACACCTTCAACTGTACATTGTCTTGCCTTAAAGAGATAAGCATATCTCTTCTAGAGCATACTAAAGAGTTTAGTTGTGCTCTATTCATGGTTGATGTTTCTGATTTCCTACTCAAGGCATCTGCAACAACATTGGCCTTGCCTGGATGGTAATCAATTGTACAGTCGTAGTCCTTGATTAATTCCATCCAGCGACGTTGCCTCATGTTGAGCTCATGCTGAGAGAAGACATACTTAAGGTTTTTGTGGTCTGTGAAAATCTGGAATGTTTCTCCGTAGAGATAGTGCCTCCAGATCTTCAAAGCATGAACCACAGTAGCTAACTCCAGATCGTGTGTTGGATAATTCTCCTCGTGTTTCTTAAGCTGTCGGGAAGCAAAAGAAATCACTTGTTTATCCTGCATCAACACACATCCTAGTCCGTTCTTGGAAGCATCACAGAAAACTACATATCCTTTTCCTTGTTCAGGTAGCACTAGTACAGGTGCACTTGTCAACCTCTCCTTCAGCAACTGGAAATATTGTTGACACTTATCACTCCAAGAAAAAGGAACATCTTTCTGAGTTAACTTGGTCAAATGTAAAGCTATAGAACTAAAGTTCTTAATGAACCTTCGATAATAGCCAGCTAACCCCAAGAAACTTCGAATTTCCGTCGGTGTCTTTGGTTGTTCCCATTGTAGAACGGATTCTACCTTTGTAGGGTCAACACAAATTCCCGAGGCGGATATTACATGTCCAAGAAAAGATACCTCCGGCAGCCAGAACTCACATTTACTAAACTTAGCGTACAGCTTATGTTCTCTTAGCAAGGTCAAAGCTTGGCGAAGATGCTGCTCATGCTGATGAGCATCTTTACTATAAATTAGAATGTCATCTATGAAGACGACAACACACTGATCAAGGAAAGGTCGAAAAACTCTATTCATGAGTTCCATAAATGCAGCTGGTGCATTGGTTAGTCCAAACGACATAACCGTAACAATTCCATGAACTTAGCTTCATACTCACTAATGTTCATCATACCCTGCCTTAGTTTTTCAAACTGAGAGATCTTCTCATCTAGGAAGGTCTTTGGAAAATATCTATTGATAAATTCCCGACGAAACTCTTCCCATGAGAACTCTACTCCAGGTCTCTTCTGCTCTTCCATGTTCCACCAGTGACCAGCACTGCCTTTGAGAAGATAGACGGCATGCCTAACCTTCTCAGCTTCCGGAATCATAAGAATCCTGAAAGCCTTCTCCAACTCTGTCAACCATAAGTCAGCATCCGCAGGGTCGGCAGTCCCGAAGTACTCGGTAGCTCCGACACGACGAAGTCGTTCGAATGTCTTACCAATACCTTGTGCTTCAGGCTGGACAGGTGCCCTAGGTGCAGGAATGGGCATCCTATCGGTTATATGTGTCATGGCAGTCATGAACTGCCCGAACATCGTCTATACAGCTGGGTCACTCATGTCAGCTGGGTCAAACTGGGGTGGCTCTCTTGGCGACTCAGGTGCAGGTTGTTCTATTCTCGGAACTCTTACACCGCCTCGAGGTGCACTAGCACTACTCTCTGCCACGTGCTCATCACGATGTTCTGACATTCTTATGTATCTTCTTCTCCTGAGGAGTAGAAGATTCTATTAGATAAGGAAGGAGTACTAAAGGTAGACTCGACATCCTAAGTCCTATGCCTCTGTAGACTCAACTGACCTAGAGCTCTGATACCACTAGTTGTGGGCTTTGATCTCCAAACCATGACATAAACACGATTAAAACGTAGCGGAAGCGAATCGGTAATCAGCGGAAGACAAAAATCACGGGAAATTAAAACTTTTTGAGACAAGAGCTTAGATCCATAAAAGCTTCTTTCATAAAGAGAGATAAACTGTTTACATCTCAGGATAATTACTTCTTGAGTAATTATATACATCAAGATACAAAATCTCAAGATCACTATACAAAAGACTCCAAGACCTGAGAGTATAGAGGACACATAGGACTGACTCTAACTACACCATATGGCAGGACAATCTCCACCTGAGATTACTGTTGCCCCCGATGCTGCTGCTGAGACTGATCACCTGTAGGCTGGTTCCTTCGTCTCCGACGTCCACCTAAAAGTTGAAGCCTACGGGGTGAGACAATTATACATAATTGTCCCAGTGAGAGTTATAACTCTTCGCCAGAAGCTTCATTATAACATCAAAGAATATTTTAAGAAGTAAAGCCTTCAAAGTATTCTATAACAGTTGCAGGTATAACAAGATCTCTATAATTTAGGAGATATGGAGAATATAAACATTATTGCAATGTAACATCAATCAATTAACTTAAAGTCATCTCTAACCAGTTATACTACATGGTTGATTATGTTTTACAAACAACATTATGCCCTGTGGAGATGAGGCTTACCACTCATACTCCAACTGATCGCTGAGAAGTCACATCAGTATCATACATAGGTCATTAAGAGAGCCGGATTCTCATGACCTTCACCTTCCTCAATCAGTAAGAGGATCACTTGTAGGACATCTCGTGTCTCTACTACTATAGCTCACCAGGGTAAACTGGTCCTTCGCTATTTTAGAGTCACAGTGGCATTCTGTACTCTCTTCGTCATCAGGAGGTTTCATATTTACCTACCACTGATACGGATATCTATTCTTTCTTCGTCATCAGGAGGTTTCATGTTTACCTACCACTGATACGGTATGAAAATATAGTGAAGGATGGATGGATTCCACATCTACATCACTTTCCTACACTAGGATGTAAGGTTCTACACATCCATGTACCCCACATACTCAAAAGTATGTGCTCCAGGAGTTCCCTGAGGAAAACCTATTTCACCATCACTTAATCTCTGAAAATGATGGATCTATGATCATGGCTCTACATTATACTTGATTAGTTAGGTACATTCAGTATTCTTTAACAGCATACATTGTTCTTCAAACAATAACAGTAGCATAGCAGCTATAAAAGAAGAATACTAAATGTAACAGGCCTAACTCATATCAGTCATCATTTCTCATTATCCTCATCACAAGTCATCTCTAAGGCATGACTTTGATGGTATTCATGGCTCTCACAGCCCATTATCAGTATAGGATGCCACTGACAAGACATCATATTACTTTACTTATTCATAAGGCTAACAACATGCCTTTAATGAATATAACATCATCATCCATACCTGGATATGATTACCTTCATATCAGAACCTGCATGGTTAATACAACTGATAAAGGTAATACAAAAATGAGGAATATCCTTCCTACTCTTGTCATAAGAGTTTAAATCTCTAATTCTTTTCAAATAGAGTTTAATATTCAAAAGCATGCCATTACCCTTGAATTAGGGTTTACTATTCTCATTACATGTCATCACCCTTGAATTAGGGTTTACTATTCACATTAAGGTGAATTGAACTCATAACATCATCATGTATGAGTAACATCTTCATTGATGATCTTAGATTAGTTAAAAGTTCATCATTTATCATAGTTAGGGTTTCTATGATCTCACACAGGTGGATCATACCCTAATTATGCTCATTTCTGTATATTGGGGATGCTTCAATTGAGTTTACACTTAAAAAGGGTACTTTCTCTCTCTAGAAGTACTTTCTCTCTCTAGAAGTACTTTCTCTCTCATCATAAGGTTAGGTGATGTCAACATCACCCTAGATTAGGTCGGATTAAGTCATCATAGGCTAACATGGCTAAAACATCATCATCATGTGATTAGGGTTTGAATTGAGCAAGATATAACTCAATTGGCCCTTCGGGGGTATTTTGGTAATTCACCCCATTGATCATCATCATGGTCCAAACCTTAGCCAATTATCCCCTTAATATCCTAGGTTGTCATTAGGGTTCGATTAGGGCAACATTGGACCATTTATATCATCAATTGATTGAATGAAGTCAACCTTGAATCACATTGATTGATTCCAATTATCAACCTTCAATCGAATTGAGATCGTTTGAAAGTGTTGACCGTTTGCCCACTTTGACTTTCCAAGACCGCGAGCCCTCTTCTATATTCAAGACCGCGAGCCTCCTTAGGCTTCAAGACCGCGAAGCCCTTCAAGTGGTTCAAGACCGCGAAGCCCTTCAAGTGGTTCAAGACCGCGAAGATCGAAATGAAGTTGAGACCGCGAAGAGATGTTGACCGTTTGCCCACTTTGACCTCAGGACCGCGAGGCCCCTCGCAATCTTGAGACCATGAGCCCCCTCACGGTCTTTAGACCGTGAGCCCTCTCACGACCTTGAGACCGCGAGCCTCCTCACGACCTTGAGTCCGCGAGCTCACATGGTCTTAACCACTTAGACCATCAACGGGATTCGATGATACAACCGATAAAGTCAACCAATATTGAAGCCCTCAAAAGGTCAACGATACGTTGACCACTTATGGATTGGGTTAATTAAGATTATTCTTGACCACTTAGTCATTCAATAGACCCTCAATTGTTGACCAATTAGGGTTGAAGTCGATTCAATTAGGGTCTATCAATGTTCACCCATCAACACTCAACAATGTGACTCAACACAAGGTTGAACCCTTCAATTGAGCTCCAATTGGGCCCAAACTTGGCCCAAACGGTCTTGAGGTCATGTGGGTGGACCCCACATGGTCTTGAGACCGTTTTCCCAAGATTTCATCAAAATGTAAGGTGATTTGATAGAGGTTGAACCCTGATTGGGTCACCAAATCAGTATTTTAATCGTTTGATAACTTATTTGCAATTAGGTCCTCAATTGGTCAAAATACTTAACCCTAGACCTTCAAACGGTCTTGGGTGATTTTCCTCTCGGTCTTGAGACCGTTTGGATGAGTTCCAAACGGTCTTGAGACCGTTTGCCCATCCAATTTTGGATTCTAGTGCAAATTCATCAAGGTCTGACCTATTGAGTTGATGATCATGTCAATATTTAATTGCAAAGTAATTTGGTGTAATTATACCTTCAATTGGTCAACTATCCTTGACCCCAGACCTCCAAACGGTCTTGGTTGATTGCCCTCGCGGTCTTGAGACCGTTTGGATGACCCCCAAACGGTATTGAGACCGTTTAGGTCAATCAACCCTAAAAACCCTAATTAGGTCACCATAATTTCAGTACTGATTTCATCTAGGGTTAGCCCTAGTATTCACCCTTCAACTCTTAGCCCATTTGGAATTAGACCATCAAACTTGGTGAGTTGTTAATTAACATTATTTTGAACAGTAATCGCATACGGTCAATGCTTAGTCAACGACCTTACACGGTCTTGAGACCGTGTTCCTAAAAAGGCAATTTCAGACCGTTTGAAAATCAGGAATAAATTCAAATAAAGTTGTTACTTAAAAAAGGTCATATATCCCGATTCCCTTGGAGTTAGCCTCCTAAATTTTGAGGGTAATTAGGCTATATAATTAGGAACAAATTAATTATACGGTCCATGCTCGTTCAACGGGGCCAAATGGTCTTGGAGACCGTTTGCCCTGTCGCGGTCTTGAGACCGTTTACTCACCTCGCGGCCTTGAGACCGAGAGAGCAAACTGGTGAGACCGTTTAAGGAAGTGAAAAGCGGTGTGTTTTTCTTGGAAATCACGCCTTCATCTCCTAGCTCAAGAACAGTACGAATATCCCATGGATTTGCTTGCAAAATAGCAGGGAAAAGTAGGGAAACACTAAGAGCTATCATCAAAACGCATATAAAGATGCACATAGTAAAGCATGGGTTTAGAGTTATAAAACCCGCCTAAAGCTTGCTTCTTGAGCTCCAAGCTTTCAAGATCCAAGATCTAATGGCGTCCTTGAGTTCCCACAGGTTGGCCAAGGTGAAAAAGCCAAGGAAGGTCAAGGAAAGATGGCTAGAAAGATAGGATTTTGAGAGTTAGCCATGAAGCTGACCTTGAATTCGAGTTCTAACCATGGAATTAGGCAAGAAGAGGGGTCCTAAACCTACCTTGTTTCCCTTGGTCGTCCTCCTTAGCTCCAAGGCAGTCTTTGGTCGTCTTTGGTGAAATGAAACAGTAAGGGAACGAAGGGTAAGTTCCCTTGCAACTAAGGGAAGGAGAGCTTATATACATGGGGTAGGATTTTCAACATTAGTTCATAAGTTGTCCATAATTCCAACTAAGTCCCTCCTTCTTTACTTGATCGTCCCTTACTCTTTATTCTAAGGACAACCTTCTCTTAAGGTCTTAGGAAAAGAAGGTAAAGGAGAGCAAGCTAATAATGAGGTACATACATAAAGAGATATTACACATATACCCTGATTATTCAATCACAAGGCATATCTCATAACTTGATAATTCAATTGAGGTGACTTCCTCATCATTTCTTCTCTTAATGATGGAAAGAGTCTAAAAAGATACATTAGATGACATATTTCACAATTTGTATCCCTTAAATTGGGTAAATTGCATTTTACCCCAAACTAGGGTTTCAAGCACCGAGATTGCTTCCACAGCTGCACCTTGGTGCCCTAGCTTGGGAAATCCCTCAAACTTTACCAAAAAGATTCTCATGATGTCTCAACATCAGAGGAACATCTCAACATGTGCAAATTGCAAGCTAACCCTTTTAACTGGGTAAATTGCACATAGGTCCCTGTATATCAAAACAATGCTACAACTTTAAATAAAAAGGAGCAAATACTGAAATATACGTTTCTGAGAAACTTAATTACATGCTCAGAGTTCATCACAAAGATTTAATTACATATTTAGGCAAAAAACCTAGGGTTGACTCATAACCCAGGTCAGGGATGTTACAAAAGTGGTTCATGAATTCTATGCTAACTTGCAATGGAATTATGACACACTCGTACCACCACCCAATACTCAAGTAGTCCTCACTTCCATGATCACTGGGAAGAAATTCCAAGTCTTCAAGGATACCCTGCACATCTTGTTCTCAGGTACTGAGGTGACTAACACTTGGAGGGAGGACTACCCCGAGTATGTTGACCTAATTCATCCTAAGGCATTCTACAAGTAGTAAGATCTTACTCTTCTTGATATTCATAAATAGTTGAAGAAGCCTCAGTTCCCTTATAGAAAGAAGTGTACCCTTCCCTCCTCTACCTTAGACCTCAAGAACTGCGTACTTGCCATAGTTGTTAACTGTAATATCAACCCAAGAAAAATCAGACTGAAATAGCTGAAAACATTGTGGTAATTATGTTCTATCTCTTGAAGAACATCAAAGTCAAATGGTCTCATTATGTCCTTCACCACATGACCTATTTTGACTCTGGCAAGAACACCTGTGGCACCCACTCACCCTACCCAACCCTGATCTATGATTTTTTTTTCAACTTGCCACTGGAAAAACTCTTTTCCATGACCTTCACTACAAACTAGCCTGGAAAGAAGTTTGCATCAGTGAGATGACACTTCAGAAGTCTGTCCATATCCCTGCCTCTACCACACCCAAAGTCTGTACCTCCACCTCCACCCATACAACTCCACTACCTCAACCTTCCTAACCTGCTCGCGCCTCGTTTCATGTATCAATGAAACCCTAATGGGCTACGTGATGCATCAATAGGCATATAACCTTAAAGTTTAGGAACACATGCATTAGGATCTATGTGCCATCATGTCTAACATGAACCTACCCTGTACCCATCCTTATCTTACCTACCGTCCCTACCCAGGAGGTGATTATGCATCCTATGCATATGATCACTTTTACCCTGCCCATCCACCTCCTGCTTCTGCTACTACACCCTCTGTTGTTGGTGGATCTACCCCTGGAGTGTTGTCTCTGCCTGCTAGACCCTTGGCCACCCTACTTGCTCTGCTTGGTACTTCTGCTCCTTCCTTCCCACAGGCCAATGAGCTTCATGCTCTTGGAATGTCTTGGACTGAGCAGAATGTCCATTAGCCCGGCCGAGGTTTTGGTTCCCTTACTGATGAGGAGATGCCAGACCAGGCTAATGAGGAATTTGTTGCTGCTGATGAGGAGGGTTCTAAGGATGATGAAGATGATGATGGTTCTGATGGCGTTGCTGGTGCCTTTGGTGATGAAGGTGATGTTGTCATCTCTACTGCACCTTCAGACAGAGATGATGACTACGAGCCAGAAGGTTCTGATGTTCATGACGATGTTAATGATGTAGACATAAATGACCTAAATGTTTAGATTTTTTCTAGTTTTAGCCTAGATGCTAATCATATATATCTTTCTAGGCTATTTTGTATTAAAAACATATGGGAATATTTTTTGAGTTGTACTATTTTATCATCATGTTTTGATCTTTTTGGCATGTAGTTGTTTCTGAGGACATGCTCTCTATGTTGTAATCTTAACCCTTTGTACACTTACTCTTTGATTTACTATATCTCATGAGTTGGTGCCATGTTTCCCATATTTTGATTATGACTTAGATTGCTTGTTTCTCTCATCTCTGTTTGGTGTATGTTCTTGAGATTGCATGTTGTGGATGTATGTTTGGTTGTGCTTAGAGAAGACCTATTTCTATTCTCTTCTACCCCCTTACTTTTTGATAATGTCAAAAGGGGGATAGAAGTTTAAATGTTTTGAAGCTCAACAATATTGCTTTTATTGTCTATGTGATCCTTTTCTTGTTCATTATATGCTTTATCATGTGACTTGCTGAAGGACCATATAGTATGTATGTTATATTGTTTTGTGGAGAAAGACTAACTATGCAGGTAAGAGTAAGCATAGATTGAGGGGGATCAATTCACATTGTTTAAATCATGAATCCCCCTGTAATTCACAAGGTAAAGGTAAAACTTTACATATCCTTTTCAATATGATTGAGGAATGGTTTGTCCTTGTCAAAAGGGGGAGAATGTTGACTTGAGAGTAATACATTGCCCATATTTTAATAATGACTTAACCATTCCATTTCTATGTATCTAATATGTTTTTTCAAGATTGATTTCAGGCTTTATGTACATGAAAAGGATCAAATTACACAAGCCCTAGCTTGTTAAAGTTCAAGTCAAAAGTAATGCAAGTGCGCATTTTGGGAAATCACTCCAAATGACCTTAGATGATTTTTGTAATCACTTGTATTGATGATATGACTTGTAACTAAGATGAGAAATAATCAGGGGCACTTAATTCCAACGTTTGATCACTCAAATGTCAATTTTGAAAATTTGTCACAGGTTGTTTATCGGTCGAGTTTACGACTCGACCGATCCAGTGATGGATTTTCTAGAGAGACCAATCAATCAAGTTGTACACTCATAGAACTCAACTGATCGATCAACTAAGAAAATTTGATTTTTACTCATCGATCGAGTTTCCAGAGCAAACTCAACCGATAGTTTGAAAATTGTCTTTGTCAACTAGTGGATCGGTCGAGTTATCTTTATTGAAACTCGACCGAATGTACTGTACAGAAAACACAGAAAAAGTGATTGTAAATATTGGTGAGTTGTTTTGAGTGAGAATGGATCCGTTGTAACTTGGAAAATAGATATATTTCACCCTTAAGTGATCCCACACTCAAGGGAACACCCAAAACTATAAATAGGACCCCTTGGAGTTCATTCCAAGTTTGCTCATTCATGTTATTCTGAGTCCTTGCTATAGTTGAGTGTGTTGCAACTCCTTGAGCCCCTTTATCTCTCACACTTACAACAAATTTCGTGATAATGACTGAGTTAGGCAAGTTGTAAGAGAGCTACCTCCATGTGCTTGTAATGCTCTCATTCCATTCCATCTTCCCTACCCCCTTTCTCAGAGAAGAAAAGGTTGAAGCAAGCTACTCTGAGTGAAGGTGAAGGTGTTGTTGTTCTTATTCAAGGTTGAAGAAGAGGTAAAGATCTTCTCCAGGTGAAGGAGAAGGGCAAGGCCAAGATTCAAGAAGAGTGGGCAAATTCCTTCAAGGCCAAATACTTGATGCAAGTGTGGGTTAGTCCTTGCTGAAGGCTGAAGACATCCTGATCAAGTGGGTAAGTCCTTGTGTAGGTGGAAGACTCTTATCTTGAATAGGTAAGTCCTTGGATGTATGGTGGTCACCTTGTATCTCTTATGAATGAATATAAGTATACATAGATTGCAAAGTCCTAGAGGTTGACCTCTTGAGGTAGTGGTTTGACTCTCTCCTATTTTGGAGAGTGGAACCACTCTAAACCACCTTGTCCAAGTGCATGTTTCAATTTCTCTCATCCTTGCTATGCTTGCTTAGTTAGCACTTCAAATTGCTTTTAAGCTATTGGTTTTGATTGATATAACTTGAAGGTCTAACTTATCTTTTGAGATTTTTGAAGCTCGATTCAATCCCCCCACTAGAGCCCTAGATCCAACACATACCCTACAACTTTGGCTCTTAGTATTTCCAAGTTGTATTCTACATATATCAAAATAATCGAGTGGATGATATCAGGGTTTATTGTCAACTATATACTCCCTTTTGTATTCCTAAAAAACCCTAATTTTCACGAGACTTGCATGAGCGCCAACTATTTATAGGTTCTGATACCATATTGTAAAGACTCGATCTTTATGATCAAATATTTACAAAATTTGCATCAGAAAATATAAACAATTTTTCATTCATCCAATTTTCTCGAGTACATGATGTTTTTTTTAAATGATAAATATACACTGAATACTAGAACTTTAATAAATCAAATCTTCATCTTCTTATAGAGCGCTATCTCGTGTAGTCTCTTGTACATCTTCTTTGGTCACCTTCCAATGAGTTCAAAGAATGAACAAAAACCACACATGGGTGACAATATGGGAAATTGGGGTCAACAAAGTTGGTATAAAATTGATATTTGGAAAGAAAAATAATATGAACCTATCTACAAAAGATTTTTATGACAAAATGCAAGGAATGAACAATATAGGTAAGTATCAAAAGGTAGCAAAGGATTTTCAAATTCAATAAGATTCAATATTCAATTTTTGAAAATAATAATTTAATTTTTCGATAGATGGCACATATCAATATCTATGTTGTTCGAGAAGCCATATGTTCTCTTCATGAGAAAAAAAACACACCAAATGTGTTTCCCAGTATATTGAGGGACTCATGCCCTTCTCTCTGTGCAGACTCATTGAGGTGTTATTCCACTAAACTATGAGCACTAGCCTTCCCTATTCAATGTTTAAACAAAGTGCTATGATTTTACAAGATTTATTGTTGATGGCTTTAAAGGAGGAGGGATAAAGTTTACAACATTTTTTAAGCCAACCAACCTATCTAATTATGCATGCAATTGATGAGGGAAAAAAACCAAATAAAAATAAAAATTTCACACCTTTAATTAAATCAAGAGTATTTAACTTGCAAAATTCCAAATATTGTCTCCAATGGACAACCAAAAGTCTACAAATTTGGAAAAATATGTGTTACTATATGATTTGGAATCATTTTGTCATTTGATTTAAATATTTTTATGTAGTATTATAGGTGATTATGATTGTCCATCTAGGACTATTGTTTCTTTTTTTTAATATTCTCATTTCTAGGGTTCTTAACTAAGTTAGTTATAGTCAATATTATGTATTCAATTGTCTTACTTTATTTCCTCTAGATTAGATTATTTTGTTAGTCACTAGGCTCAAATATGCTTATTTACCAATTTACCCTTACCAGGATTTTACACATATCTTACATACTCTAGTAATATATTCATATCTCAGTCATGTCCCCAATTACAAAAGGTATTTAGATGAACAATAATCAAGCAACTTCATATAATGACTCACCTACATATGGTTTAAACTAACTTTATATTCATGTTAGTTTATTCATGTATATAAGAGAAATCTTCTTATTATGTATATATTTCATACATCAATGTCTTAAAATTATAATTCACAAACCCATATTTCATTGATTGGTGTATACATATGCGTACATCTAGGATATTAGTTCCATGACAATAATGGAGTTCATATTTTGGATATGTCCAATTACTAAATAATGAAACCTTAGAATTCTTTATTTATTGAGAAAACAACATATCTTCTATGATAGTAATATATTTATATATGTATTACACTTTCTATGTATTACGCTCATTACACTTTAAACATACTATCAATACATATATGTATCGCAAGGCTTAATACTCAACTTCAATATTAGTGGTCTATTGCTTCCTAATACACTAGTGTAACATGATTTGTATTTAAGGATTAGTCTATAATCATGTCATGGATATGTTCTAATATTATTTAAGTTATTATTTCCTTATATTCAGTTGTGTATGCGTTTATTTATGTATACATATAAACCCTACATAATATATGGTTAGATGGTTAACCTAATAGTTACTAGTTCATTTCTTTATCTTATTAATCTGGATTACATATATGAATAGAAAAGGGCAAGGATAGCTTACTGTGACTGAGGGAGTTTTGGTCTCCACAGAGGGTCTTCAATCCAGTCCATGCCATCTGAATCTGTACAACCTGATCTGGTCAAGGCCCGAGATACAAGTGGTGGTTTCGTGGATAGGGTAAGTCATGAGGGCAGCGACTGTCTGCCGTGGTGATTCTGAACCAACTACAATGGGCACCGGAGCAGAAGAAGGCTACGACGTATAGGGCTCGGGGAAAGATGGTCTCAGATGTTGGATCCAGAAGACGCTGCCAAAGATAGTAGCTCTCCCGGCAGCAAGGAGGGCCGTGGCCAGGTAGAGCAACCTATCGGCTCTATCTTAGTTGGCCAAAACCAACGAAAGGAGGGAAGTAGTCGTGACATAGGAGGAGGATATAGCCACGAGATCTGGAGGTGACGATCGGGCATTACAAGTGACGATGGTCTGTGGTGATGACGATGAAGGTGGCGCAGAGAAGACGATCTGCAGGTCTGTAGATCTGAAACCCAGGTCTATCTTTGGTGATTTGAGGAGGCTAGAAGAGGACACGATGCTTGCTGCAACATACTCCTGATTAGGCACCGTTGGTGCAGGCTTGTCAGAGTTCGGCAATGATGCGACGGCCGTTCTAGGGCCGGGGATGTCATGGCAGCCGTCGGAGTCAAGGAAGACTAGGCAACGATCTGAAGCATGGACAAAGGTGTTTCGAGGCTGAGGAACTCTGTGCGGATTGCAGATCAGAAGTGGTGATAGTTCGGCCAGATAGTGATGCAACTAGGCAAAGTTGATGAGTGGGAAAGCCGCGACAGAGAGCGTAGTCCATGATTGCAGATATGCTACATCGAGGAGGCAAAGGTAAACTGGTGAGGAGGCGACTGTCAGACTTCGTGGTGGAGGAAGGGGATGGCGCGTGCCAGGTCTGTGTGGCAGGTCTGCGGTCTGTTGATGTTGATGGGGATTCACTGAAGATGAAGGAACATTGTGGTGGAGAAATCGGGTGGTGACGGCTACGCGACGCCTGGAGGGCTAGGGTGTTGAGAGTTGCAGGATACCAGCGAGATCTGGTCTTGGTGGTGGTCGTGTTGATCAGTCAGTGAAGGAGATGACGGGCATTGCAGGTCTACTTGTAGATCTGAAGATTCAGGTCTGCCTTTAAATCTCTCTTGTCTGCTGATGATGCTCGCGATGGTGCCCTTTGCTAGGGTTATAGGGATGGCCGCTAGTGTTGTTAGATTGAAGGAGTTGAAGATGAAGAGAATGTTAGATATATAGCATGGGTTAAGCCCAACGTAGTAGTGCAGCTAGTATATGTGAGAAAAGTAGTTTTGTCTCTAATGCAAATGACAAACTAATCTAATGCAAATGGCAAACTAAGTTTCATCCCATATTGCTCACTCTTATAACTTTTGTAGTCCTTATATGTAGGATCGCATGAGGCACTAGTGTCCAAGGGGCCCTAAGAGGAGGGTATGCTCACCTCCTTGGTGGGTGGGGTGACCACAACATACACGCACGCGCGTGCGCCACGCCCGGCTAGGCCGGGCTCGGGCTCGGGCTTGTCGATTGTGGAGAATGTCTTCCATCTTCTTTTTATACTGGGATACAACTACGCAATTAATTACTCATTTAATTAATTATTTCTTTCCTATTCAGATTTATTAATCATAACTGAAAAATGTCTCTTTTGTGGATTTTTCCACAATATGTACAAGAGCAACTAAGTGGTCGCGTCTTAATAGGTTTAGGATTACTGGGGCGTGTAAGGCTACAAACAGACCTCCGGTCATTAGGGTTAAACACATCTTTTGAACACACAGCCGTCAGCCGTTCGAGCATGTTTGCAAACCCTAAAGTCGGAGTCTCTCTCTGCAGCCATCGCTTCCGTGGTGCTTCATGGAGACCCTCTCCTAGAGGAAGCAGTTTCCTTTCCTTCTAAGGCGCAACATGTCAGGCAGTGGTTCTTGCGGCTGTTGAGATGCACTGGTGGTGCGCTGCTTCGTCTGCAACGTTCGTCGTCAACACGAACGTGATGTTCTTCTTCATGTTCATACTGGGTCGACTGAGAGAACCACGCCTATCCAGAAGGGTTGCAAGATGCTGATTTCTTTAAGTATCTCACGTTCATTTTTCAACAAACAACCTGGTTTGATCCTAACTTTATTTACTTTGTTCTCCTACTTAGGTTTATTATATATTTTCTTATCTGGATCGGCCTGAACTGTTAACGTAATTCACCTATCGCTGTTGCATGTAACGACTTAATTCAAAATTAACAACATTCTTAAAGAAATCAATATCTGTCGTTAGTTAACTATGGCTGGTTCTGGCATGAAAATTGATACGTCTAGTATGCCTGAAAAATTTACTAGAACTTATTTTGCTCGTTGGCAAAGTAGGATGCAAATCTGGCTTAACATAGTAGGATTTGATCAATATTTAGAAGAAGACGAACCCAAAGTAGATGAAACTGTTCCTGATAATGCTAATATAATTGCAACATGGAAGAAGGGTGACAAGACGTGCCGAGGGTTGATTCTGTTTGTGTTAAATAACAAACAGTATGACTCATACTCTAAGCCACATGTTACTACATCTAAGGTTCTGTGGAAAGCATTAGAAAAGAAATACAATACTGAGAATCAGCGAACTGAAAAATATTGTGTTGCAGAATTTCTTAAGTTTCATATGTCTGAGGGTAAATCTGTATCTGATCAAACACATGATTTTTAACTCTTGGTGCAAGAGCTCGCTGATGCGGGCATGGTACTTCCAGAAAAATTTGTTGCTATGCCTATCATTGAGAAGTTCCCAAAATCTTGGGAGTCATTTGGCATGACTCTTAAGCACCGTAAACGAGACATGTCAATGAACATAAGAAATCTATGAATTCACTTAAACCTAAGGCCATGATCCAGAAGAAACCGAAGAACAAACCTTGTTGGACTTGTGGACAGGTTGGCCACTGGAATAAGGATTGTCCTTTAAAGAAGTCTAAGAAATCTACCACATCTACAACTGAGGAGGCTATGGTCAACATGATGACTGCATCCTTGAACCTCAATGATGGGTATGTTTCTATAAAACTTGAAGTTCTTTCTATTTTTGAACCACTATATTGAATTATAGACACTGAGGCTAATGTGTATGTGTGTACTGACAAGTCCATGTTTGTATTTTATTAGGCCTCTAAAGGTCAATCTGTGACTTTGGGTGACTCAAGCGCTGTAGAAGTCAAAGGCGAAGGATGGGTGGACTTGAAGTTTCCTTCGGAAAATGTTTTGACACTTCATACAGTCATACATTTCCATCAATACGGCGCAATATTATTAGTGGCACAATTTTTGTTAGAGATGGTTTTAGAATAGATTGTAAATGTAATAAAGCTATTGTTACTCCCCTTTGAGATTCTTTATTTTTTGGCAAGGGGTATCTTTGTGATATGGAGTGCTTGTTTAAGATTCTTGTAGAACATGTTTTAAATTCCATTTTAAATTTTAATGACAATAGTTCTTTATGCTTGAATCTTGTATCATCTGATGTTTGGCATGTGCGTTTGGGACGTGAATGATGGCTCAATGAAACACATGATGAATCTGAATTTAATTCCTAAATCTAAAATTAGTAATAATAAATGTGAAATCTGCGTGCAAATTAAATTACCTAGGAAACCTTTTCATTCCGTGAATAGGAATTCAGAAATATTGGATTTAGTATATACAGATATCTGTGAATTTAATGGTATTGTTGCAAGGGATCAAAAACATTATTTTATAACTTTTATTGGCGATGCTAGTAGACACTGTTATGTCTTTTTGCTTAGAAGTAATGATGAGGTATTGGATAAATTTAAAATTTATAAGAAAAAAGCTAAAACTCAAACCGACAAAGTACTTAAACGATTAAGGTATGATAGGGGAGTAGAGTATACTTTGAACTTGTTTTTGGAATTTTTCCAGTTACATGGTATAGTTCATGAGATTACTGCTACATATTCACCACAATCTAATGGGATAGATGAATGTAAAAACTGAACCCTTATAGATATGGTAAATTCTTTACTCCAAACCTCAGGTCTACCCAACTTCATGTGGGGGGAAGCTTTGAATATGGCTTGCCATATTCTGAATAGTGTTCCCCACAAACATGTAGAGAGTAGTCTGTTTAAGTTATGGAGAGGAAGAAAACTGAGTCTCAAATACCTTCGAGTGTGGGGGTGCCTTGCTAAGGTACTTGTCCCTAAACACAAAAGGAAGAAACTGGGACCGAAAACGGTTGATGCCATATTCTTGGGGTATGTAGAAACAAGTTATGCATATAGATTCTTGATTGTAAAATATGATATCTCAGGCATTGAGGTCAATACAATTGTGGAATTATGTGATGCTACATTCTCTAAGGATGTGTTTCCCATGAAATCTGGTGTGCCCAATGAAGTATCTCAAGAGGATTCATTCACCATAGGTTCCGTTCCTGAGAAATGTGGGCGGGGGGCAACTTAGAAAAAGCTATTTCTGAATCTGATGATTCTGAAGAAATAGTTGAACTAAGGAGAAGTAAACAGTCTAGGACATATAAGGACTTTGGAAGTGAGTTTCTCACTTACAATGTTGAGGATGATCTTGTAACTTTCAAACACGCTATGGAATCTCCAAAAGCTAAGTTTTGGAAGGAAGTCATTAATGATGAAATCCAATCAATTCTCTCGAATGGAACTTGGGAATTGGTTGATTTGCCTCCTAGTTGTTCTCTAGTTGGTTGCAAATGGATCTTTAAGAAGAAACTTAATGCAGACGGGACAATCAATAAATATAAGGCTGGGTTAGTTGCTAAGGGTTACACACAGAGGGAAGGAATAGATTATTTTGATACATATTCTCCTGTTTCCCGCATGACCACAATCCAAGTGTTTACAACATTGACTTCCATTTATAATCTCTGTATCCATCAGATGGATGTGAAGGCTGCATTCTTACATGGTGATCTTTAGGAAGAGATATATATGGAACAACTTGAGAGGGATTTGGGGGTCATGGGAATGAGTCCAAAGTCTGTAAACTTGTTAAGTCATTATATGGCTTGAAACAAGCCCCTAAGAAATGGCATGAGAAGTTTGATTCTGTGATATCATCATTTGTCTTTGTTTCTAGTGAATTTGATAAATGTCTCTACTGTAAAATCGTCAATGACAGATTCATTTTATTATGCTTATATGTCGATATTAGCCTGCTTTTTGGTTCTGATATGAAAGTAGTAAATGAGACAAAGACATTCTTGTGTAGCAAGTTTGATATGAAAGATATGGGTGTCGCTGATGTGATTTTAGGGCTTAAAATCATAAGGTCTACTAATGGTATAACTCTCTCTCAGTCTCACTATGTTGAGAAAATACTGGAGAGATTTGAATACAGATCATGTAAACCTATTAAGACTCCATATGATTCATCCAAGGCCTTGTTCAAGAATGAGATTGGGGTTCCAATGTCTCAATTACGATACTCTCAGATTATCAGAAGTTTGATGTATCTTATGAACTACACACGTCCAGACATTGTGTTTGTCATGAGTAAATTAAGTAGATACACGAGTTGTCTCAACAAGTCCCATTGAAAAGCTCTTGACAGAGTTTTGAGGTATATCAAGGGAACTTGTTCCCTTGGGCTGCATTATGGAAAATATCCTTATGCAGTCGAAGGATATAGTGATGCAAGATGGATTGCCGTCAACACTGGGAGTAATGGTGTCTCAGGATATGTATTCCTTTTAGGAGGAGGACCTGTTTCCTGGAGGTCTAAGAAATAGACCATATTGTCTCAGTCTACTTTTGAGGCAGAGTTGTGTGCTTTAGATGAAACTGAATTGGAAGCAGAATAGCTACATGGACTTATATCCAGTTTACCTATGATAAAGAAGCCGCTTCCTGCAATTTCAGTTCATTGTGATAACACTACAACTATTGCCAATATAAAGAGTCACAAGTACAATAAAAAATAGTGTAGACACATCCAAGTCAGACTCAAGTCTGTAAGGGAGTTAGTGTCTAATGGGGTCGTGGTTGTGGACTACGTCGGGATCAAAGAAAATACAGCCGATCCTTTCACTAAAGGGCTTACCTTAGCTTTAGTGGAAAAATCCAGATTGGGGATGGGACTGAAACCCCTCATTATTCTTAGGCAGTAGCAACCCAACCCAATACAGTGGAGATCCCACAAATTGGGTTCAATGTGGTAATAACAAGCTGTTAGGTGAATTGGATGACACTGTGTAATTACTTTGATACTTCATGCATCTGTGTGTCTATTCCCTAGGAAACCTGTTAGTGTCATGACTGCAAGTTAGTAAGAGATTAGTCTCTGAATGGTGTCAAATCTTAGGACATGATGTTAGCAGTACATCCTTGGAGACTCCAACTAAATGTGTGATGTTGTGTAGGCTGCAACAGGAGAATTGGGTTGTTCTCTGTTATCAATCATGACATAAAATTTTATATACGTGGCCTTAATACATTATTTTCTTTTCTACCATGTATTTATTGTATTGTTACCAACCTATACTCTTCTACCCAAGGTTCAGGTTCAAGACTTTTATTCACCTAGTTCCTATGGGAGTCACAGTTGGATAACTCAAGTAGATTCAAACTGAAAGGTATCTGCTGAAAGCACAGTATGGAGGACTGAATGGTAGAGCACACTACACATTGGACTTTTTGGGGGATTGTTAGATATATGGCTGCTACAACCATGTATATAGCATTGGTTAAGGCCAATGTAGTGCAGCTAGTACATGTGAGAAAAGTAGTTTTGTCTCTAGTGCAAATAGCAAAGAAGTTTTATCCCATATTGCTCACTCCTAGAACTTTTGTGGTCCTTATATGTAGGATCACATGGGGCACTAGTATCCAAGGGGTCCTAGGAGGAGGGTATTCTCACTTCCTTGGTGGGTGGGGTGACCATAACACACATGCACGCACGCACGCGTGTGCCATGCCATGCCTGGCCTGGCCTGGCCAGGCACAGGCTCGGGCTCGGGCTCGGGCTTGTGGCTTGTGGATTGTGGATTGTAGAGTATGTCTTCTGTCTTCTTTTTGTACTAGGATACAACTACGTAATTAATTACTCATTTAATTAATTGTTTCTTTTCTATTCAGATTTATTAATCTTAACTAGAAAGTGTCTCTTTTGTGGACTTTTCCACAATATGTATAAGAGAAACTGAGTGGTCGCATCTTAACAAGAATAGGATTACTGGGGCGTGTAAGGCTATAAATGGACCTCCGATCATTAGGGTGAACCACATATTTTGAACACACAACCATCAACCGTTCGAGTGTGTTTGAAAACCCTAAAGCCAGAGTCTCTCTCTGCCTTCGTCGCTTCCGTGGTGCTTCATGGAGACCCTCTTCTGGACGAAGTTGTTTCCTTTCTTTCCAAGGCACAACCCGTCAGGCGGTGGTTCCTGTAGTTGCTGAGCTGCACTGGTGGTGCATTGTTTCATCTGCAACGTTCATCGTCAACACACACGTGACATTCTTCTTTAGGTTTGTACCAGGTCAAATGGGAGAATGACGCCTATCCAGAAGGGTTACAAGGCGTTGATTTCTTTAAGTGTATCACGTTCATTTCTCAATGAACGACTTGGTTTGATCCTAACTTTATTTACTTTGTTCTCCTATATTGGTTTATTCTACATTTTTCTTATCTAGATCAACATGAACTGTTAACTTAATTGCACCCGTCGATGTTGCATGTAATGACTTAATTCAAAATTAACAATAGAGAATGGGAGGAAGAGGTGAGAAGGGAGCCATGAATTATGGTCTTACATATTGGTTCTGTAATTATTGTCAGAGGGAGGTGGTAATGGCCGCAGTTAGCTATTAGGGTTATGACCAACCTAGGGATGTTTTGCTAGTCTAGAGGGGTTAGGGTTTGTTGATAGTTTTCAGGTGATGCTAGAGGATGAAGAGGGAGGTGGGGAAGCCTTGTAACAGTCATCCTCAGCTACGTTACACGAAGGGGAAACAATGAGGGTTAGTTGGACCGGGATGATGAGTGGGTGTTAACTTATCATTAGGATATTAAATTAATAATATAGTTAAGACCAAGCTTACTTATTACTTATTCTTTTAATTTTTGTAACTCCTAGACTGAAAAGCCAGTCGCTATAAGATTTGCACCATGGTTTAAATTTCTATTTGACTAAACTATATAAGTTGTTACACCTATAGTTATGGTTCTAAGATGACTAATTGAATTGTTTCCCTAATTACTATTGACATTAATATCTTTTACTATACATGATATTTCCCATTGGTTCCAATGCCATTAATTGTAAAATTAAGAGAAAGATATGAATGAAATGTAAAGTCATGATACTAGGTACAATTCATTCCAAATTGGTTCATAAAATAAGACATGAGGGTCTAGTTGGTAATATTACTAGGATAAGGAGAATGGACTCATTAAACACAAGAGTTATAAGAGGATGCTAATTATTATTGAAGGATAGGGGCATTGATCAAAATGACTTGTAATTAAGGAACTTTTTTTGTAAATAACTCAAGTTCAAGGAAAATTAAGAATCATAGCTTGGCATCGATTTGATACTCAAAATTCAGCATGTTACAACTACCTACTCCCAGTCAGTGTAAGAAGCTGACTTGTGGTGATCTACCTTCAATGTACAAGGCATGGACTACGAGCTTGAGGAAGGTCATGATAGAGTCAGACAACACTCTGGCAGTTGATGCGGTGAAGAAGAGGAAAGGAAGTTATGATGCCACCAGCTACGCTAGCATGGGGAAGTAGAGTAAAGAACATGCTTGAATGAGACTGACAAGTCAAGGTGGAGTATGCCAGTCGAGTTCAAAACCATGGTGTTCATACTCTGGCCAAACAACATCTAAGATCCAATAAAGGAGAATGGAAATATGTCCTGCCTCCTGATTATGTATCTTGTTACTTAGGACTTAATTCATAAAGTTTTATTTGCATTGTTGACTCTGTTAATGAACCACATCATGTTAACTCTTTGGTTAATCCTACAAGAGGGGAGTAGGCTAATAAAATAGTCCCTTGGCTTTTCAAAAGAAAAACACTTCATTAATTATATAAAATATATCTCCTTCAACTTATGTTGACCCAAAAATATATTTAAAATAACTAAATAAAGCATTTTCCTACTAATTTCAATATAATTATCTATCATTTATCATCCCAATTTGGTGCACCTTTACATTTCATTTCTTGCATTCTGATACTCATACCATGTCATGACTTTAGTGGTATTTTGGTAAATAAGAGCAATCCTTCAATTGTTTATATCAAATCAGGAAGTAAAATAGACTACAATTAGTCCTCCTCATGCCTGAATGTTTAATTACTTTCTCAATTCAATACTATATGACTTATGGAAAAGACTTGGATTGAGATAGGGTACATTAGGGTTATATCATACTAACAAAATGCTTTTTCCTTCAATTAAAGTATGAGTTACCTAATTAAGGTCAATTCCTTTCCATTTAGGAGAATATACATGTTAGGGCTTGATATCCCATTCGTATTCCAATAGTGAAATTTTCGGATTTTGAAGAAGTCAACTTAGTTTACATATTTATACATCATCATAAATACCACATTACCCCACTAACCTCATTAATGTGTACTAATATCTATTAGTTCTAATGATGAATGTAGAAACCCTGATTTCCTATTTATTATAATACATTTATTTACTAAAAATATACATCATTTCATTAGATCATTTGAGTAAAATCCCTCTATACTAGCTCTAAGTATGGAAATATTCATTTAAAATATTTATGTTAAATCTCATGTACAAAACAATATAATTAATAATGGATTCCCGTAAGGGTGTAGCTCATTCGTGATTGGACTGTGGATACAAGCAGAGGTCTCAGGTTTGAATCCTAATGGGGATGAATAAATTGGGATTTGACACTGATGATTTTCACAATTGGTTTACCATACTCCTCCTATATCAGGCCTCTACAAGTTAATAAGGGGTCAAGGAAAGGAAGTATCCTTGACGACTCATTTTTAATAATGGGTACTGAGAAATAATATTGAATTCATGCATTCTTAATTTGAACTTTACTACATTCACAACTACCCAGTCCCCAGACATCTTATTTATTTAAGCTAATTTAGTCTATACTGGGATACAACAATGTGATCTATCCACAATCAACTCCTAATATTATTTAAGTTATACAACATGGTCAATACAAGTATTACTCATCATGATCGGATCTAAAACATACACAATATAGTTCCCCATCATTTTCCACTCAATCTCCCAACATACAAGAAAAATACAATCAACAATCATTATTTTTAAATCCAATATGATTATGCTTTCTAGTGTAATACATATATACATAGGAACTTGGACACTCATCTAAAGTACCAAGTACCTCAAATTCGTAGCTCAAGTAGTGAAAGTCATAAAATATATTCAAATATCATGCAATAATTTTCCTTCTCATTTCTTTCGACTCTAGAACCTTGAACAAGAAGAAATTGAGTATAAAAAAGATAAAATAAGTGGAATTGTGACCCATTTGATCTAGATCATAGGGGTGTTCCAGATATATGAGAGCATAAGAGCCACAAAAATCTAACTGATATATATGAAGTTACATGAAGTTCTCCAACCTCAATACCTTAAAAAAACTAGGATTCCCCTTTGCTTTTTTAGTAAAATCATATCTCTAGACTGAAAGAAGGAAATAAGAGGTGATTGAATTGATTTTCTTGCATATATACAATTTAGATGCTTAGGGAAATTACTTTTTTTTTTTGCTTTTATTCTTTTTTATTTTTCTAAAATGGTAGGCCGACTGAGTTTCTATGCTATAAAGATGGTTGATGAAGTAATCTCTACATCCTCAGTTCATATCATAATTATTAAAATTTTATTTATTGTTTCAAATGAAGTTTTTAAGCTAAACTTAAGCCAATTTGGACTTACCAAAAAATACTAAAAATTAAAAATCACATTTCTATATTTCAATCTATAGAGCATGATTGGGTAAGTTTTACCTACCAAAACTTGACCACCAATAGGTCCATAAAACATATAAAACTATAAAGATTACTAGTAACACTTACATTTGAGTTATCCAATCTACATCCAAATTTCAAAGGTGTATGAGTTATGGCTAAAATACTAAAAAGATTTTGCCATGATAGTATACTTACCACCAAAATTTTGCTATCAATTTTTTTCGTCCATGTACCCCCAAAATCCTACTCTTTTCTACCAAGGGTTTTCATTTCACAAAACCTATTATTTGCAACTAATCTTATCATGTATCACCAAGATGAACACATCAAAATTGAACTATATGTTATTAATCATAATTAAATAGAGATTATCCAAGCATATCATGTAGTCATCTAAGTAAACCTTAACTTGTCTACTAAGGTGAAATCAGGTTGATACACTTGACAAGGCATGAAAGAATCATGAACATGTGTGTTTGAGTGTGTGTGAGTTTATTTTGACAAAACTTTTATAAAAACTGTCTAATCAACTTTAAATTGACATACCCTGAAAGGCTCATTTGTCTTTTTATATCCACTATGTAAAGAATACGACCATAGAGGGAATACACTCCTACTAAATGAGAGGAACAAAACAATCCAAATTTAAACATACTACAATGTATGGAGGAAAGGATGTATTTTGTTTTTATTTCTCAAATGGTATGTAACTCATAGTAAAATGATTAATAAGCATTATTAACAATGTTACAAGACATTCCATATACAATTGTTCCTCACCTTGAAAGTGGCATGAGAAAATAAAAGGTTAATTCTAATTGTATATGCGACCAGTTACATGGAGAAATCTAGCATCCCAATCTATCCTCAAATCCAAATCTTGTAATGATATTCATGAATCATTGTCCTCTTAATCACCTTCACCTGTGTGGTTTGGTAACAACACCCAGAAAGGATTGACAAAGAGGAATATATTATATTGATTATGTGCATAATAAACATATTTGGGCATTATTAGTTGTGTAAGAAGAAAGATGAGTGCTTACAATAAGGTGGGTTTACATCATCTATGTAAGTTCAAGAAGACATTATTCAAGAGATTGAGGCAACATAATTTATGAGAATAATACAATCATTTTAGAGATCTTGCCTAAATAAATCCTAACAACAATAGAAATGTACATGTCTCTTAGACTAAGTGAATCTATTGAAGGGTCGAGACACCATAGGATCTTGAGAATGGGAGCAAGTAGGATCAACATCTCGATCATTCAAGGATAAGGGGGAGTCGAACCCATATACCCAAGGGCAAGGGGAAGTACATCCCTGATGCCCAATATATGAAAAGTATATGGTTGTACAAACTACCTCTACTCTAGATTACTAGTCGAATAACAAGCATGCAAATAGTGTGTCATTATGAAATGATTTGATTAAATTCCATAATGTAAAGATCTCAAAATGGGTAATTAACCCTATCATCAAAAGATAATTCCATATTTCAAAAAAAATAAGAGAATTATATTTCATTAGGTCTATATATTGTGTCATGAAGGAGAAATGCTCAAAGATGCCTCATTATGGAAAATGGGTTTACAATCCATTTAATGTTGAATGTAAATAGAGATTGCACATACCACTAAAAAATGTAAGTAGTCCAAAATTTTTCTTAAGCTTCAGATGCAGGATTCTCAACACCTAGCTCCACTATATAAATGCATTGGATTTCTTAGTTATATCCTTCAATTCATTAAACCCTAAAATAACTTAACTGGAATTTTTGAAAATTTTACCATTGAATGGGGTCGATTTTTCTGATATCAAAATAATATGATTTTTTTTTATTTTTTTAGTTATGCATATCTAAGTATCATTTTTACAAGAAAAAGGCATTTATCTGATTATCATATGAAGTATTATTGATCTAGCGATAAACCTTGCAAGGTAATGGATTCCTACTACCACCGCCCATGAGTTGGGAGGATTGAGTCAAAGGAAGCTATGGCAAAAAATCCAACTGGGACTTGACTCCAATAGTAAACCGAAGACCAATAGAAGAACTGGAGTAGGGTATGATTTTTTTTGCAGTCAATTAGTCAAATTGGTCCGTTTTGAGGCAGTTGAGCTCTCCCAATAGCGGGAGGAAAAAGATTTTTTGCATTTTCTCGGGATTTTTGGCAGATGATGAGGGACATCGACTAATAACCCAACAAGTTCCTAGTCCAGGAAGAACTAAAGAGACCAACACTGGGGCAAGCACCATCTTGAGATAATTCAAAACATGGATAAAAACCAAAGAAGGTATCACATAAATGAACAATGTAGGAATAGGAGAAATTGGTTAGAGAGAGAACTAAGGGAAATAGGCAATATACCTACAAAAACAAGTTGAGATGCTTCATATTCCACTTTTAGACTCACATACAGTGTGACATACAATTGCCTCAATAGCTCTCCATCGGACTAACCATGGAGACTAGATGCAAACTAGGTCAAAGAGGGAGAATGAGGTAGATAGAGGTTGGATTGTTGGAAATATATATTGTAGCACATTATGATGCTAGGATGTTAGTGACAATGATCAGATTGTATCTTGATGCTTAGAGCTTCAACTCAAGCCACTGGTTAACCTCGACAGTAAAGGATTTACAAATAGTAAGAGGTAGTGTAACTTGTGAGGAGAAGGAAAGATAGGTGGCGACTAGGGTTTTGTGGTTGGCTATAGGGGTAAGAGGGAGGAGGAGGAGGAGAAGAAGAAGAGGAGGAGGAGGAGTAAGGATGGTGGCATTGGGTACAGGGTGAAGGAAGCCTAGATATTAGGGTTTGGTGGTGGGAAAAGAAGAGGAGAGGAAAGAAAGGAAGAGAAGAATAGGAAGTGGAGGAGAATAAGTAGAGGGATAGGAAATTTGTTGGATTGAGGAGAAGAAGGCTACATTGCACTTGAGAAATAGAGAGAACTTGTCCAAAAAAATTGAAAGAACACAATGTTCACAGTAACAGTGAACCGACATGACTAGGAAATAAATGAAAGATTGAAAAGTTTAATATGATACACTAAATCACTAGTCAAACATAAGTTAACTTATATCATTTACTTTCTATTAAATTGGAGGAGTAAACGAAATTTGGATGACCTAAAACTTAATATTTAGGCTAATCAAGATATCGTGAACTAAATTTTAGTGTTAATTTCATACTTTGATATCATTAAGTATTTTATTTCTTTGTTTGATTACGAAAACCAATTTAGTGATTTGTTTTCGTCTTTTATGTATTTATTAATTCTGTTGATATATTAGACTTAGAGTGATGTTAAAATGTCAATAGAGTCAAAACTAGTTAATTAATATCTTTATAAAGTTAAGCTTACTTGTGAAATTCATTAGTTCATTCCTTTTAAAACATCATATAAAGGAATAATTATCGTTACATGACGTTATTTAACCACAATTATGCCTAATATATTCTATATAGGGGAAAAGAGATGTAATATTATCCTAATAAAAAAGGGATCTAGGTAAAGGGAGGTTAAACCTAAATACCTAGATTTGGGTATGTTACAATACTCCACCCCTTAAAAAAGATTTTCCCCCTAAAATCCATACATCAAAAGAAAAAGTACTAAGTCATGCTTCTACATCAATCTAAGAGTTTTTAGTTTCCCTCACTGTAGTAAATCATAATATCCCTCCCCATAATACTCTTATAATCCATTCTCAAGGTGCTATAATTCTCCATTGATCATGTCAACATTAGTCTTCTCATATAGGATGTCAATCTACGAAAGTTATACCAAATCCTAGGATCATTTTAACTGTGTTATCATAGTTATGGTTACATGCACTATCATGATGGTTTCACTATCCACTATAATAGACATGACATTACTTGTATGTAGTCTATAAGTCTTGCTACCACTTCTAGTTTTATTGTCATACACGTTAGAATAATCAAACTTTATATAGCTAATTTTTGATGTTGGGTTCATTTAGATTGCACCAATTAAGTTGGAGAATTGAACTAGTTTGGGAATGACAACCCCAACATTTATCATCATGATTTCTATTATCATTATTATACTACCTCCTTTTATGACTATCATTTTCTTTAAAATTTGGTTTACATGTACTATTAGGATACACCATGCATATATGTCTTCTTTCCTATAAATATCAGGGTTATATCATAGGCTTATCATATTTTTGGATTGTACCAAGAAGGACTCATTATGTAGTGTATTATGACTGAGAATTTCATAGAG